>CAXKVW010000063.1:0-54195 GCA_964058825.1 Carex arenaria
CGCACACACCATTACAACTGAACTTTGTTTATTGTTGTTAAATGTTAATAGAAAAATTTTTAAAGTTCAAACAGTTGGTCTAAACCATTCAACATAATCTTCATATAAAAATGCACTTGCAGGCAAAAATTTACTTTTTTAGAATTATTTTACTTTTTTTAGATAGTTAGAAAATAACTCGATATAAAAACTCAAGATCATTCAAAAGTAGTCATTTTTACTTATATAAAAAAAATATAAAATTTGTTCTTCAAGTACATTTTTATATGGGGGAATTTCATGTATACCCCTCAAAAACTTCAAAATTACGTATTTCCCCCTCTAAATTTTGAAATTACATATTCCCCCTTCTAAACTTCAATAACTCACATATTTACCCATTTTATTGTCTTTTGTAATAAAACGCATTCTAAATTTATAAAATACCCATTTTACCCTTTATTAAAAGTATAAAACGCTCCATATAACTCAAATTTGAATCTGAAGGGTTCCTCTACCGTCTGATCCGCACGCATAGCAATAAGATCTGTGGATATTCGCTTCAAGATTCATGCTGATCTAGTGTGCACGGATTTTAAAGCAATTTGATATGCGTGCATCGCATTAAGATCTGTGCACGTTGCTTCAATATTTGTGCGTGTTCGCTTCAAGATTCGTGTTGACCTAGCACACGGATCTTAAAGCAATTCGGACGGTAGAGGAACATTCAAATTCAAATTTGAGTGAGATGGATGTTTTATGTTTTTTAATAAAAGGATAAAATGGGTATTTTATGAATTTAATATGTGTTTTAATATAAAATACAATAAAATGGATAAATATGTGAGTTTTTGAAGTTTAGAGAGGAAAATACGTAATTTCAAAATTTAGAGGGGTAATATGTAATTTTGAAGTTTTTGAGGGGTATACGTGAAATTTCCCCTTTTTATATCCTTTTAGCCAATGTTAGGCAGTGAGCCAGCTAAGTCATATATTTACCAAGGAGGTCATGTTGAACGATTCAGATTAACTATTTAAATTTTAAAAATAAAAATAATGATGCAGTATGAATTAATCCGCGCTATGCATTGCATAGTAACCATAGCCTCACTCGATCAGAAATCTGTTAACATAGGGACCTACCTGGGTAACTCCAAAAACATGAGTTAATTTAGGCTTTTTTTGGAATTCCACACTAGCTCATAAACTATTAAGTACAAACCTTGTAAATAAACTATATTTTTTTTTTCGCTTCAAAAAATATTTTGCATGCATCCAGAAAATTTTAGATGCATATAAACATTTTTCTTGGAAACATTAAAGACAAATAAACAACATGATTAATTGAACAGTAAAAAAATAGAATATCATTAAAGATTAAATATATGCATCTTAAACATATTAAATGTATACATTTTAAATAAGAAAATAAACATGACATAAGAGCACCAATCAAAAAATGAGAAAAAAAAAATGACAGACAGATCAAAATATTGATAAATATACATAGTTAAAAGTTTAAAATCTTCACACTTATTATGAATTTAATTAATAAAGAACCAGTAATTTTTGTCTACTTTACCTATTTATCACCAACCGCACTCAATGCAGCCAAAATACTACTGTAGAACTGTCAACTTCATATGTGTGTGCGCGCGCGCATGTGTGTGATCCACAATAAATATGTATGGGCATAGATTGACTAAGTGTATATGCTGTACCACATGTCAAGTCATTGCACAATAAATATTAATTAATGTGTCAATCCAATTATATATATAGAGAGGCGGGCTAACTTGTTTTGAGAAGTAAAGATGATGTTTTATTTTCCGCCCATATCTCTATTTTTAAAATGTTAAGTGTTTTATTTTCCGCTCTCTCTCTCTTTCTCTCTATATATATATATATAAGGCGGAGTCAGACTTTCAAATTATAGAATCAAATATGAATGAAGTCCATCATGTAAATTTTTCATGCACAGAATGGAAAGTTAATTTACAGTACCTTTGACATTATACTCTAAATTGTATCAAAAAAATCATACATATATATAAAAAAAAAAAAATTAAAATGGAGTCAATTGACGAATTCAGATCAGTGAAGTAACCCAATTTTTGGGTTTTAATCAAATATTGATAGTCTAACGATAAAATTTTACGTATTTTACCTATCGTTTGATGATGAATATAATCAATAATTATTAAATTTAAATAGTTTAAATTTTAAATCACTTGATGTAAACACTAAATCTCATCATTTTAACATGATATGTTCATTATATATATTATACCTATAATGTTTGATTTTAAATTTAAATTTTATTTTTTAAAATTAATAAAATAAAAAATTGTCAAAATCAAGTTGAAATTTTGATATTAAAGGTTAATTAATTGCACTTCGGCTCTTTAAAATTTCAAGTTTTTAGGCAAGTGACTGCGACAATGCGACAAGTTTAATAAAAAAAAAAGAATTGAGAGTAGGTTCGATGGGCATCAGACCTATTTTGGTTCGATGGGTGTAATGACCATTCAATCTGCATCAAGATTCGTGCAAATTTGATCAGTGTAAATCTTTAATTTTTCTATATAAATATTAATACAGATCAGACAGCTCATCAGACTCCTTTAACTGAACATCAAACTGAATTTGATCCGATGTTCTTCGGACCAGCTCCGATTTTCATGTGGTTGATACATTGCCAATGTTCCATACGACCATTAATTAAAAAAAAAAATGCTCCATATCCATATGACAATATCAAGTTGGATACAGCTTGGGTCTAATTGCCATCGGACTCAAAGTGGTTCCAACGGGTTCGCTTACTGTCGAATCTGCTTTAGAATTCATGTGCACAGATTTTAAAGTAGAAGCAAAATTGCGGATGCGAATCCTAAAACAGATCCAACGGTGAGCGAATCCGTTGGAACTACTTTGGATCTGATGGCCATCAGACCCAAGCTGCTCTCTATCAAGTTGGTTATACAAGAAATTTAACATTTGGGTCCAGTAGCATAGCCCACTTAAATATATGGAAGCACGGCCTGGCCTGTTAACAGATAATTGCGGCTATCAGGCTTTTGAAAGAGATCCAAAACTGAACACTGCGTCCAATTTAAATCAAATTGACAGTTATAAATAGGCCGTCTAGAACTCATTCAAACTGTATAAGTTACTTTTTTATTATTATTCACTTTTGTTAAAATAAAGACAGTAGATCTAGCATACATGTTTCTGTGATAAAAGAAAAAAGAAAAAAAAAATGAGGATTGCAAAATGAGCGGAGATGATGTACACATGTCGGGCCTAATTAGAAATTACAATTATCATAAAATATAGCCCATGGATTTAGGCCCGTCAGTGGATGTTTCTAATTAAATGATATATGAATGGAGCTGCTTTTTTAGATGAGATGGGCTTGTGGCTCTTGAAGATGCACATGCTAACTTGTTGGATTTGGATTTAGAATCAGGGGTGCAAACAGGTCGGATATTATCCGACCATATCCGAGTCCGTATCTAAAAATTAGATACGGATATCTAATATCTGAATATCCATGCGGATACGGATACAGATATGATTTTAAATTTTAATATCCGTATCCGAATGGTAGATATATATCATATAGTTTAATATATATTATGAAAAAAATATATAATTCACTATTATAAAAAGCGAATATCTGTCTCCATATCCGTTTAATATCTTAAATGTATCCGTATCCATCTAATATCCGTAGCCGTATCCGTCCGTAGCCGTATCCGTCTAATATCTAATATGTATCTGTATCCAGAAAATAAAAGCGGATACGGATATGGTTTTACCACTATCCGATCCATATCTGATCTGTTTGCATCCCTAATTTAGATCCAATATAATTTAAAATCTCAAAATCCGAGGATTATATCTATAATAAATTTAATATTCTTGAGCGGGGGCCGGGGGTATCCATTGACCATTGTTATGGGTTACACGAGTCACGTCGTGTTAATCACCCCTCGACATTTTAGTCACTGTAAGGTACAGTACGTGTGACTGTTCACTTGGTCACGGCACGGTACGAGACCAAAATCACGGCGTGTTAATCACGGCACGGCACGTTTTTTCCACTCTATTTGCAACTGTCTGTATTTATTATTATTTGATGGAATATAAAATGATATTTAAATTGCATGAAGATTGATACACAGCAAATATATAATAAAAATAATAAACATGTCTATAAATTTTTTGCTATTTTTTAAATTTTCTTAGCATGTTTTGTAAACAGTTGCTAAGGTTGTTAACCAAATTCGTTGTCGATATCCTCATTTAAATGTCACCAAAATCACACATTAGGATCCATACTGTTTTTAATAAATTGTATTTTTTTTAGATATGGACGAATGTGAAGTCTCTCAATTTTAAATATTTATTAAATTTCTTCATCTAAATTTTGGACAGAGATCACCTGCTCCCAATGAGACTGACAAGTGAGTCTAGACGGATTTATAAATTTAAATATTAATTTTTAGCTTTGGTGTAGCCCACTAGTCAGTGACTTAGAGGCAGGAAAATCCCGCCCCCTGGAAAGCAGAGAATTCGATTCCCTAAATTTTCAACCTGCGAACTACGAACTTTCACACACAGAAAACATTGTCTACTAATGAAACTTTTACTAGATTGAAGATTTTATTATTTTAATAAACCGTAACCTTGTTAAGTTGTTAGGGACCTTGAATCTTGATCGAATCATATCCTTAAATAATATTGTATCCAAAACTCCAATAGAAACAAAATTGTTTTTTTTTTTAATTCTGAATTAAAACAACAGAAGAAAAAACAGCATAGAATATTTGAGAATGTATGTTTTATCCGGCCTTTATGACTAGTACCAATCTTAAAGCAAAAGCTAGCCTGGTAGTCCAGTAGAGATTTCCAGATAGATGCACACTAGATAGGCCCGAGATTTTTATTAATCGAAATTAAATTAAATAAATATCGAAAAGGAGGAACGATATCGGTTTTTTTCGAAATCTAATAAGGACGGGAAACTTATTAACGTCCCTAGGGACGGTGATAAAAAAAAACATCCCTATTAATGATAATCAGACTCCTCTTTCCGGCTTAATCCAAACGCTCGAACGGAAAAAAAAATAATAATAATGACGGACAGTTAGTATATCAACGTCCCTCATGGACTCTGACGAAATCAACGTCCCTATGGACTCTGACGAAATCAAAGTCCCGGTGAGATAATTTTTGGACTGAGGGATAATTTTATTGAATTTTTGGACTTGAATATAGAAAAAAAATAAACATAGTCTCCAACTGAAAAAAAAAAAAAAAAAACATAGTAGATAAGAAAAAAAAAATAAACATGCATATAGAATCTGAAATTCACAAAACTAAAATTGAAAAAAAATAAACATGCATCATGAAATAAACATGAATTTCAGATTCTATATTTTTTTTTCAGTCCAAAAATTATCCCTCAGGGACTTTGATTTCGTCAGAGTCCATAGCGACGTTGATTTCGTCAGAGTCCATGAGGGACATTGATATACTAACCGTCCGTCATTTTTTTTCTTTTTCCGTTCAAGCGTTTGGATTAAGCCGGAAAGGGGGTCTGATTATCATTAATAGGGACGTTTTTTTTTATCTCCGTCCTTATTAGATTTCGAAAAAAACCAATATCGTTCCTCCTTTTCGATATTTATTTGATTTAATTTCGATTAATAAAAATCCCGGCTAGATAGGCCTTTATGTTCAGTGTTCACACTAAAACAGGCAAGGCACAAGGTTCGGACACATGGAATTAGGTGGCTCATTAAAAACTACTGGCTTGAAGCCCTGAACTGAAGTAACTCTGTAGGTACAGTTGTAGTCAAAGAGAGAAAGGAGAATCCACACTCCACTTCAAGTTGCTCAACCGTTCAGCCGTTGGATCTTACGGTGTCAATTAATGTACCAGTACCACTGTGGAGCATAATTAATTTGACGAATATTGCGGCCAAGTCACGGAAAAACAGTAAATAGTGTATTTAAGCAACTGGGAGTAAAATAAAGACTAGGGCCGGCGCCATATATTGTTTCCATCTGCTTATTAGTTTTGTTATTTAAATGTTTTATGTTTTATAGACAAAAATATATAGTGTGTTTTGATTAACTTTTTTTTTCAGTATTTATTGTTATTGACCGATAACGAGCTGAGTTAGAGGTAGCTCGCGGCTCATTCGTTTTCAAATAGAGGGAGCCATTAGCGAGCCGAATTCACATCCTCTAAGATATCTCAAACTTTGCGTGACTTTCTGGAATATCTCAATCGTTCTAATACGTTCTGCACGAATCTCAAAGCACAATTAATACTCCCCCCCTACGTTCCCCCTAATAGGCACTGGACACGTCGGTCACGCAAAAATTGAGATATCTCAGAGGATACAAGTCAGAAACGAGTGTACATAGAGTTTGAGCTAAAAAAATGGAGAAACGAGTCAGAAACGAAATTTGCTCGTGACTTCCTCATTTTCGGACCGAGTCAGAAACGAGCAATTTTTTTTTCCGAGCGAGCCATGAGCCACGTGTTTTTTTTGTCATCCGACTAGCAACAGACCGAGCTAAATGTAGCTCACTCGTTTTGAAAACGAGCGAGTCATAAGCAAGCTAAAAAAAGTAGCTCATAGCTTGCTCATTTTCATATCGAGCATGAGCAAACCACAAGGCTTTTTGCCGACTCTAGTTATTATTATCTAATGCGCCTGACTGTAAATAACATCAATTACTATTATTGATCGTATATTAATTATACAATAATACAGAAATTTTTATCTTGCTAATTTATGTACAAGAGGAACAAATTTGAATTTATGCAATTGAACTGACTTTTTCTTGTAAAATTTAACATAGATTTTGCCATTTTGGTCTAAATGCCAACTGTAGTTACTGCCTAGTGGCTACTAATGCAGAGGAATAAATTGGAACGAGTGCATTATTTAGTTTAAATACTACTAAATGCAGAGGAACAAATTGGAACGAGTGCATTATTAAGTTTAAATACAATTAGATTAGATTTGAAGTTCAATAATTCAGCATTGCTAGATGCAGTGCCTATCCAGGCAGAGCTCATTTTGGAAATAAATCCACTCTAATTTTGAGATGCATGAACAAAATTAATGTAATCTGAATTTAAGTGTCGAATTTTTTTTAGAACGTATCTCAAAATAGTTGATTTTTTTATACACGTATTTTAAAATAATTAAATTACTCAGATTACAAGAATTTTAGAGTTACTGTTATCGAATCCTATTTTCTCATCTAATTCTCCATTATCTTATCCTCTAGAGTGTCCTCCATGGCTCTTTGGACCATTATTTAATTGGACGTCAAAGTATGAAAACGATATAAGATCCCACAATTGACACTTCAAACCCCACCCTCAACAGAAATGAATGAAAACAAAGATATATTGTTCTGTACACAACTCAGCATGTTCAAGTACCTATCATTTTTATTATACTATTTTTTTTTTCTAAATAAAATGTGTTAGGCCTACGGGCTGTCAGGAAAGCAAAAAAAAAAATAATAATAATAATGTGTGTTATATCACAAATTTTAGTGATTTTTTTAGATTGTTTGATATTTTGGAGTAGAGATGAAAACATAGTGAATAATACTAATATCAAATTCGTATATGTTTTTCAATGAGCAGATACAAATATAAATACAAATAGAAAATGGATGTTTAAATTTAAAATCAAATATCCCTTAAATGGATATGGATGTGGAACGGATAATCCACGAATACAGATACAAAACGAATAATGGTTGGATAATTGAGTTAATATGACAACAAATCATTCTAAGAATAATAACATATCAAAATTCAGATACTTCAGTTCTTATTAGTTATTAGGCCGAAGCATGGAAATTTAATAATTCTTAAAAGCATGGCAACATTGTATAAAACTTTCAAAGTCCAAAAATGACTAGTGGGTACATTACATACTGACCCAGAATCCTTCAGCTGAATTGGTATTTAGTAATAAAATAATTCCCATAAATTTTAGTAGGAGCGTCTGGTATTTTTTTTTTTATGGTTGTCGGCAAACAACAGATATATTGATAAAAAAGTTTATTTACAAGAACAGAAGAACCTAACTTGCACACCTCTAAACTATCGGCGCTTCTTTAGTCCCAAATCTCCAAATCAAAAGAGAGAAACAAGCCTATATAAAAGAAATCGAGGAAAATTAGAAAACTACTTATCTGGACAGAGTCCGAATTAGTATTTGGAATTGGGTTCCGAATAATATTGGATATCCGATATGTTTTTTCTATTCAATATCTGGATCCGAATTCAGATCATTTTTTTTGTTACTTAATAAATATCCAGATCTGATTTCACAAAATTATCTGTTCCATTTATTCGTATTCAAATCAGAAGCGAATTCAGACAGATAAAACCGGATATGTTGTCAGCTTTATTTTGGAGTCAATTTAATCATTGTTTTTTAAATAAAACGTATGTTATACCATATATATTTTTTTTATGTTTCAATGAATATTTTACTCTAACTGAAATTTAGTCGTATAACCTCACTACGTGAATTCGTCCTAAACGTTCTAATCAATATGTAGAGACGGAGTTACAGTATGTGAATGGGGTCAACTGACCCTCATTTAATTTCAAAAGTTCTGTACTTATGTATGATTTTCTATATAGTTCAGAGTAAAATGTTATGAATATTGTAAAATTGATCATCATTCACAGAATGAAAATTTTATATAGTTGAAAGTTTGGCTTCATCCCTGTCTATATATATACGTAACTTAATCATCTCAACACATCATACATATATATCTATAATATCTACTTCCAAACAATAATAAAAAAAATAAGAGTAAGCTTAGGTGCTATGGATAGCATAAGGTCTTCCGTGCTACGGTCTCAAAAACTTATGGTATAACTTTAAGTAGCTCGGTAAATTGTCATCTTTCATAAATCATAAAAAATAGTAAAAAAATTCAAAAATTAGTAAAAGTTGGTATTCTACAAATTCATTATATAATCAATTTACTGAACTACTTAGATCAAAATTTAAAATTTATACAGTAGATTTTAAAGACCATAACACGGAAGGCCTTATATTATCCATAGCACCTTAGCCTTATTCAAAAAGTAAATATAGATTATAGACTTATCAAACAAATATTTCATATGAGCTGTAGATTTAATGTCAAATAACTCTGACAAATCGCATCCAATACTGATTAGATAAGAAACTATTTTACTTAATATTTCTTTTGCAAACAAAAAAAAAATCAATATTATACAAAAAGAACCTAAAAAATAATACAAGGGGGTGAAAATGTGTATCCTTAACAAAATTACTCTCCCAAGACAGGAGACAATAATAAGTGGCATTATACCTTCCATAAATAATAACTTCCTGAGATTCCCAATGGAACATATGAACACATTTAACGTGTCATTATCGACTGACATTTGGTCCCACAAAGTAAAATGCATATATAAAGAAGTAAAGCAAGAATAAATTATCTGTCAGTTGAACAACGATACATTAATCTGATTGTATGTGCCACAGACAATCAGTAATAGCCTGTGCCGCGTTTTATAATTGTTGCTCATCAGGCCTCTGCCTCTGATATCTCTCTCTCTCTCGGGTTCTCTTTTCAGAATCCAGATGCGTCGTTTCTCTATCGACAGATCCATTTTCTTTCTCCTTAATTAACGAAACACGCATCACCTTATTCCCAAACATCTCTTCCGATCATCAATCTACCAGATCCACCTTTTCCTCGGTGAAAGATAACATCTGAAGAATCGGCGTCACTCGGACATAAGGTGAGTTTCTTCCGATTTAAGCGTAGTTTCGCCCAAACCGCTTTTGGTTTGGAAAATCGTCAAATTATCGAATGGATCGTGGGCTTTGATAGATAAATTTTTGAAACCATGGTAGCAACGCAGCAATGGTAGAAGGTCCTAAGTTTACTTCACAAAACAATAGATCTGAGGTTTGGCAAGTACTCATTTTCAGAGGAATTTTGTTTGTAAATTTCAAATCAACCTGTATTAATTTAATTTTTTCTTATAATCAGAAAAATGAAAAGTGATGGAATCCCGAAGTGTCTGATTTCGTAATTGTCAAGTGGTTCAAAGAAACTTTTTTTTTTTTTTACTTTTTTTCATATAATGTATCTCCAGAAGTTTGAACAGATTTTATATTCTTTAATTATTTATAATTGCGGATGTTGTATTAATTTTTAAATTTTAGAATAGAACGGTCCTTACTCCTCATTTTGTTTCCACACCAGTGTCACACTCACTGACTGGTTCATGTGATATGTATTCTGGTACATCATCTAGAAAGTGTGATAAGTAAAGCATTTAAGGCATTAGGCATGACCTGATTTAATTGTTTCTAGCATTTAAATGCCTTTCTCAACATTGCCTTTCTGATGTTCTCTCTTCTATAGTGCTGATTAAAAATGTAATGCTCTGATGAACAGTTAGTATACTGCAAGTTTAACACACATCATCCAACTGGGTTATACCACATTTAAACACAAATTAAGCCAAGAAATAAACACCTTAGTAAAAAAAGATAACAATACCAGAGTATATCTTTTTTTTTCCAATAATGAAGGTACTGGTAGTGGGATACCACCTAACTGCTACAGTACAACAAATGCTCGTAGAGAAATAGAAAACAGAAATCTCGAAGTAGGGAAAAGAGTGTGCATTATTTTCTAGTTTGTTGGTTACCACTCTTGAGCTAGTAAGATTTTTTATTCTGTTACGCAGATTAAAAAATGGTGCTCGATTCGCTTTCATCTCCACACAGGAGGAACCAGAACACGTTTTTCTCGTCGCTACCTAAGAAACTATCTTCACGAGATGAGGCCGGCACTTGGGCAGCTCTACTTGAGAGACACCGATTTCTTCTGACAATGCTTGTTGTCTTGGTATTCTTATGCACTGTCTACCTCTATTTTGCAGTTACTCTAGGGGCAAATAACAGCTGCTCGGGCTTATCTGGTACTCAGAGAACCATTTGTGAAGCCAAATCCTCTTTAGGAAAAGGAAAATTGAAATTTCTCTAGAATTGAATTGACAAGTTCTAAAATGGACAGTTAGATATCATATCATATCTTTGGATCGGTTATATTTTTTGTTGATTCTTCTACAATTGAGTATACATGTAATTTTGCAACGTGTCATGTAAGGCATTGACGAACCTTGTTAACTGATTATCAACTGGTACAATATGTCTATATTTTCTTTCCAATCTTTTTTGCAAATACAGATCTTTTTGGGAAGAATCGATCTGTAACTAGATTTGAGTGTTGAAATTTTAAAATTTAAGTAATCTCGTTGTTTGTTCTTATAGAATGAAGTGCTTATTACATTTTTTTTAAAGTTGGTCATTTCTTGTAATGATTGAGGACAATATGGTTCGTTCTTTGATTACATAACATCTTGATTGCATTTATCACTGACAACTTCTTAGGTAGAATGTAATAATTTTTATTTCTAGCACTCACACTATTACTGAATTTTTCATTGTATCTATTAAATATATATTTAACTTCAGCTATATATGGTTATGAGATCTGTTTGTTGGATTCACCTTCAATAATTAATTTACTAATTTTCCATAATCCTTGTACATAGATTTTAGATGTATTAGTTTTTTTCAAATATATTTATACTCGATTATAAGTTTGTTTATGAACATTTTACATAAAAATGATTATGAACATTTTACATGCTTGATGCAACAAATATAAATTTAAATGTGAATAACTTATATGTTAAGCATAAATATTTCTTTGGTATATATAGATAAGCATTGTAATTAAGATGTCAGAAAAAATAATTTCATAAAGTAGAAAATAAACCAAATAAAAACCACAAAATCAGAAAACTGTACTTGGTAAGAACAAATAGACATTGAGAAAGAATAACAAGTGAATTTTATGAAAAGACGCACTGAATTATAATTTATCTGTGGTGATTTTGTGATAAGAACTACTACAAAAAAAATAAAAAATAAAAATTCGTCCTGTAAGGGCATCTTCATTACAATGCATTGGAAATGCTGATATGACATTTTCAAACAAATTATAGATTTAGCAAGATTGATAGATCAGCGAGTATACGGTGTACCGCATTTCTATTATGGTAAAAGATTTATTTCTTTGTTAAGTTTGAAAATTATTTCTATTTGTGATGCAAGCAAAATTAAATTTACAGGATTGAAAATTTTCTGTAATTAATGTGAAAAAAAATACTACGTTTTTTTATGACAAATAAAAATTTTAATATTTACAATCGACAGGAAGGAAATGCCCTAATTTGAAATGTATTTTAGATACTAGAACGACCGAATCAAATACCAGTTCTGGTAAAAAAATATATTAATAAATGTGTCTTCTGAGAAAAAGTTAAAAGCAAAATTATTGTGAAATTAGAACTAATAAACCTATACTGGTAGAGTGAGAAAAATGGTATGGCGGAGCCGGTTCTGTCACGGAACGATACGGTTACGGCACGGTATGTGTGACTTTTCCATGCCGTGACTCACGTGTCGCGTGCTGTGACCATATTTTAAAATTTTGACACGACACGTGGTCACGCGAGTCACGTGTAATTAGGACCGTTAAGTCTTGATCAAATAGTGAATCTTGAATAAACTAATCTAAATTATAAAAAAATAGTTAAATGTGAAAAACGTAACTAGTTACGTTTGGACACAGCACACGAACGGTCACGGCGTGACTCGCGTGCCGTGACCACCCCTCCATATTTTAATCACAGCACGACATGTGTAACTGTTCACTTAGTCACGATACGGCACGAGACCAAAATCACAGCGTGTTAATAATGTCACAGCACGTTTTTTCCGCTCTATATACTGGCAGGAGCAAAACCAGAAGCTGAAGACAAGTCAGCAGCTCAAGATTCAAGAATACAAGTCATCGGTTCAGTCAGAGCTAGTTAAGTCAGTCAAAGTTAGTTAGGCTGGCTGCTAGAAATTAGAGTTTGTTATACTGTTATGATGTTGTTAGAATTATGATTAGTTGATAATTAGAACTCTAGTTAGAGTCTAAACTGTAATTAGAGTGGGCTGTAACAATTCTCTATATATACGGCAAAGCTCTACATGTAAAATCTAAAACTTAAAAGTCAAAATAAAACCGTTGGATGTGATATATGTTATTTTTTCTATGTGCTCATAAAAAACTATCAAATTTCAATTTTATTTATATGTGAATCAATAAGTTGAAAATCAACGTCTTTAAATTATCTACATTAGTACATTTTTTACAAGTTCTTGATGACAATCAAAATAAAGTTTGAATGTCATAATTTTTTACACATGCATAGATAAAATAATGTAGATCGTATACAATGGTTTTATTTTTATTTTTAAGTTTTAGATTTTAAGTTATTAAAGCTTTTAAAAATGAAGGCATTGGAACCCTCCTCCTTTGAGTAAGTATAATGATTAACAATACAATTCTTATTATCTTGCAAGTCACATATTCGTATTTTCTTTTAAATACTGATCTGAGTATACGTATTTGTATCCATTTAGTTATTCAAATACTGATTTGAGTATACCTCAATTTGGATCGGATCATATATCCCAAACTATCCGGTCCGTTAGCCAACAGCCCAATATAACGACATGAATAATCGATAAACCCTGTAGAAAATGGGTGGCTGTCATTTAACGGTCTCCGTTACATAACGCCGTAATCAGCTGAATCTCCCTCCATTAACATCTTCACTCCAATGGCAGCCACTGCACTTGCCTTCTCCGCCTCTCATATCCCTCTCCTTCGATACTCTTCTAGAAGGTTTTCTCCTAGGGTAAGGGTTTGTGCTGCCATGTCGTCAGACGCTACAACGGCCTCTGTGTCCCCAACCTCCACCGCCGTTGCTCCGGCAGTGATTGTCGGAGGTGGCCGGGTGGGACGCATGCTGATGTCATTGGGTTCAGGCGGAGATGTGCTCGTCGGTCGAGGCCAACAGGTACCGGCCGAACCGGCTGGACCGATATTGGTTTGTACCAGGAATGATGATCTCGATGCGGTTCTCGATGCCACTCCTCCATCACGCTGGAGCGGTACAAATCTATATACTTTTGTCTTTTCCTTTTCAACGATATATTCTCGTAGTTATCTGATTGTTAGTTTAGGTCCCTATTGATCCCTATAATCTTAAGAGGTTTTAAGGGCTTCTCTTGTGCGTACAAGATTTGGTTTTGGGCATTATCCCTATCTGCAACTGCATAATATTTTTTGTTTCTGGAGTGGGATGTTTGTGTGTATAAATCTGCATTAAGTAAAGGAAGTAACAGTTGGATCTAGATAACCATTGATCTGATACTTGGCATTTCACAAAAAAAACTAAGTTAACAATAGAACAGACTTGGTGTTTTTCCAGAATGGGATGCTGGAACCATGGTTCGAAAGCAAGGGTTTGGTGGATGCGAATCAAGTTTTGGCATATTTTGCTGTGTCTAAACTCGGTGAACCGCCTGTGGATGGGAAGACAGACACCAATCCTGAGGGCCTGACAGCAGCATTTGGCAATTGGGCCCCAGCAGTGGCAGCTCGCCTCCACAATGGTGGCCTTTCTTGCAAGGTAAACTTGTCATAAGCAAAGTTTTCTCTTCCCCTTTCTCCCATATGGATTTTGATTTTGTATCATCCAAAAACAATAATAGGTACCAGTACATGTCTACCAGTGTACTGGTTGTGGCTCGTATGTGTAATGTTTTTGTAAAAGATCAGGTATTCTGATTGTTACAGACTTACAGTATTGATCAGGTATTCTGATTTATTTGAAAGAAAATGATTCTCATGTCGGAAAAGGAAAACATGCTGGTAGCTCCAGCACATCATTGTGCTTCAGTATAGTTGCATCTTTTTCCATGTCTTATTTTTATTAGAAGACATTTTCTTTTCCTTCATCAACTATTTTGTTTCTATAATGTTCATTCCGAATTTTTAATAGGGAAATACTGAGTTTTAAGGGTTTATGGAAAATGTATACATTATATTTCAGAATAAAAAAATAAAACTAAATATTTTTTCCTTTTAATCCTTTAATCGAAATATTTTGAATAGTAAAAGGCTCTCAAGCCCAGAAGCTAGGAGCTGCAAGAGTTGGAAGTTGGAACACATATATGAGCATCATCTTTGTTTTCTTTTTAAATAATTGAGACAGCTCATAAGTCCCATGTTCATATCTATACCTATGGAGGCTACAACCTAGAAGCCCTGAACCCATGACCTCTAGAGGTAGAGGTGTGAATCCAATTCCTCCCCACTTTAGCTACTAGGTCTATTGCACATACTATTATCATCTACCGTAATCAAAATTAAGCTCAGTTTAAATTATAATTTGACTCTTTGATGGCTCCATGCCTCCATATTGTGCCATACTATGGTTATTAGGTGCTTGAAAAGGAAGCATTTCAAAAACAAATGCTCGAGAAGTTGATTTGGATTGCGGCTTTCATGTTGGTGGGGGCCCGCCATCCAGGTGCAACCGTTGGCGCTGTTGAAAAAGACTACCGGTCTGAGGTAATTACTATGGCGGTTTTTTTTTTTTTTTGCAAAAGTAGGTGAAATATAATTGAAAGTGCTACATTTCCGCACATTAGACCCAAAGTTCATAATTTTTTTTTATTTTTGGTCCTAAAAGTCCGTGATCTTCTCCAATTTGCTTTGTCCTAATCTCATATGATATCATAAAGAATTATGTTATTTCATTGAAGGAACCACAGTGTTGAGGCATAGGTTCTAAAAGTATTATTTACATCCTTCGTTATATTGCAATGTTTGAGGAGCAACTGCTATCCTAAGAACTTGAACCAACATGAAATAAGTAATACTTGACGTTTTGAGCTACCAACTATTTTACTCCTTGACTTTTGTTCACTTAATTCCTAGAATGTTTCATATCCGGTCTGTTTTCCAGGTTACAAGTCTAATAGCAGAATTGGCAGCAGCTTCAGCTGCAGAAAAAGGACTTACATTTGATGAAGGCATAGAAGAGAGGCTGTGTGCTTATGCTCGAACCGTCTCTCACTTCCCTACTGCTGTAAAAGAGGTCTCAATTTTCATGCCATCTTAAAACAATTTACAATACCAGCTGCTTTTTCTATGTTGCCTTGCAGAAGTAAAATGTGTCATATAACCGTACAAATGTCAGCTAAGGCTAAGCTTTACTATTTCTAACATTTATTTTCAAATTTGATGCCTGCCAAAACTGTCTTCTTTACTAAGTTTGTCTCTTTAAGTGAACAGTAAAATAATGGTATTCTGGACTTTTATGTAGAAAGACAAGTAGAGTTTAAGTATAGGGGTGAAACGGAGTAGGTATGTACTGGGTATTGGTAAAACATATTTATTTCTCTATCTTTTTATTGGATAAAGGGGATGAATATGGAAAAGACTCAGATTTGGATAGGTGCAAGCCAGATATTGCAAATATGGTAATATATAACAAATGTAGTTCTGATAGTAAAATTGATGCTGTGACATAATTTTGTAAAGAAGTTGAGAGATTCTATAATGCAGAATGTAAAATGAGACCAGGTGATTTTGAAATGATTGATAAAACTGATATAATTAATTTGTTGCTTAATCACACTAGATGGTGCGCAAGACCAAGCTTTAGTGCACAAATTGTTTCATTTCTGCATTTTCTTCCAAGTGTTGAGTCTGAGTGTATAGTTTAGGCCTGGGAAACCGCAGTTGAAATTAGAAAGATCATTCTGGAGCCCGAGTTGAATGCTTCAGTTTCAGGATAAGGACAGTATTGTTTTCTGGTGGAGATATATGATATTGTTTGTTTACAGGGTATATTTTGATACATTTGAGGTTTTGGTGAGTGTATGAAAGCTTTTCCTTGATGGATGGTTTTAAATAATATTCATTATTTACGTGTCTTGTACTGAGCAACCAATAAAATTCTTGTACAGTTCAAATGGAGGAATGGATGGTTCTATTCTCTGACAGAGAAGGCTGTGGCACAAGGGAAACCCGATCCATGCCCACTTCACACTGCTTGGCTGAAGGAATTGAAGGTCATCTGAGCAAGAATACCAGTCATGGAAGTTACAATCGTAGAACAAACAAGAAATTATCAAATTAGTTTTTTTAGGTTATGTTTCAAATTACCATATAGTATTTTTATGAATTGTATATGTACAAACCAAATCATTATAGGGTTCACCTGGCGTGCAGCATGAGATACGCGAAATACATTGGTTTCCTTTTCTTTTCATTTTTCGTTCACTCCCGTCCCGATTATATTATTATAGCGTATTTTGTGACAGCTATTGGCAAATCATCTACTGAAATATTGCATGGAGCTTAGAGATGCTGGTATTCTGTTCAGGTCTGATAATCATGTTTTTATGGATTCGTCTTTAAATATTTTTTATGAAATTTTGTATGCATTTTAAAATGCATATTTTTCTACTATGTAGGTGCATCTATCTTTTGTTTCAATGCATGTTTGTCTATTAATTTCAAGCCATAAGACATAACTATTGATAGTTGTCCTGTGCTTTTGGTAACTGCTGTTTTAATTTGTTGATTTTCATATCTGTTTTCCGATCACTTAAAAATTAAAATACATACTTTGCTAAAGAATACACAGTTGCATATTACACTAATATATAATTAGCTATTACGTTAATGCAAATTTGATTATTCTGTTATTTTTAAAGACTTAATAAATAATAGTTGAAAATTGTTTAAGACATCAGAAATTGAGGTTGCATATAATATTCCTACTATTGTTTTTCCCCCTTTTATTTATCATGTAAATCTGTAATTAACTTCGAGTACTTTTAAAATATAAGTGTTTATTCAAATAGCATGGTAAATTTCTTGCACCTGTAATCACAAAGACCGAAAGCAACAAAGATTAAACTTTCAAATGGATCTAAAGATCTTTCCCAATAGAAAGAGAATAAGATAGAAATGTACTGGTAGCAGGTTTTTGAGTAATTTGACGAGTACAGCACGATGATACCTTGCAGAGGCGATTGTGCGTACCAAAAGCATTGAAGAGTAAACTATCAAGTGGATTTAAAATAGAATTGTTCATTGCATGTCATGAGATTTAAAAGCTCAAGTTACTAGTGAAAGTAGTGATAGAGGATGCTATCCTCCTGAATCACTTCATGCCATTGGAAATGGTGGTTTACCAGTCGCCTCCTGAGTACCAGTGGAGTACCAGTAAGAACTACTTTTTGTATTTTGTTAATATCCTCATCCCATTACTATGTGGCTTAATTATTGCTACTTTTAAGTTATTTTTGGAACTTAGCTATAACTAAAACTTGGTACATTTCATGGCTTTTATACTTTTTATGCTGTTATAAGATGTTATCAACACCACTAAGGTGTTCAGTCCAGATATTCTGGCAAACTGGTTTTTATAATTATTAGGCTTCAGTCAATGAAACGGGAAAAGGATTTAAAAGCTCAATGGATACCTAAAATAGCAGCTGAGCAGGGTAAAGCAAAACAACTGCAAATTGCATTAGAAACTTCAAAATATTATAGCCTGAAAAAAAATGGGGAAAACAGTCAAAAACTATTACTGACCAGTACAATCAACTAATTGCTATAAAAATATGATCTTCCTAAAGCTCAATTGTCAATTCTCAAAATCAATTTAGCAATAAGCTCTCTAAGTTCTCTAGCTAACTTTTTAATTTTCCTCTATTTCTTCTCGTTTCTCGCTCTTTTTTCTCTTTTTCTTCTTTTTACCAGTATCAGTCTCACTATTAACCCTCAATTCATCTACCAAATTCCCAGTTTCTCTCTCACTGTTAATTTCCTTCTCTACTTGATCGAAGCCGTTATCGGATTTTGTATCCACGTTCTCTCTCTTTCTCTTCTTCTTCTTCTTCTTTTTCTTCTCGCTCGCCCGATCCCCATCACCTCCGCCGTCTTGTTCGGTCTCTAACCTCACAAAACTCTCCTTTCTCTCCTCCTTCAATTCTCCATTTCCCGCATTCTTGTCTTTCCGGTGTTTGATTTTGTTGTGGAATTCGATGAGATCGTTAAAGGCAGCGGAGGTACGGCGGAGATAGGCGGCGATGTCAGGCTTCGCTGCCGTGTCGGACTCAACGAACTTGCGAAGCGTGCGTGCCGCACGGGAGAGGGAAATGCTTTTTGAGGAAACTATGCTTCCTGTTACGGCGCTCATGTCTTGCGCTGGAACGAGGGAGAGAGACGAGTTAGGGCTTCGGAGTTCTTTTCATATCAGAATTCAGAACAAGGAATTCGATCTTCTGAGGTATCTCAAACTTTGCGTGACTTTTTGGAATATCTTAATCGTTCAAATACGTTCTACACGAATCTCAAAGTAAAAATAATACTGCCCCCTACGTTCCCCCCGAATAGGCACCGGACACGTCCGTCACGCAAAAATTGAGATATCTCAGAGGATACGCACCCCAGAACAAGGCGATCCCCCAGAGTAACCTAATTTTTTAGTTTTGATCTAGACCGTCCGATCAGAAATTTAGGTCAATCCATTCCGTGATGGAATTGGCTCCTTTAATATTTGTGCTAGAGAGGATGGGACGATCCGGATCGAAACTAAAAAATTATGTTACTTTAGGGGATACTAATTCGTTCGGTTGTTGGGGTTGTGATTTTTCAGATACGGAACGGTACCGGAATATGTAGAATTCGTGTCATTTGCATTGACTCAAATCTTTTGATCGAGGTAATGAATCTTAACCCTCCGAAGTGTTTCAAAATTCGCACGAACTAGATCAAACACTAGTATTGAAAGACTCCCTATGTTATAGGCAGGAGTCAAATTAGCTCTGTTTAAATTCAGACAGTTGAAATTTATTAACTCAAAATATTTTCTTTTGAGTTAATACAGAGAATACGCATTCGAATATGTATCCTCTGCATTAGCTCAAAATGATCATTCAATTGAGATGTAATTGTAGAATACACAAACTCTTTTAATATTTCTATTAAATGAATCGAACGGTCCGGGTTCATTATGCATTAACTCAAATTTTGAGTTAATGCAGGTAATACGAATTTTGAGTTAATGGAATATCTGATTTACTGTGATCGTAAGTTCGTAACTGTGAGAAATTTTAATTTGAAAAATATATTTATGAAAACTATATTTTTCTAAAAGATTTGTTATCAGTACTAATTTTGTTTGATAACAATTTTGTGATTAATAGTTATTAATAATTTTGTAATCAATTCAAATGATCTGAAGTTTGATGATTAGCATGTAATAAAGATTTAGGAAAATAAAATAAATAAAATTGTACAGGTATAATAAATTATAATTTTATTTTTGGTTAAGAACTGGTCTTTAGTACAGTAGCAAAGGTACATTATTCCTAGTAGATAATAAGTTTAAAATCCGAACGGAGGAATAATCTATTGTAATAGCAGAGATATAAAATTTGAAAACTTTACCTTCATCTTTCTATAAAAAAAAAATCTTCTTGGTTAATCATGTAAAATATATAAATGATGTAAAAAAAATTATAAAAAGTATAATTTTTCAATAACTGGATATTCATCTTTTGTAATTAGAAATTTTAATTAAGTAATTGGAAAACATAAAAATTTTTATGAGGTTCAGATGTGAGTATAAATACATATAGTATATTCAACATTGATTACAAATGCACTCAGCGTATTTTTATTTTGAAATCTGTTAGGAAAGACATGAAGCAAGTAGGGCTGTAAACGGATAGAGGATATCCGGATATCCGAATCCGAATTCGGATCTGAATCGGATAATTTTGTAATCCGTTAAAGCGTAAATAAAACAAATGAATCTGGATGGTGTGGGACCCATGCTCTCATCCATCACTTCATCCCATAAAATATTTTGTTGTATTTATTATTTTTGTTTGATTCTCTAAACCCTGAAAACAGATTCAGAGATATCCGTTCAAATCCGCTTTGAATTTGTTCCTGACTGAATTTAAATAAACAGATGCAATAATTTTGCGAATTAATTATTTATTTATTTGGACCTAGATAATTGTCCCCGCACCCCCATCCCCCCTCTATCCCCGTACTAAAAGACAAAAAAATTCGCACTAAAAGACAAAAAAATCTGATTCCGCGCAGTATTAACATCTATATGTAATGTATTTACAGTGCATCGAACAAGTATTTAACTCTATTCATTGGAGTATTAACTGTCTGCCCAACAGCGAAACAATATATGTCCCCACAAAATTTTAATAGATCTGTCCCCTCATCCCCGCACTAAAAGACAAAAAAAAATAGGTTCCGACATTTGCGTCCCCGCACTAAAAGACAAAAAAAATTAGGTTTCGACATTTGATGTTCAAATTTCGTGCGGTATTTAACTCTATTCGTTAGAGTATTAATTGTGCATCGAAGAAGTATTTAACTCTATTCATTGGAGTATTATCCGTCCGCGTCCAATAGCGACATAATCTGTCCTCGCAAAAATGACAAACTAATGTTCCCACGTCCCGCACATCAGTATTTAACTTTAGGAATGTTAGTATTTAACATTATGAATGTTAGTATTTATCTTTAAAGTCAAAAGTATTAATCTCTATAATTATAAATAAATTGCATGGATTCTATTTAGCATCATATATCTTAGTATTTAACTTTATACACATCAGTATTTAACTTGAGAAATGTTAATACTTAACTTTAGGGGATGAGAATGTGGGGTTCTATATAATTATTCTTAACAATTAGAGATAGTTGTAATAATGTCTATCAATCTGTAATTATTGTCCCCGCAACACCATCCCCTCATATCCCCTACTAAAAGACAAAAAAAATTAGTTACCGACAATTTGATGGTTTAAATTTCCTGTAGTATTTAACTTCAGTCTTTAATGTATTTACTGTGCATCGATCAAGTATTTAACTTCGTTTATTATAGTATTAACTATTGGTGTCCAACAGGGAAAAATATTGTCCCCCCACTAGAAGACAAAAAGTTAGTTAGCATGAGAAATAGTGTCCAACTTTCCTTTTTAGGACTGCGGGGATGGAGGGGGGATGGGAATGGGGGGCTCCATATAATTATTCTATTTATTTTCATATTTAAATTTGTTAATTAATATTTATATCTTAAAGTTCATATGACTCGAGTATCCGATAATTATCCGTATTCGTAAATTATTCACTCTGTATTCGTATCCGTATCCGCTAATTAAAATACATATGTGGATATAATATCAGCATTATCCGTTCCAAAGCCGCTCCGTTTACACCCCTAGAAGAAGCAAGAGACCGTGAAAAAAAAAATTGGTTTAATTTAATTCTTTACCCCCGCACATTTGTAGAGAGACATCAAACGCCGTGTAGAATGTAGGTTAATTTTATATCGAGTCTAAAATCGCACCAATTCTTATCCATTTGAATACTGAATATTTTCCAGATGCCCAAAAACATTTATTATTTCTGAAAGCAACTTCGTGCTAGAGCATCTGTAAAGCAAATAAAAATGTCGATATCTCGGTTGCTTTGCAGACAAATACAATTTCAATCAAGGTTTTGAATATTTAAATAGCTCGTTATAGCCTATAATGTGACCGTGGTGTTTTCGAACCATAAAAGATATGACGCTATAGAGCGTTATATGGACATATTGTCATTTTTGTAGCCGTTCTGTTAAGATGCAATAAACACTATTTAAATCTTTGATATTTTTAATCAATCATTCATTTTATAATTGATGAATAATTGTTAAAGTTGCTGTGATCAAATATTTAGATACGATGCACCGGATCAGGAAAACAAATCTACTGTTATTTCAAAGTATCGTGTTATTCCGAATCTAACCGTTCAAAATTTTTAATGCGCTCGTCTCAAGGAGAAAATTTTTTCATGCGCGAATATCAATAAATAGCGACGATTGGCATTGGAATAACAGACCAAAATTTGCTCATTTTCTTGAGAAAATTAGCACTCTCTTTTTCTTCTACTTGGATCGTTCAAAATCCATCGTATGGCTTCAATTAAATATGAATCATTTTAATAGGTTAAATTGATATAAAAATGAAAAGTAATTGAGGCCGTACGAATGTACGATGGATTTTAAACGATCCAGATGGAAGAAAAGAAAGATCCTCCTTTTATCAAGAAAAAGAGCGGATCTAGAGTCTTTAAATAACAGGTTCCTGTTATTGCTCTAGAATTACAGCAGATTTATTTCCCCGGATCAGAATCAAGATCTGAAGCTAATAATGAATAATTAAATAATCAAATATAAGTTCTTGGTATGTATTCAATATTAAAGATAACACCTTTATAGCAATATTTTAAACAGTGTACATTAAAATATTAAACAATATTATATATGAAAATGTACATTACATGTGGGCAGGAAAATATTAGTTCTTAGTTTTTTCTTTTAACCGAATCTCCTGCCTAGAAAAATTCTGTCAATTAGGTTCTGTTAGGTCGTTTCACTGTTCCTGCGTGAAAAAAAAATTCAGTTCAAATAAAAAAAACTTTCCGCATGAACAGTGATTTTTAGTTAAATTTCTGTGCCCGTACCCATTCCCAATGGTCCGCCGAACAGACCCTTATTGAGTTTAACTAATCTCTAATTGACACGTGGCATTCAACTTTCATCTAATTAATAAATTTTAACAATATTAATTACCTCAACTGTAAATCACAACTTTAGGTTAATAAAAATATTTTTATTTAATTAGTTAATTATGGATGCATCACACTCATTCTTTCCTCCGTCTCTTCACCTTCCATTTCAACATTAACAAAATATACAAATTATGATAATTTCCAGATTCGGTTCCATTTTTTTTTCTCATCCGCAACTTTTGTTTTCTTATAAAAATAAATAAATTAGGACTGACTGGTGTCAATGGGTACGATACAGGTCGGGTAGAGACATTTTGCATACCCGTACCCATTAAGATAACGAAAAAAAACTTTACCTTTATCCGTCTTTTCGAATACGGTACGGGTCGGATAAACGGATAAAAAAGTGCCATCGACATTTCGATTCGAGCTTTTGATAAAATATTTTTCAAAACAAGAAAAATAATAATAATGAATACAGCTAATTTGTATTATGAAAGTTTAATAAAATACAAAACTTCACTGTACCACGTATAATCTTCATACAAATATATATCTATATATATTATTTTATTTTTAAAAATTATCTTACACGAAAATGAATAAGATATCAGAAAAAAAATCAATACCCTTATACACACTCGATAAGATAACGAAAAAAAATGTACTCTTATCCGATACTGTATAAGTGGGATAAAAGAAAATTATGAATTGATTATACTGAAAATTATGTACTCTTATCCTGAGTCACTGAAACGCGGGCCACACCAAAACTAAAAATCAATATTTAAATTTATAAACCCGTCTGGACCCACTTGTCAGTCTCACTGGGAGCAGGAAAATCCTGCCCCCCGGGGGGCAGGTGATCTCTATCCTTGATTATACTCAATTCATAACTATGACCGCCAATAACAAAAGGAAATTATGAATTGATTATACTCAATTAACGAGGCGTCCATCGAAAAAGTAAACAGTTATTTCTTTCTTTAATTCTCTTATTTCTTTCCTGTTTTGAGCGTTCAAAAATTTCGCTGTTAAAATCTACGAATTCGTTTCCTCTGCATTAACTCAAAAAGGAATTTTTTGAGTTAATGCATCTGGACCATTGGATCCGCATTAAAATACGCACAAACTAGATCCGCACTAATATTAAAGAACCCTGTGTTAAAATTAGACGGTCGGATTGGCTCCATTTAAAATCAAACGGACAAGATACATTAGATTCCTTTTGAGCTAATGCAGAGGATACGTGTTCAAAATCTACGCCCGAACTTTGGCTCGTTCCCGCCAAGGCGGTAAACCAACTTTTTCCCCCAAATTTTCTCTTTATTCCCGCCACCCCGCTCCCGCTTCCGCTTTTTTAGTGAACTTCTCTCCTTCGCTCTCTATCCCGTCTGTTCGAACTCTTCAGCTCAAATTGTAGCAACGCCACTAATTTACTCTTATAACCGCCACAAAAACCCACTGACGCTCTCGGAAATTCGAACCCTAGCAAAGTGATTGCAAAAAGAGGGAACGAAGATGTTCTATTCACCTACTATTCTCGCCAAGAAGAGCCCCATGGGTACGGTCTGGATGGCTGCTCACCTCGAGAGAAAGATAAAGAAAGCTCAGATCGAGAAGATTAATATCGCTATTTATGCAGGTATTTGACATTAATCAATTTTTTTTTTTTTGTGAAACTTGTCTGAGTCGTTTAATTTTTGCAAGGCTGCTGTTTGCTTTAAACAAATCTTGAACAAAGAATAGTCAAGAATAGATCTTGAAGTTCTTTCCACGATTTAAAAAGCTGTGCTAACAGCATTTTTTTTTCCTACTTGTAGAGAAATTACTTTTCCCAGAAGTGCCAATAGCTCTTAGATTGTCGGCTCATCTGTTGCTGGGGCTGGTGCGGATATTTGCGTGGAAGGTGGATTACACATTTAGTGATTGCAATAGATTGCTCACGGATGTAAGAACTGCCATTGTCAACATTAAAATTGATCTCACAACTGATGCGAATCGAGCCCTCCCCCAATCTATAACCCTGCCGAGCAATTTTCAGCTTGATGGCATTGATTTGGATGATTTGGCAGATGATGCCGAGTAAGAACTTTGATTATCTTTTCTCTTTTTCTGTCATGTTCTGTTTTTTTTTTGTGGAAGAAAGAGTGTAATTGCAATTGAGCATAATATGACTCAAAGCTGATTAGATTATTACCAATTTAAAATGAATTGGTACATGACTGAGGATGTAAACCAAAGTTTCTATGACAAGGTTTAGTTGAGGCTAAAGTGAATAAAATTTCAGTATTTGAATCTTGCTTGAGGCTTCGTTGCATTATCGATGGTTTTTCCAAACAAAATGGCATTGATTACAGGACCTGCGAAGCACAATTAATGCCTAATTTACAACATACAAACTGGGTTATATTTTGGCACAATTGGATCTCGATTTTTCTTAACAGCCAGAGATTATTTTTTTGGCATTGTGGATTAGTTCGATGGCCTGAGAATGGTCTCATAATAGTCGGGTGCAGTAGAGGCAGGGTAAGCGTAATCAAACAGAGAATGCAACAATCGGTCAACCTTGGGCAATTTGCCAAAGAAACAACTATCATCTGGTGTCACTACCAAGCTTTCAAAAAAAAAAAAACTATCATCTGGTGGGACAATGAAAATTGTCCTCTTTTAGTTATTTTGGAGTTAGTTAAATATTCCGTGACTTGTATTAAACAATGTTATTACTGATTTCTGGCAGGGGGTTAGATGGTCATCAGAAAACCTTTGATCAAATCACCAGAACAGGTCAGCATCAGATCCTTTCCTTCATGGTTGAATTTTGCAATTTGTCATGAATCCATCCTTTCATCATATTTACATATTTACCTGACTCAATGTCAAGCACGAACGAAACAAGAAAGAAAGAAAGAAAGATGCGACTTTTTTTACATATAAATCAAAATGCTAACAAATATGCAATTTTTTGTTGCAGATTTTACTGCAGGTGGAGGAGAAAACTACGTGCGTTTTCTAATTGAGGAGGTATATATTTTGTTGTTTGGTTTAATTCTTGCTGAATTTCTCTGACAATTATTTTTTATTCTAACTTAATTATTCAAAATGATTGTTTGAATTGTTATTGTTTAACAATACAGAATGTTTCACCAAGCCTTTCCAATCATTCTATCGGAGGTGCTGGACCAATGGATGAGTATGTATTTGTTCTACTCCATTCTAATGTCTTTGTAGTTTTTGGTTTGTATTCTAGTTTCCTTTTTTGCGGTGGGGGGACTAAGCAGATGAGCAATCAAACTAATCTTTTCTGATACATTCTCAGTTTAGGCATTGTTTCAACCAATTGTTGTTTTGGTCTGGTTCAGAAGCGGTATCTTCCTGCAGAAGCTATTCTCACTAACATTTCATTATGGCTTGTTTGTTTTATTTATTTTATTTCTTTTCAATGCATTGCTCAGTTGAGGGTAGATAAGCAGTAAATAAGAGGATAAGAACCACGACTTAACCATTAACCAAGCAACAATTGCATATCTAAATCTGATATTGTACTGTACTAATTTGTTCGAAATTTTATTTCTGGGCACAGCATTCTGCCACCCTGCAGTGACCACATGCAGGAACTGATAACAAATGAGAAAAACACAGAAGGTGCTTCAGGACCTACCAATTTGGATGAGGGAGAAAGTCAATTTCATGATACTTCCATGGACAATCAATTTGAACATGCCCCAAATGAGAACCAAGATAATCCCAATGAGAATCAATCTGATGAATTTCATGATATTCTTAGAGGAAGCCAATTCGACATTCCAAATGAAAATCAATCTGATGCTATTCCCAATGAAAATCAATTCCATGATAATATCAGCGAAAACCTAAACCGAGATAGTCCTATTGAACAATTTCGCAGTCTCCATCCCACTCCCCCACTTGTTGGGAACAGCAGCACCGGTGCAACTTGCCAATTCTCTGCTTCTCCTAATAATGATTGTAATGCTACCAGAGATAACTTCACTCCAGTTGAGTTACAACTGAATGCATCTCCGGAGGATATTATACTGGTCAACCAGAATGTGCCTAGGCCCTCTCCTCAGCGGGGCAATGACGTCCCTTCTCCTCTAAATGCCAATATTCAACAAGGTATGTATTACTTTTTATCCAAGTCAGTGCCATAAATTTGATAAAAATAATTTACTAATAATCTTGTATGAAGTTTGAAGTTTTTAATCGTATCTGACAGATGTGGTGGAGTTTGCAATGGCACTACCTCCTCCCCCTGTTAGAGAGAAGAGAAAGAGAAAGAAGATACAATTTTATTTTGACAGGCACATAGTCTTATCTAACAAGTAAGTACATGGTAACTTGTTCCTCTCATTCCTGTTAGATTGAAACTGCAATTTTCTTTAACATAATTTTTTAACTGAAAATCTATAATGTTTAACTGTAGGAAAATGAAGGAACAGTTAAAAGATGGGGCAGTTAAATTGTTAATGCACAAGAGAAGAAAGCTCCCCTCTTCCCCACTAGATGTGTGGAGGTATCAGTGGGCCCACATCAAAGACCAAATTTTTGACCAGCAGCTAATAAATTGTATGCAATTTCTCTTTTAAAATCATTTATGTTCTATTGGCTTTATGGAGAATAGTTTATTGTGGTTTTATTGCATCACAATGCTGGCTTGTACAAGTAACATGTCAGTGGGTGTGACCTGTGCTGCAGGATCATAGAGCTTACCAGTTCAGTTAGTACCAGTGCTGAACACATATTGAGTTTGCCAGCACTAGGAGTACCAGCTCTGTATTGTTATCTATCGGATTTGTTAGATTGTTAGGCGTGTGTACATGCTGTACTGGTACGATGCTGTAAGATTTTACTAATATTTCTTTTATAAACCAACTATTAAGCATGGGCATTTCTATTATAGGGAAGTTTGCTAGTCTACAAGAGAAAAGGACCTATCCTCCTATAATCAATGAAGAACCTGACATGCACCCTCCTGTTGGCCCTACACAACAGTCACCCAATCATGGCATATCCATTGAGGAGCCCCTCTTTAACTCTCCTGTTGGCACCATGCTACAGTCCCCCCACCATGCTATGGAAACTGTTGAAGAGCGCCCAATAAAGTCTCCAGCGGGCCCACTTTACCATTCCCCTAACCACGAGTTATCTATTGAGGAACCCTCCATGGCCCCTCCATATGGTTCCCCTCATTATGAAACATATGTTGATGAACCCACCATAAACCCTTCAGCGAGCCCCACACAACGGTCACCTATAGATTTTGATGCGCCACCAGAGAGGCTTAGGTGCCAGCATGTAAACGAAACTATACCGGCACCATCTCCTCCAGTGGACCTAGGCTGGAGAACTCCTAATTCCAATAATAGCCTCCTTAGTACACCATCTAATGTGTTGCCAATTTTTGAGCCAGAAATGCTTGAGAATTTTCGCAGAAGTCCTCCAGCGAAGCGTACCAGGCCCATGTCTCAGTCTCCTTGGACTCCTTCCCATGAGAGAGATAACTTAAGGACCCCTCCACTCCATTGGTCTGCTGAGAGAGAGGTAGAGAAGTATAAATAATAGTGCCTTCTCACAGCAGTGTAATTTTGAATCAGTACATGCACTTTTAGTTTATATGGCTGAATTGTTGTGACTTAGCCAATTATGCTCACTTGTCCTCTTAAGCCTCAAGTTTCATTTAATTATGCCTCTGCTGGGACTAATTGGGAAACCAGGGCTCGGTTTGGTATAATCTTGCCTCAACTAGTGTTCGATTAAAAATTAAGCCTCAATTTGTTCCATTTCACCTAGTTAATCCTCATTTTTCACAGATTTAATTTTATAAGTTTCACCCTACTTGGATTTAATGTACTACAGTTGTAAGACAATACAATCTAAAAGCCTCAAATACCAAAACATTATAGAAAAGTGGTAATCAAACTCGCCGTTTAGATCATGTACAATAATAAAGGTGGCACTGAATTCCAAGATTGATTACTGTTTCAACTCCTTGTGTAGGATTTGAATTTTCTTGAAACGCCACCAAGTGTAAAAGCAAAGAGGGCTCGTATTGCAGATGGCAATTTATCTCCAAGTGTTCTTCTTGGAGATGGTAATTTCTACCTTAGATGTTTGCCTTATTTTATAACTATAAGAGTTGAGATGAACATAATCTTTTAAATTCTGACAATATATTGTTTCTCCATTAATTCCTTTTTTTTCTTTCTTTCTTGAAGATTCAGAAAGAAGAGAACGGAACAGCTGGTCTGCTAGGTCAATGTAAGGAAATATTGATATTTAACTAATCTTGGTAGTGTTTTGATTTTAGACGGGTTGCATAAATAAATTTTTACCTAGTTTTATACGATTTCTGTTTCTATGATGAATTCCCAATTTTTAAATGAAAAGATCAGTGCTGCAGCCCAGTTTTGCTGAAATTGGTACCATTTTTTATTTTTCTAATTAGCCAGTAATGAAGAAATAATATGTTGCAGGGGCATGGCAAAGTACCTGAGAGAGCACTTCCCTGTAGTCCCTAACTTAGAAGGTCAAAATGGTAATATTTCTTTGAATAATATCCTGGAAGACAAGCCCAGAAAGCACTGTGCCAGAATGTTCTTCGAAACCTTGGTAAAATACCTACATTTCCCTAGATATATTCTTTTTGAAATTTTTGGTTGTATTAAGCCACTTGAGGCACTTTATATAACTTTTGGTGGACATGTAAGATACTTATGTTGTGTTGTAGAGATTTTTTTTTTTTTTTAAACTGAATTCCTTTCATTAGGTGTAGTTATTACTATTTTAGGAAAATGTCTAAGCTACCCTCCTGAAGAGGTTCTGTTTTCCAGTTGTTTCCTGGAATATTTTACAATTTGCAACTCTATTTTCCATCAGGTTCTGACTTCTTGCCAGTATATTCATGTCAAACAAGAGGAGGCGTATGGTGATATTTTGATTACGCCCAGGCCCAGGCTCACTGCTACTAAAGACTGAGGCATTCCAGCTTTTTTGAACTAGTTATTTTAATATAGAGGTAATTATATTCTCTTAACAAAAAAAATTGCTAGCTAATTTGTTAATAATTAACAATTCTTGATTAGTTGACAAATGAAACTCGATCGGCTCACATTTATTTTTGTTTTTTTAGTGTAGGGGGGCTTTTAACTTCGGAGGCATCACTCAAAGCTTCAATAGGCTGCTAATTTATAGTTGATAAGAATTTAATTTTGGTCTCAATTTAATCTTTTCTCTTATGTTGCTATAAATGCAGTGGCTGGTGTTTAAATCGTTCCTAATTATGGTTTAATTATTCCATCTTAGGAGATGATGCTTGCCTTTTTTATGTATAAATTATAAGTAATATGTATAAATCTTTATCTGTAGCCAACTAATGTGAAGTTGTTAGGGGTGCAAACGGATATGGATTATCCGTGGATAATCTGCTCCAAATCCGTTTATTATTTGTATCCGGATTAAACGGATATGGATACGGATATTTGCGGATATGGATACGGATAATTTTAGCATATGGAAAAATAATGCAGATACGGATACGGATAATTCCGTGAGGATATAAACGGAGTGGATATCTGTATATATCCGGATCCGAAATTTAATCTTTCAGTAGCTTTCAATTCATTTCACTCTTGCGAAATTTTTAAAAAACATACATATTTGTTTAAGTTTAAGAATCTTGGTAGAAAAATCATATAATTTATTAGGATAATGGATTGGTTATTTGAACTAATAAGTAATTAGTTATGCATAATCATCACTGTGCAAACTTAAAAAGACTATTAATTTTTTGTCAATTTAGATAATCAAATTATGTAATTTAAAATTATGAAATTTAGTAGAATTGCTCAATGTCTGACAATTATCCGCTCTATATTCGTATTCGAATCCGTATCCATAGATTATCTGTTCTGTATCCGTATCCGTTTAAAATGGATATGGTTTTCAATTTTGATATATGTTTACTATCCGTATCTGTATCTGCATCCGCTTGTTGAAACACGGATGCGGATATGGTATTAGCATTATCCGCTCCGAATCCGCTCCGTTTGCACCCCTAGAAGTTGTTCATTGTCAAGAACAAAAAGCATAGTCATTGCTTTACTTTTCTTACTTTCTGATTATGTGAACAATCCAAAGGTTGCCCAAAATCATATTAGTTTACTCGCAATTTAATGGTTGCTCAAAGCCTCAAACACATGAACAAGTTTCCGCCGAAAGATAAATTCGAACAAACAAAACAGAGAAGTTTTTTGCAGCCATCCCGTACTACCAATTGACAAGAGGCTTTTATAAAAGCCTCTTTTTGGTATCATTTGTAGTTTATAGCTATATTATTGAATAGTAAACTCCGCATTAATTTTTTTTTATTACAGTGCCATCAAAATTACATGTAACACTATAGAAACAAGGAGTTTCAGAATGTAGAGGATCTCTGCTTCCTTACCCCATATGCACCAGTAAATATTACATTTTACCTCAGCTATAACTACAAGGCTCCTTAGCAAAACCAAGCCTAGAACCAACTGTGTCATAAACAACCCTCTGATTTTTCTGTTGGTAATTTCCTATTATGCCAACCTGATCCTCATAAGATAAACTGGCCATTGCTAAACACACTTGAGAACCATCCTTCTTGACAAAGTACAAAATTCCCGAAACATCAATGCTGACTGCCACCTCGTCTTCAAGCTCAAGCTTCAGAGTTGGGACTCTCACTTCATCATAGCTGCTTAGATTGAAACATGTATCCAAAATTGAATAACCTGCCACTGCAGGATAGGAAGAGAACTGTGCTACGAACTCTGCCTTCAAAGCCTTATAAATTGAAGGTGGAAGTCGCGTAATTACTGTGCCAGAATCAATCAAGATTTTACCATTTGAAAATCCAAACGCATTTATTGGCACCCCACCTACACTTGCGCCAGTAAGGTTCACGAAGTAAAATGGTGCCATTGTAGGATCTACAATCATTCTAGTGTACGAAACTGGTGTTACATTCTTAAAAACACTCGTGTCATTTCCAAGCACCAAAGAGCCTGATGAGTTATATAACCTTGTAGGTAAACAATACGAAAATACACCTCCAAACTGATCAGTTGTTTGAGACACCAGGGAAAGCTGTGTTCGACCGAGGCCCATAAGGCCTGCTGTGCCTCCAAAAAGGCCTCGGTTGCTTCGGCCACACCCAAAAATGAAGTTTGGAATTTGGACATCTCCAAGGGCGATGGTTTCTTGGGCGAGGATGCCACGTGTGTAGGAGCCATCACCATATCCCAAGGCATAGAAACAACTGTTACGGTCTGAGCTGCAGCTGCCTGAAATGCCAGTGGCCGCTTGCAGGGAAGCGGTACAGGTGGTAGAGTTGCACGGTACTGAGTAGTAAGTTGGAGAGGAGGATGAATTGAAAATAGGGTCCTGTTGTGTGTAACAGGCCATGCATGGGGTACATTGCACCTGTAATAGTCCCAAAACACCAAATGTTAAACGTGTTCTTATAATTAACAACCCATTACTATATATATATGTATTTAGGGAAAATCTATGTATAATAATGGAATAATTATTTGGTTCACATAAAACATTTCTTTTGCCTGTTTTTCTAACCTTTTTATGTCAAAATAAAACTAGGGATCAATAATAAAGCGAATATCTGTAAATTATGAATTGCCATACATACTAAAAGGGGTGATCATATATAGTAGCATGGATTCCACTACTTCCCAACAGCACTGGAAATATATTTATTAAATTCACTAACCCAAGTAAGGTCACTTCCGGTGTCAACAATAACCGTCGTGTCTGTGCTGCCAATTTTGATAGTCGTCACGTAATTGAGCGTCTGCAACTTGATACCTGAGCTGAGTGGCAACTGTACAGCTTCTGACGAAAACTCTGCATTTTTCTCTTGGAATTTGTAGTTCTTTATATGGTCTTGAATGGATGTAACCCTTGCTTCATCCAATATAAGCAAATTTTGAATGTATTTGGCATGAATCTTTTTGGGTTTGGACAATGGAGGGTTGTGCTTGAGTTCTAGTATGGTAGCTCCATTTTGTTTTCCTAAAAAAAAGGAAGATGGAACTGTTATATATATATATAAGCAGATCAAAGAGACGCTTAATTAATAGTATTCCCATGCAATGTTTTGGGGACCTTCCTGCAGGTGTATTATACATATTATACATCTATATATTATGAATTAAAATTTTTAAAGGCATGTGTGCATTTCTATATTATACATGTATTATGAATTTTAAATTTTGACAAAAAATTTCAAAATTTTGAATTTGCTACTATCCCTTCCGTGAATCACTAATGACGTCGACAACTCAAAAATTTCTTTGTTCTTTTCCTATTTAATGTTAAAATCTAACTTTTGTGAATTTTATTAATGGAAATGCAGAGATATTACATACAGATGTTTTACTATAGTAATTTGAAACTTTAATAAATATAATCTTTACCATAATAATTACTAATATGAAAAGGTAATGAAAAGACAAAAAAATTACTACAGTAATTTGGAGATGGAGGAAAGGTAACTAAAAAGATAAAATTTGGAGCCCCAAATAGTAGTAGTCTTTAGGGTTAAATAGATTATTTTAAAACAAAATTTCTCAAAAGAAATGATTTTTTCTACAGAAAATTAATTTTACCAGGCTCACCGGTATAATTAACCGCTAGCTAGCAATTTGACGATGTTTTTTTTTTTAAATAATGGTTATTAAGTCTCTATTTCTTTTTCTTCAACAAAAAAAAATAGAAGCTATATATGTTAACTCCTGCATTCTTTGAATGAGGCTTATAACAATGAAACCTATATATGTCATTTCATAATAAGATACAACGCATTAATTACCACCTCTACAAGCCTCTATTCTTCATATAGAGTTCTCAGTACTCACGAGTCAAAATAGCATCAGCCCGTTTGATACATTAATGAGAAACAAAGAATTCTTTGAAAAATGTCAAGATTATTGTTTGTATATAGTTGACAGTAAAAAAACTTTAAAATGGACCTTAGAGATGATATATAATTTACTTGGTATTTGAGAAGCAGTACTCATGGAAGAAAGCCTATCATCATCTCCAAATTTTAATTCATGCAGAGAGACTACAACCGCAATATTATTGTCTTGAACATGTACTACACCCTCACTGCTGCCTTGAGCCAGTACAGTAAATAACACTAAAACAAAGAACGGAAATGACAGCAGCATAGGAGAAGTGAGATGCGCCATTGACAGAAAGAGAGAGAGAGAGAGAGAGATGGGAAAAAGTAGGAGAGATATTTTTTTATATTTTGTTTTGAGGAAAAGAGCTTAGGCGTAGTGGGAGAGATTCTAAGGAGGTGCAGAGAGCGGAAGAGAAGAGAACAAAAGAAAGAGGTGCTGGCGATTTGGCGGCATTTGGTGCGTGAGGAGTGAGGAATTATTGAACAACTCACGGGCATGCACTTCCTTATAGCTAACATTCATTTTCTTCACCTGGACTTGGTCTATTATCCATCTAACATTCTAACTTCAACTTTTAGGGTGTGTTCGGCCAACACATAGGAATGGGTGTGGGGTTGGATTTTGAACAGAATTTAATTTACTGTTCATGAATTTTTTTTTCCTCCACGTGAAAAGTATGTTGGCCGAACATAACCTTAGTCAGATAAACAGATAGTCTGTGACAGGACAGACCCACCTTGAGTCAGGGAGGCAACCATCTCCCCGAATTTTAAAATTAAGTGAAAAACTACAAATTTGATATCATTTTGCTCCTTTCTGAAACTAAAAGCATGCCAGGTCAATTCAAAAGTACTATTAATGATTTTTTTTTGTTTTTTATAGAAATTTTAAAGAAATTTACGGATCCGGACCGACTTTGTTTTTTTAAATACTAGTAATGGGTTTGAATCTGATTCCTGTCCTCCCTGATAGAAATCTTGCGTTCACTCCTGATCTGTGATATGCTTGATATTTGACATTGAAGGAACCGGCGAGGAGACTTCAAAAGAAAGTGTGAAAGTTCTTGTGCTATTGTAACAACACATCTTAATTTAACATTTAAAGGTGAATAAATAAGATCACTGTTTAAAAAAAATAGAAAAAAGGTAAGTAAAATCTTACTTTCTATATAGGATCCTATAACTAACTCTAATTGTATGCTTATATATTTACAAAATATTGTTCAACATTTCAAAGTCAAAATGCTAATTTTGGAATTAAACATTCTTTTATGACTCAACTAAAAGAACTGAAACCTTTTTTTTTGTCAAATAATCTATATTTTTTTTTTCTTTGTAATTCATTAAATTTCATTTTTTTGCAATGAATAGTTCATTGCATCAATTTCGAATATAAATTTATTAATTTTTTTTTCTTTCTTTATAATAAAGAGCTATAAATAGTTCAAAATCATGGCACTGCTCGCTGTAATAGGTATGCACCAGATGCATTTCATATATTTTCTGGAGCAGCATCTTAATTTGTAGTCAACATTAGGAGATATAGAGATAATAGTATGGAGACTTTGAGTGGAAAAAATGGCACGGCGGAGTCGGCTTCGTTACGGAACATCATGGTTATAGAACGGAACGGTACGGCATGTGTGACTGTTATGTGTTGTGACTCACGTGTCGCGTACCGTGGCTATCTTTTGAAAATTTGGCACGACACATCACGCGAAAAATCTGGTCACAGCACGACACGTGGTCATGCGAGCCACGTGTAATTAGGACCGTTAGATCTTTGATCAAATGGTGAATCTTGAATAAACTAACTTAAATTATGCAAAAAAATAGTTAAACGTGACCAAATGTGACCAGTCACGTTTGGATACGGTGTGACTCGCGTGCCAGTGACCACCTTCAACATTTTGGTCATGACATGACACGTCACGTGTGACTGTTCACTTGGTCACGGTACAAGATCAAAGTCACGGCACGTTAGTCATGACACTTCACGGCACATTTTTACCAATCTATGGAGACTATTTTCAGCTCTATATTTCAATCTTTTTATTATAATAACCACGTGCTTAATTAAAAGTTTGAAGCAGTAGACCTTAATTTATAGTGATTAATGAGTTAACTTTAATCCCTCCCAAATTAAAAAAGGCAAAACCAGTCCTAGCCAGCAAATGCTGCTCTAGGCGGAGTCATCTATTTGCGCCTCTGTGCATTGTCTCTGAGACTCTGAGTATAGAGTTGTTTCTTGTTTGTTTTCTGATAGCTTCATTGCCTCGGTTTCCTTCCGCAAACTGTCACTGACAAGTGGGCCCTCGTATGTTTTGAGAATCTAACTTTTTGTGATGAAAAAAAGGTAAGATGGTGGATCATTATTCTACTGTTACATTTGCTTTCTGAGAACTATATATGTATTGGGAATTAAGCAAATGAAAAACAGAGCGATAGTGGGTGTGGAGTTTAGATGAAATGGCTTTAATTTCTTGACAACAAAAATTAATGCCGTAATATTTTTCTCAAAAGAAAAGAAAATGGAATACAGAGCCGTATAAATTAAATACGAATAAGGAAAAACACACGGAAAGCATAATATTTCTGTTTTTTTTTTTCCACATTTTAATTCTAGGGAAAATTGGATATTTGTCATTCCAAAACCTTCAAATATAAAAAATGTCATCACGAAACTATAAATCTGAAAAATATCACTCTAAACTTAGTTAATTCTTAAATTTGCCACAAATACACAATTTTTATACTTTTTTTTATTAAAAATTAACTTAAAAATACAGGTTTGAGATACGTATAATGATGAGTCTGAAAGGTATATAGGAAAATATAGAAATACGTATCTCAAAATTGTATTTTTCAGTTAATTTTTAATTAAAAATTGTGTATTTGTGGCAAATTTAAAATTTAACCTAGTTTAGAGTGGCATTTTTCAGATTTGAAAGTTTTGAAGTGACAAATAACCAATTTTCCCTTTATTCTACTCCTTGTTAGCTTCGTATTTCCCATTTTCATTTTTGAGTAGAACTAGGGTGTTCTTAAGTTCACAAGTTTCTTTGTGAACTCAACTCTGAAACTTATCAGATTGACTTTAAATAACGAATTCGAACCGTTAAAACCCGTCTATCTTACGAGCGACGCGTCTACATACAACAATTTAAATTTTCAAAAATTAATGCATTAAAATTAATTTATAAATCTTCTAATTTTGACCGCTTAACTCTATACAAAAATAATTCGAAACTTTAAAATTTTTGTATGTAGACACATCACTTGTAAAGTAGACGGATTTCAACGGGTCAGATTCATCATTTGAAATCAATTTGATAGATTTTAGAGTTGAGTTCACAAAGATATTGGTGAATTTAAGAACACCCTAGTTATACTCTTCATCTTTTCATTTCACTCTTTTTTATGGTAGCCTTTTCTGTTTCTAAGGCCTAATATTCTTCAGTCAGTATTGTGTTACAAAAACAGGGGCAAGTATCCTCCCAGGTACTGTAGACGATTCTCCTCACTTACGGTTTGAGATTCGTGCCAAGTTAAAAAAACAGTGAGGATCTACTAATTGTAAAAGATTTCCTTTTCAGGTAATGGAGAGGATGTGAATTTGAAAAACAGAATCCTTATAACAATTTTTTTCTTTGAAAATCTTTGAAGAGGCTGTGAAGTAGTAAGGAGAAATTGAACTCTTGATTTTTTGAACAACCAACACTCTTTTTTTTTGAAATCATGGGTTGGAGGTCAAGCCATCCAACATACTTTCAAACTTCTATGTATATTATAGAAGATTTTCCTACTTTGTGGGTTTCGAACTCATGACTTCTCACATGAGAGCTATGTGCCTTTGCCACTAGACCAAAGGCAAGTTCTTGAACAACTAACACTCTTATAATATTTTTTCTAGTCAACTGTGCTATCTCCCTTTCTCTTTGATACAAAATTTTAATGAATGAAATGAGAATTTGACCCTGATTTTTCCTCAAAATGTCTGCGCAAGCAAATTTTATTTTCCGTTTCAAAGTTATATTTGGAAGCTTTTAATTTAAACAACACGCATTTTACTATACCTCATGTAGGTCTTAAAGCAATTGTAGGTTTTCACTTTTCAATTAAGATATTTTGCCTTCAGCCCTTAATTAAAAAAAAAAAGGGTTTCAGGTTTTATGGAGAGATTGTAAGGATTATTAGTGACTTTTGATTTCAGTTTTAATTTTTTGAAAATAGAAAAATTCAAATATTTTTTATATTTATCTAGAAATAACTTTTGATACATGATCAATAACTCAGATTCAAAGCATTTTTATTGTTTTTCAATAACACACAAAGAAATATTTCAATTTGTCTTACAGCTGCGAAAAGTCCGGTCTGAAAAATATTGATCCGGGTTATTTGTTTCAGTCTTTCTAATAAATCAAATTATATATTATTCTATCTAATTTCAAAGAAACAAAAAAAATATTTCTAATATTTTAATAAAAAAAAGATAGATTATAACTTTTTCCAAAAATAAAAAAGTTAAGGACTGCCTAATAATTAGGCGATTTATATTAAAAATTAAAAACCGTCTAATAATTAGACGGTTTGGACAGATTTGATAAAATTTAAACTTTGGTGATTGATGAGTATATTTTGCAATTTATATTTATTTTTGGATATAAATGGTGGCATACGATTCATGTAAAAATGGGTTGATAAATATATGAATTATACAGAAATATTTTCTTTTTGTTTGATGATTGTAATTTGGGCCCAATTCAAGTTGGGTCGGATAGGCAGGCCGCAGCCCAATATGGACTATAGCATAATTTAACACTGATTATTTATGTTCACGTTGGGCCTTTTAGTTTTGTTTTCTCAGAAATTTAAAACTAAATGAAATGAAGAATCCCTTTTCATTATTTTACTATTAAAAGAGACCCTGGAACAAATTAGTCTAATATCTAATTACTAGTATCACAATAGAAGAATTTTTTTCATACAAAATAACATACTTTCATAAAAATAAAATAGACTAATAAAAAGAATAACTATTCAACAATATTCATGAATGATATTAAAATAGATTGTTTCTAAATCCAAATTATGAAAAAAATATTTCAAACATAAGCTAGTTGTTTACTTTTGTTTCAGATCAAACATAAGGTAGGTTAGAATATTGATTTCAAGTAATTCTATAGTGGACATATAACATACACGAAAATATGTGAAAATCACATTTAATTCAGTGGCTAAAATATTGTTAAATGTTCAAAATTCAGTATTTCATAGAAAATAAGGAACTTTTAATTTACATGTATGTTGATTTTGTGTGATACTTTCTATTACAATAAAATATTGCAATTTGTTATGTATTAATATATTATTAAATTTGTAAAGTTATTGTTATTAATGTGGATATGTAATCCTTATTGCTATTATGTGTGGACATGTATTCTCAAATGACATACAACGGAATCAAGAATTGCAATGATTATTGTGAATATGTATCCTTAAATGATATTTTAAAACAAAAAAAATCATAACAAATAAGAAAACTAAGTATCTGACAATCAAATAAGAGGGTGTAGGAAAGTTTTTGAAAAAATGCATAGAATAAAAAAAAGCAGACTATTAAATTGGAGGGCTAATATTCAATCCAAAATTTTATTTTTTAATCACAATCGTTGGCGGGATCTGAACATCTGCGTGCTTAATATAAGATGGAGATTACCATAACCTCACTCTTATTTTTTTGTCATTAAAAAAAATCGATATATTCTAAGTTTCAATTTATTTGTCAATTCAAGTTTATTTCCTAAGATTCGCATTACTTTATTGTTTTTGGATAAACGTATGGAAGGCAGACTATTTGATTGGAGATATAATATTCAATCTGAAATTTCATCTTTTAATTATAGCCATTAACAAATCAGAACATCGGCCGATCGTTCCTTTCGAACCGGATGTATGATCATATCAACTCTGACCGTATAATTAATATTTGCTTATGATATATTTATCAAATTCGATTCAGACCATCTAATCTAAAATAACGCTTGAGATAGTATAATGAAATCATATTACTATGAGTGTATGTCTACAGATTGAGATAGGAGTAGGTTTGATGGGCATCGGATCTACTTTTAGATCCAATTAGTTTTAACACCGTACGATTAACATTAAGATCTACCACACAGAAATTGAAACAGACTGCCCGGATTTCAATGTAGTTCGCACGAATCTTGAAGCAGATCGAATGGTCGTTACACCCATCGAATCAAAGTAGGTCTGATGGCCATCGTGGTCCGAATTCCTACAGATTTAATCCTTACCATTAATATTTTTGTAGGTATATGCATGTATTTGTATCCTTTTCTTTTTTCAATGAAATTTAATATTATAGCTGGGAATTTGTACTAAAAGAGGTGCTTCGCTCTTATAATTTTTTAGGTGCTTGACGGCAACAGCCTTTTTATTAATTAAGATTTTTTTTTATTTGACTTTGTCACTTTGCCTTAAAAAAATAATTTAAGTTATTTATTTTATAAAAAATAGTTTTGTATTCAATAAATTCTAAACACATGAACTTTCTATAAATGCTAAAGATTTATATTGGTACACAGTACAGTTACTGGAGCGGTAATTCATACAGAAGAGTGCAAAAAAAAAAAAAATTAGATTCCTTTGAAACTTATATCTCCGTTTTTATATTAAGCATGTAGATGTTCTGATTCACCAATTGCTGTGATTAAAAGATGAATTTTTGAATTGAATACTAGCCCTCCAATCAAATAATTTGTTTTATTTTAATTCTATGCATCTTTTTTATATTTTTCTACATGTATAATCTAAATTTATTTAAACATGTACACACCACATACAAATTGTATCATTTTCTAATTGGTCCTGATTTATTAATAACTGATTGGTCAAATGCCTTCATTTTTTTATTTTTTATATCATTTAAAAAATGTTATTTATCATTTTGTGTGATATTTTTTATGAAAATATATCAAAATGATAATAAAACATGTATACTATTTAAGAAATGTTTTTCGGAAGAAGAAAGATGGGGTCAAACCCCCCAAATTCCATTAATTCTTACACTAAAGTGCAAATTCTATGTACAAGATAAAATATTTACAAAATTAATCAAGAAAGATAAAAGGATAGAAAGAAAAAAGAGCACAAAAAGAAACAATTTTTCTCTGAATTTTATCTCTCAGGAAATCAAATTCTAAACTTCATTCATAACTTTCCACCATACCTATACTTTTGTTTTCTGAACTTCTTGAAAGATTCTTCTGCATCTCTCCTTCCATACAGTAAATACCACTGCTAACTGTATTTTCTTGACCATTTGAGATTTGGACTGCAACATTGTGTAGTGATAATTTCCTTGCATGAATGATGTACACCGCCCCAGTTCTGGCTTTAATATTCGAACGGATTCTGATCAAATGGTCCTTATCTAAAAAGATGTATTATTTTACCTTAGATGTGTGGAGTTTTATGATACTTAGGGCAAGAATTTTAAACAAAATTGAAAAAAAAATAATCAAAGAAATATCATGTGCAACTGAAATCAAACCAAAAATCTATTTCCAAATATATAAGAAGTCATTGTGATGATGATCCGAACTTTCACTTTTATTGATATTAGTTAAGAATCATGAAGGGCCATAATATGAACTTTAAAACAATAAAAAAAAAAAAACCAAAATTCACTATTTAATGGAACTCAAGAGAGGTTTAAAAAAAACCAACATATATCAGGGGGCAACTGTCTTCTTCTGAATTTTGAGTTTTAGTGGAGATCTATCGGTCTTGACAGACTTTGTTCCTTCTGAAAATTTGTTGACTGCCCTCTGAATATTTGATTGGTAATTCGAATTAAATTTAGAATTAAAATTAATTTTTTTAATTATGATTGATAATTAGAATTATAAATCAGAGCATTATAAAACATAAATTAAAGTATTGTTTTTTTAAGAGTATCTAATTAGTTGATGAATTTAAATTCAGTAAATTATTTAAATTTAATTCAATTTTTTTTTGCTAACAAAAATCCTAAATCCGTTTCTGGTAAAACCTGGACCGTTAATTCAAGGTTTGCAACGGTCAAGGATTTGCCAAGTGGGTACGACCGGAGGAGATGAGGACCCACCAAATTACCGAATTGAGGTCTACATTCAGAGTACGAAATCAAAATCTGAATTCTGATGGCTGCCTGAGTATGTGATATCCGATATGGTTCTACTCTATGATAATATATACAGCGTTATGATAGCTTGCCTTTTGTTTTTGACTAGAAAAAAGAAGGAGAAGAAAGCTTGCCTTTTGTTTTGTCCCTTTATGGCAAGTTGGCAACCTTATCCATTGTAGAGGTACAGCTAATTTCCCACGTCATCTGTCCCCACCTCTCAGCCGCCCCCACCAACCTTCTCTCTTCCACGTGTCGCATCCCAGCCTGGTGACAGGTACACAGATTGTCTGGTCATGGTGCACCATATAGGTCATGTTGAAAATAAGACTTTGAGAGTAGATCCGATGGGCATCGGATCTACTTTGGTTCGACGGGTTCAATCACCATTCAATATGTTTTAAGATTCGTGTGAAATTGTTTAAATTGCATGCGTGTCTACTTTGATTTTCGTGTGCACAAATCTTAAGATGGATTGGACGGTCGTGGATCTCGTTAAATCTTAAAGTAGGCTCGATGGGCATCAGACCCCACTTTGTTCTCTGAAAATAAATCTGATGCAATCTGTTTTCTCAAATCTCTATGATCTGAAATAATTGGTTTTTTTGGAAAATGCATCTTGAAATAATTGGTTTTTTTGTGCACATATTTCGAAACAGTTAGACTGCTGGATTCGAATTGCAGGGGTTTCAAATCATTGAACGGCTGAGATTAGAATAACAGAGTCAGGCTCTCCTATTGAGTCGGTTCCTAGAGAGATTGAGATGCCACGATCTAAATTTTTATTAGTGAACCAGGTGTATATGGATTATTCTCGTGGGGCGGCGTGGCCAACAAGTTTCTTTGGCACGCGTCTCTGGTCCCTTCCGCCCCTGAGCGGCTGTGCCGACTACTTCACTTCTCAATTCATTTTATAATCGCGCTTGATTGAATTGAATTAATTATGTTCCATTTACCGCAAATATTTAATTTTTGTTGTACAGTAGTATGATAGTCACATACTCACATATAGCGCCTTGGTTCGGATGAACTGAATTTCGTGCGTGACCTTCTTTGTTGACTTGTTAACAAATAAATGTATTTTATTTTCAAATTTAATCCATTGATACCAAAGTTGATCAAGTCTAATTTAGACTTCCGCAGTGAATACATTCAGTACAGACGCCGTACACTCTTCATGTAATCATAATCATATGGTACTACTTTTCTCTATTTTGACTTTTTGTCTTTTCCGGATAACACACTGAGACGGCTAGACATCCACTATCCAATTAGATATGAAAATGAACCTTTTTGAAATTCATAATTCAGTGAACATTATTTTGAAATTTTTATAATTTTTAATTTAGTAGTCGAATTTTTACAGCTGGTTTTTTCGTACATGTATGTCAAAATAGTTTGATTGTTGGAATCAGAATTGTAGGAATTTTAAAGTACTGTTCGTTGGATTTTAGCAGATTCGGATTCATTAGACATATCCAATAAAATTTGTGGAGAGTAACTAGTACTGGTTCATGTCTATTAATTCAACAAAAAAATTATACTTTAAAACTAATTTAGTACGAAATCAAGCAGTTAAAATGAGAAGGTCTATAAATTAATTTTAACGTTTTCTTTTGTGAATGTTTTTTTTTATTATTTGACTCTATACAAAATAAATAAAAATTTTAAATTTTTGCAGGTCGGGGCATCACTTGCAAAAATAGACGGATTTTAATTGTTAACTATTTAAAATCAATCCGATAAATTTTAGTGTTAAGTTCACACAAAAAAATAAGTGAACTTAAGAACACACAAGTGCTACTCTAAATACCAATGTAGTTACAGCTCCAAGCCTCTAACTCAGAGCATAAATGATAATTTGACAAAACGACACGAGCGCCGCACCAAATTGGCACGTGTGGTCTCCACCTCATCATATAATCATTTACAATATCGCCGTCCCTATAATTTTCGGGAGCAGCTTGGGTCCAACCCCCATCGGACTCAAACTGAGTCCGATGGGTTAAAAAACCGTCTAATAGGCTTTAAGATCCGTGTGAAAGATATTAAACGAACGCCCACGGATATTAAAGCGAAAAGCACAGATCTTAAATCGAATCGGACGGTTATGGAACCTATCGGACCCAGTTTGAGTCCGATGGTCATCGAACCCAAGTTGCTCCCATAATTTTCATTGTCGTAATCATTATAAATCCTATCTAGTTAGGAAATTAGTGAGTCTGAAGGCGAAAATAAATAAATAAATATCCTATCTATTCTACTTTCTTCTTAACAAACCGAAACCAAATTTTTCCTCCTCTTCCTCTTACTCATAAGCAGAGGAGCTAAACACACAGCGCAAATATTTCAATCCAAGCGATGGTGCAGTTGCCGAATTTGGGAAAAGTAGCAGTGAAATCTGAAAGAGAAGATTATTTTGATCATGATTTAGGGTTTAACAGCAAAAAACCTAAAATTGAATGTCCTTTCCCTCAGGTTCGCATCCGAGATCTTTACTGTTTCTTATGATTGGGTTTTTGTCGTTGTTAGTTGGAATTGGGACTTGACCTAAGCATCTTTGCTCGGATTATTTCTTTAAGCTGGTAGCACGTCTAATTTCATATATGTAATTGGATTCATCTCTTGGTTCCTAGTGTGGGACAGTGATTTTTTATCTGTTTTCCTTTGTTTTTGTTAATTTTATATGGGAAAAATGATAGAATATGAGCAAACCTGTGAAGTTGTACTTAGCAATAGTTTACGGAGTTGTAGAGTTTGTAATTGTATGATAAATGATTTTAATTGTACAAGAAAACATTATTGGTGCTTCATTATTAATAAAATCAGAGAAGTCATCTCCCTATCTCAACACCAAATTAGCTAGGAACTTAAATACATCAGTATTTAAATCAATTTCAAATTTTTGGTTCTATTGACAGCAGCAATGGAGCACAGATAAGAGCTCCAGTACATTACAACCACAAGAATTGCAACACAATTTGGTAAGTGAACCGAGTCCATTGGGTTTGAGGCTAAAAAAGAGCCCTTCCTTTCTTGATTTTGTGCAAACAAAGCTTTCTCAATCAACCTCGACAAGTGGAGAAAGGAAATTAGTTAAAGACGGTAACAGTAGTAAAGCCGGGTCATGTTCTAGTTCGTCTGAGAAGCTGAAAGCCTCCAACTTTCCCGCTTCCCTTCTGAGAATCGGCAATTGGGAGGTATGATTTGTGAATTTCTTTGTTTATCGATCTGTCCTTAATTAAATCTAATGTTGGTCGAATAGCATGTGTATATGACACAGGAAGAAATAATGTGCAATTTGGTCCTTTGTTGAAGAGAATGCACAAGGCATAATTTGTTTACCATTTATAATAAATTAATAATGAAGGGACTATGCTCATAGAATTGCACAAGGCATAAATGAAATTCTACTACATTGAGTAATTATTTTTATTGTTGTTGTAAAATATAACTAGCTTTGGAGATCTGTATATATAATTATGAAGATCCCATTGTTACATTCATTTTCACTCTTCGTTTCCTAACAGCGAGTGTCAAGGTATGAAGGTGACTTGGTTGGAAAATTCTATTTTGCAAAACACAAGCTCGTATGGGAAGTACTGGATGGCGGCCTCAAGAGCAAAATTGAGGTTCAATGGTCTGATATCGCCGCCATGAAGGCGTCTTTCACTGAAGATAGACCTGAAACCCTTGAGATAGTGGTAAGTTTCCAATGTTAATGTTATACTTTGTTTAGTGTATGGATTTTGCCTATACTATTAGGAGAATATCGCCTTTTTGGTGCTTATTTGGCATTTGGGGTGTTACATCTCTTATACCTTTTGTTGGTTTAAATCAATTACATTTCTCATTCTGTGTTTTTTTTTTTGTTTTTTTTTATTTTCTCTTGTTGTTGATTCAAATGGTGGTCATTACCTTCAATTTTTCTATATTTTTGTAATGATCTTTTTCCCCTCAACTATTGGGCAGTTGTCGAGGCAACCTCTATTTTTCAGAGAGACAAATCCACAACCAAGGAAGCACACTTTATGGCAAGCTACTGCTGATTTTACTGGTGGCCAAGCTACCATACACAGGTAAAACTGGTCCTTGCTGATGTAGGCCTGCTTTAACAGTGCAAATCTAACTGGCCAAGTAGTTAATTGGTTAAGAAGGACCTCTGATTACTTTTATTAATGCAATCCATACTTGACCGGTACTGTTCATAGCTAGTGGCATACTGTTCATAATAAAACTAGGAGAAATTGAATCGTTATTTTTCTTTCTGGCCTTATCCTGTACTGTTATAATCTTGACAGACATATGGTAACATTACTGATGTAGGTAATTAAAACATTTTATTTTGCTGATCAAAGAATGGTTGTTTGACAGGAGGCATTATCTGGAGTGCCAACAAGGATTCATGAGTAGGCATTTTGAGAAGCTGGTACGTTGTGATCCTCGCCTCTTTGAGCTGATTCAGCAACCCATTATCAACTTGGACAACCCTTTCTTTGAACGCAAGCCCTCCATTTTTGAAGAAGGGGACAAGTTTGACTCGACGTCCTTTACAAATTTCAGGGATGCGTACCAGCTTCCTGAACCTGTATCGCTGATAATGCCCTCTCTTGACAGTTCATTATCTGGTACCCATGCTGAAATGAGGGAATCTGATAGTAGGGTATCAAATGTTAATGCACATGACCAAAGCTGCAGCTCAGGTATGACCTTATCTATTTCTTTTTGGTTGTGAAATGGTTCCTTGCATGCATATTTGACATAAATAGGTGCTGGCAAGAAATAAAGATAATGGTGCTTTTCAATATTTGGCATAATTTGAATATTGTAAACTAGTGCTGTAACTTAGGGACTATGTAAATAATTTTTCTTATTAATACCAAATTTAGTGGGCAAATTGCCCGCTGACCGTCAAAACAAAGAAAGAAATGTAATATCCTGTGTCTAACCTTGAAGAGGTGGAAATGTGCACACCCTGCCTTCACTAATTTCTCATTAAAAAAAAGCTCAAATTATGATGCTTGTTCAATCACTGCAATTAGGGAGAAGGGGCAGTTTGGGAATTCTTGCAGGAATTTGGTCAGATGGGTTGACTCAAGGGAGAAGGGGTAGCTTGGGAATTCTTGCAAGAAATTGGTCATATGGGATGCTGCAGGATTGTGTGCCTTGTGCTCTTTAATTTGACTAAAGAATTAACCATGTGCAGTATTTATAACTAGCTGGAATCCCAGTAAATTTCAAGCACACACCATCGCTATAGAATATATCCAATTCAATATAATGCTTCTGTTAATTTATATCAATTTCTTCTTTTTCAGTGATAGAGCACCAGGCAACTGATAGGAATACTTCGTCCAACATGCAAATTTTACACAATATCCAAGACCTCTCAAACCATTTCAAAGGACCAGGCTTACGACCATCTTTGTCTAAAAGCGAAATCATGAACCAGATAGGCCACCACATCTACAAGCAACTTAACAATTCATCACAAAACCAACCAAACACAAGCAACGAAGATGGGATGATCAAGGAACAATTTGAAGAACTGACCCAACACCTCTTAGCCGACTCACAAAACCAGACTGCTGCCACAGATGAGCAGTACCTCATGTCGAGAGTTAATTCTCTCTGCTCTCTGATTCAGAAAGACGGGCATGAAAACAGAGATTTAGTGAAAAATAACACTGATTTTAAAGCAGATTTGAAGCCGAATGATTCGTTTGGCGATCTTCTCATGTCCCTCCCTCGTATAGCTTCATTCCCCCAGTTCTTGTAAATGAGTGCCTTTGCCTTCTTCTTTTTAAGTAAAAAAAATGTGTAGAATTTTAGTTTTGAATGTTTGTTTTGGGACTATTAGTGGAAGACTTGAGAGTGTAGGTCCGATGGGCATCGGACCTACTTTGGTTCGACGGGTTCAATCACCGTTCAATATGCTTTAAAATTTGTGCACGTTTGCTTCGATTTTCATGCGCACATATGATCAGACAGTCATGGAGCTCGTTGAACCTAAAAGTAGGTCCGATTGGTATCGGATCCAATCCGTTCTCTCTGTGGAATGTCACTTTTACTGTTGGTGATATGGTGTAAATACTAAATAGCATGTACATATGCATGTTTGTATGTTGAGAAGTACAAGGTCAGTTGTTAAAATGCAACCCCATTTTGTTTTCGTTTGCAGGCCCATTTCATTGATTTCCTATAGATTAAAAAAAAATTCAAATGTATCAAGTAACTTCAGTTATATCAATTTACTCCAGACATGCATTTTCAGATGTAAATTTTGTTTTTTTTTATTGAAACTTCTGTTTCTTTTGATCGTGCATGTGGATGCTGTTTTTTCTGTTTAAGACAAGTGCTCCCCGGGCGTATATACAATCTTTATCAGATTCAAATGATACGATAATTACAATTGATGAAAAGTTGAAAACTAACAGAAACCCGGCCCAAAAGTGTTTTCATTTTCGTAAAATTGAAACTTCTCTTTCATTGCCTGATAAACTGAGGAAAAATGTAAAGCCTATCAAATGCAACAAATCTCTTATCATTTGATCCATAACTCATTCGGCCCATTTATCAGACAGCCCATTTACTAATTCCTACAGCGCACTTCGCCAATTGACAACCCTCCGCTCTCCGGAAATGGCATCCTCTGCGGAGTTTTTACCTGCGGAGCTGTGCGGTTCTTTTAATCTGGACCGTTCGTTTTGATCGGACGGATCAAATAAGATCATAGCATGAATCTCAAAGCAAAATTAATACTGCCCCCTCCATCAAATCGCGCACTCACCGGCTGGAGATTAAATATGGACTGTCCGATCAAAATGAACGGTCCAGATTAAAAGAACCGCACAGTGCAGCAGGGAAAATCTCCGCAGAGGATGCGAGCCCGGAAACCCATTTTCACAGAGCAGTTTTTAGTGCGTACAGAGTTCGAATTTTTGATGGACCAAAATACCCCTACATCAAAGGCAGAAGATTTACTCTGTAAAATTCGAACGCTGATGATCAGGAGTATTTTGGTCCATCAAAAATTCGAACTCTGTACGCACTAAAAACTACTCTGTAAAAATGGGTTCCCTGCGAGCCCTCTCCGTTCTGTGTCTTGTCTCTCTAGAGAGTCGGATTCTTGAGAGAGAGTATCAAATTCTCGAGAGGGAAAACAACTCCCGGTTCTATTCCACGAAATTAACCATGACCGACGCCATGGATTTCGAGGCAATCATGGCGGACTTCGAACTTCCTTCCTCCTCTACAACCTCCACCAAGTCAACCTCTTTTAAACCCTCGCGTTTCCGTCCTAAACCCAGAGGCGCCACCACAGCCCCCGCTGCTACTGCTAAAACCACTATTAAACCTAAAATCGAGCCCAAGCAACCTACTCCAACTCCTCCTGTTCCTACGCCTTCTTCTCCGAATACCGACTCTAAAATGGAATTGGACACGAACCCTAAGATAGAGACGCATGCTGAGCACGAGGATGAGGTGGAGCGGGAGATTGATGTGTTCTTGGCCCCGTTTCCTGTTGATGAAAATGAAACTGATGTAATTTTTCTTTTTCTTTTGGGGCTGCTTGATAGGATCGCATGGCTATGTGAAGCATGCAGATCATAGTCTCTATTTTGCCGTATAACGAAGAGATCCTAACTTGGCTTTGATGCCATTTCAGATCAAGAATCCAGAGTGTATATATTTTCTTTCAAGAGGACAGACATACATATGTGTCTGGAATTTAAATTGAGATGATAATACAAGATGCATACTGCTCAAATCTATGATGTTTTTTAACACCGGGAAGATATAGAAAGATTTGGAATTGCAATCCCAATTTTCTCAAGGAATTGTTGTGTTTTGAACCAAAATGTTCAAATTAATTAATAGGAATTCAATTTGCATTCTTTTTCTTACAGATGATTCCCTCTTGCAGATCTTTATCATGCAATATCCTCTCAGACCAAATTGGCAGACTTATGAGATGGAGAAAAGGTGCACAGAGGTAAACTTAAGTCAATACTTGTTTTTGTACTTTTGAAATTAATGTGATTGCGTGCTTGATTAATTTTTTTTAATTATTGTAGGTGCGAATGATGCCTAAATCTAAAAAAATGGAAGTGGACCTCTGTATAGATGACGACCATCGAACTTTTGATACCGACATGGCGAGGCTCTCAGGAATGGACAAGCAGGTCAATTGCATTTCCAAACACCCCCCCCCCCCCCCCCCCCCCCCCCCCCCAAGTGGCAATACATTGACTTGTTTCCTGACCTTACACTCATAATTTGATCACTTATCTTTTTCCAATTACAATTCATACTTTATTGTGTCTATAATGGAAATCTGGCATTACAGACTTTGAATTTACATAATAACAACCAACAATAACATGCAATGAATGTTTCAGAACTATAACAATTTTAAATTAATCAGATGACCAAATTTCCTCCAAAAGGAGGGAAATGATGCCATGACTTGTCGATCGAACCATGGGTCCCAGCTACCAAATTGTTTTGTTTTCTTTGTTTTAATTAAAATTGTATTTGTACCAATGGAAAAAGAAAAATATCTTGTTGGGTCTAAGCATTAACTTTTTAATATTCGATGCAATGTGCCTTTTTCTGTTATGCTAGTCTCATGGTCTTGAATATTGCAAATAAGAGAAACTTGGTGTTATTTGAAAAATTGTATATTGTTGGGTTCGATTTACAGAAGGCCATTCTTCTGACATCTTTCATTTGCTGTGACAGACTCTAAGGTCACTAGTGGCACCGTCTGCAACAGACTATGCCGTCGGTATCTTGATAAAGGACCAGGCAAGTTATTCTCTTTGCATTTTTATTGATTTTTTCTTTTATTTGTTGCTTTTACTTTAGTATGTTTGCTAATTTTATAATTATCATTTTTATTTATGTTACAGATACACCTGAATCCAATTAATGGAGTTGTTCAACTGCGGCCAGTAATAATGCCAGATCATCAAAAGAGAAAGCGTACTGCACAACAAATGGATCTAGAGAAAAATGTACAGGACTCAACACCTTCTAGTAGTAAGATGGTAAGTTTATCTTAAGCTATGACCTTTTCTTTTGAGAAACCTTTTAGTTCATTCCTGGTATCTGTACTGGCCATTCAACGCAGCAGGTCAGACTAGTATAAATGATACCAAATGTATGAGTTGGTTGAATTGATTTTGCTACTGTGCTGCCGTTAGGGTAGCCTTAGGCTAGGTCATTGGTCCTAATAAACATCTTTAATTGGCCTGCAGAATATTTTTGCTAGTCATCTGTAGTACTAGTATTTTTTTTTAGAGGTTTCCTTTACTGTTTTTCTATTTCTTTTCCATGGTTTTAACTTGGTTATTCTTTGTATAGGCAAAGACAGATCCAGGGGATTCAACACAAACTGAAGATGAGGATGAGGTAAAGTTCAATTAGAACTCTTGTTTATGATTAAAACATCTCTTATTTATATACAAAGTTTTTAGGTGACTTTGAAGCTGGTCCTTTTTTAAATTTTATGCTTGCAAACAATTATTTAGGTCTGTTTAGATTCAATGAAAATGATTTTTCATTAGGTGGATGATCTTTCGTCCAAAGTAGTGTGATTTTTTCTGCTGTGATATTGAAGTGGGTGAAATAGAAGTGAGGTTCAAATAAGGAATTTAGATTTCCTCAGTTTTATCGGATATTTTAGAATATTAAAGGTATACCATAGTTCTGATATTTATATCATCTTATGCTAAGATATGGGTTTGATGTTTTCTTTTTTAAATAATGTGAATGTGCAGTCATGGGTCCCACTTGAATTCCTTCCAGAAGGCAGCATATGTTCAAATGAATATCACAAGAAGATGGTTACAACTAAGCACAAAGAAATAGAGTTCACAATGACGCAGTAGGATATTCTTTTTGACTATTTTATTATCTAGAGTTCAATTCCTTGTATGCATTTTCTTTCACATGAAGAATAGTAGTTCAACTTGCTTTTTGTATTTTTCAAGTTATTTCTTATACAGATATCCTATAACTATAGGTCTGATTATATGGGAGCACTGTGCCCTGGAGAATCCATTAGTCGTAGAGAAACAAAAGAAGCTATTATCAAGTTGGTTCCCTCTTTGATACAGTCAACTTTCTTTCCAATGTAAATTATTCCTTTTTTTTTTCTCAAGCGCAGCTAACAAATTAGTTGTGGCATGGTGTTGGTACAGGGAATTAAAAGAGCTACCCTTGGAAGAGCGTCTAAAGAAGTGGTTTACTGAGGTTTGAGCTGCATTATTTTTTTTTGCTTAAACATGAAATTCAGTGCTAATTTAGAAGTATGTCAGAGGGTTATAGGTTAGTCTTCATGTCTCTGATCAAGTATTTCAATATTAGCAACTCATCTGAAATATCGGCTCAAAGGAGTAGTTGTAGGGGTTTGAATGCAATTGCTTCAGAATGGACCATGGTAATTTGCATTTTATTGTGTGGTGGGTACAGACACAGATATGGATGTCAAAGTTCAAAACTAAATCTTCACCTAAACAGAGACTGATGCAGAATGGTAAATGACATACATATATTGAAAAGATTATTGACAGATACTATGTAGAAGTCGCAAAGTGTACTAAAAAGAAGCATTTTAGAACAATAACATAAAGATTTTAAATTACAAAATGAATAACAAACCTTCATACTAGATATTCATAATAACTAACAAGTGTGCAAAATCTGGAAGTATTTAGCAAAAAGGGAAAAAGAACAAGGATTTAAGATTGGAAATTTCACATCTTCTTAGGGATTACAATTATCCATAGCCATATCTGCATCTTTTTTTCTATCAATATGGATACAGATAATTAATGCTGAAATGGATGTGGATATAACATTTTTTATCAGTATATTTTCCATTTACACTCCTAAATATAGTTCATATTAGTATGGCATGAGTCAATTCTCCTGACTTCTTAAGCTTAGGTTATCTTTCAATCAAGCCTCAATTGTATGAAATAATTTCCTTGATCGTTTCATTTTTGTGCAAATCTACCTCAGCAAGGCTTGATGTAACCTCTGTCCATTGAATTCCTTTGTTTAAACCCAATACAGGTTCAGTTGAACCGATTTGACTTCATTGAGTATCTTTTGGCTCCTCTTGAGCCTGTGGAAGAGGTTTTGCAGCAAGTTCAGATGCTAGCAGATCTAGTACGTGGAGTATGGGTCACCAAAACCTCTCTACTTTATACGGGATACGAAGCCATGGTAAGGGACTACATTCTCTTACAGTTCACAAAAGGTGACTCAATACCTTGCGAGAAATTAAGAGCCAATCTTGGCCGAGAAGTGCTTAAAAATGAAATCCTGAGACCCCTCCTGGGACATTTGATCATTAAAAAGCCAAAAGAAGACAAAGTCAAATTTAAGGGCTCGCCTGACC
>CAXKVW010000064.1:0-107923 GCA_964058825.1 Carex arenaria
AAATCAAGCAAGCAATTCCTACTTCCGTCCTCTACTCTCCATCCAAACAAGGTGTGAATGAAATTGAACCCGTTAACTATAGTTTACTTATTTTTCTACCGGCCACCTTTATGGTGCTATACCAAGTTAGTATTATCTTTGGCCCTCCAAACACAAGTACCAATCGGTACTAGTTTGTTGTGTTTAGCGGTACATAGTTCTATATATGTTCTCTTAGTCGAAATTTTCCACAGACAAAATAGACCCTACATTTATACTTGTACATGACATAATTCATTTCGAAGATCTTCTCATAAAATAAATGAATAGTGCAAAGGTTATAGGAAATTCGGAAAATGATTATACTTGTACATATTGATTTCTATATATGTTCTCTAAGTCGAAATTTCTCTATTGTGGTGATTACAAATTTTGGCATTGATAATGGAAAATACCAGTAGTCTGATTTTACATAGTTTACTAAATGAGTTAGAATAAGGATAATTAATTTATTCTAACACTGATGGTGATATTTTGTACATGTACCGGCATTTAATGTTGAATTAGGTGTCTCTCTTACCTCCTTATACCTCATTGTAAGAAAGATAGCAAGATTGAATCAAAGGAGAGCTAAAGGATGTACTCTTAACAAACTTGTTGAACTCAGAAGTTGCTCCAGCTACTTTTTTTAGGTTAAAATTTCGTATTTTGTTCACCCCCTTTTGTTCTCTGATTTCTTTTTCTATTATTTATTTTTAAAAAAACTGCTCCTTTATTTATTGAGGGAAGAAAAAGGATCTGTACCTATGGATGGTAAAATCCCCTGGTCGTCCGTCTCATTTTGACATTTTTTTATAATTGATGAAATTATGAAGATTTTATTTTAAACTTTTGCTTTTTTTGCTTTTTCAATTATTTTTTAAAAAATGACTGTTTTTTTATTTGTTAAATTTGTAGGTGAGAAAGAAAGAAAATCTTCAAATATTTTTTAAAAATTGACTGTTTGGTCCAAACGAAGACACAAGCTAACAATCGACACATCACATTAATTAACTATTTTCTTTTTGTACCGGATCTTTGTTGCATCCAATTTTGTAATAGTAATGTCTTTAGTAAATTATGGTTTCTTATGTTTATGTTATTTGATATTATGTTGTATGTATGTCGATATTGAATTGTTGTTCGATATTTGATATTAGATTCTATCGAGTTATTATGTATGTTATGATAAAAGAATTATTTGATATTATATTTAAATCGAGTTATTATTTGAAATCACTAGTACTTAAAAATACATAAGCACCACATCAACAAATTATTATCATATATCACGGTTCAAACTTATAATAAAAATATGTTTTTGAATAACTATTATTATCTAAAAGTTCCTCAATTTTTGAATAACTATTATTTTCACTGGAATGTTTTTTGTAATAAAAATATTTTTTTGTTTTCTTATAATGTCCTGTTGCATTGCACGGGTATGATACTAGTATTTTATTATGTAACAAGAGCAGGGGCGGAACTAGAAAATATTGTTAGGAGTGGCCAAAATTTAAAATGCACAAATTGTGGCTAATGAGAATTGAATCCATGCTCTCTCCAATCACAACATAAACTCTTATCACTAGACTACAAGCAAAGATGTGATATTTATGAAGGAGACTAGACTATATAAATTGTTTCAAAAAAAATAAAATTCAATTAAACTTTAATATACATAACTAAAATTTTAAAATCATAGGGGTGGCTTAGCCACCTTTTGAATGGCTTTAGATCCGCCCCTGAACAAGAGTCAAAGACCAATATATCCTTACCGAATCGTTATGTAATAAAATTATAAAATTGATGACGTTTATTATTTTACTAGTCAAGTGCCGGCCACGCGTTGCCGTGGAAATTGAAAGTATGTTTTTTTAATAAAGGATGTGTATTTTATAATTTAGAAAGTTTTAAAAGAAAATGCAATAAGTTGAGTAAATTTGGTGAGGTTTCAATATTTAGAAGAGTAAATATGATACTATAAATTTTAGAAGGGGAAATGCGTACCCTTTTCTTTTACTTGTTTTGGTGATACGTAATTATATACTCTTTTTGTTTACTTTCTTCTATACTTATTTTATCAAGTTAAACTTGTAGACCTTTTTATTGTCAGCTAACCTTAAAAATATCTTTATATCAATAAAATTGTAGACAAATACAAACCATAGTTAAGTGTATTTGATAGTAATATTGTCAACTACGGCTAATTCTAAGTATTGGAAAGGTCAAAAACAGCTCAGCATCAATCCATAATAAGCAGAAGAAAAGGACAGATTCTCACTGTGATTGGATAAAACCTCTAACAAATGTTACACCCAATTAATTTTATCAAATACTAACCATAGGTAAGTGTATCGATAATAATCTTGAATCTGAATAAAAAATGCCAGTAGTAAAATAAAATGCATTAAGCAAACATTACCTTGTATTTCTTCCTGTATAGGTCGTCCGAGGTAGCAGCATGAGCCAATTAAAAAGATATTATAGGCAACAATATATGAGCACAGTAGCTGAGTTACCTGCTTTACAAAATAAGTGGAAGAGACCGGGGCCTTGAAGCCCCACATAATAGCTTTTTTTTTTTTTGGAAATTTGTGGGGTTCGTTAAATGTTATCCAGTGCTTCACCCAATCACCAACACATCAATTTATACAATCCAACACAATCATTACCCATGCCAGTAAATTCTGATTTAACGTATCAATTGTACCAGTAAAACAAAATCATCAGAGAATCACAAGAGAGTAGTTTATCAAAATTCTAATTTAACACAATCATTAGAGAACCACATGATTGTACCAATAAAACAAATTCTGACCTGTTCACAATTTAACACTATCCGCATAATACTTTTAAATTATGATTTAACACAATCACAGGAGAGAAGTTTATAAAACTAACCCCAAGCCAAAATCATTAGTTGTACCGGTGAAATAAAATGTACCAAACAAAACAACCCTAATTTCATAGAAACCAAATAAAACGAGCAGTTTCAGGGTCAGCTCTCTGGTGACGTAGTCCAGTATTCCTCATATATGAAAGGGGAGCATAATAGTGACATTTCTAAGAGTAGTCTCCTGCATTCAACAAAAGTCTGTACTGAGCACCGCTGAAAAAGAGAAAGGAAACATTAATTCATGCATGCCTATAGGAGAAAATAACGGCAAGCTTTCTCACAAAACTTCAGATAATTGCTGATCCATATTGCAGTTCCAGAACACTAAACCTAAAATCCCATATGCAAGTAACTGACAATTTAATCCACATGACCATTCACACTGCAACAGGGGAGGGGGTTACTTTTTGTTTCTGAATCGTATCAAAATTGTTCAACAGACACTATAATTCTCTCAGGTGTGTATCAACGTAAAGGCAAACATCAACAAGAACTCCCCTCTACTCCCCCACCCCCCCCCCCCCCAGAATTCGCTCCCCATGTACTACCCAGAAGAATCAAAGAAAAGAAAATGGCACAAAGAAATGTACAATTTGATTGTGTACCTAAGAAACAGTGGAGTGGTTGGTAACAATGGCAGTACCTACATTGACCAGAGAATCGCTAGAGCTGAGATGCCTAAGACTGAGAGCAACAACAACCTAATCTTCATGACCATGGCGGTGCCATCCACAAAAAGGCAGTATGTGTTTTTGGTCATGCTCGCACAAAAGATTAGATGAATTGAAGGTTCTTCTCGGCATTTTTAGTACCAACTCAAACTACAACTTCTCAATCGGCATCGACAGTGTCACTAAAAAATAATCAATCCCAGAATCTGCAACAAGAATGCCAAAAAAGTCGATATAAAATATTTCTACTTAATTAGAAGCAAAATGTTTTATTGTTTAACTTTAATAGCAAAATTATCTAAATTTTCAATATCTAAAGTTCTTTTTGGCTTTAATTTGATAACAGTTGTCAAAAGTGTCAATTTAATAATCCCCAGTCAATGTTATGAACCCTACCTTTCATACTGCATACTGCTATCAACAGATACTTCTCCTATTTGTTATGAATCAACAACGCTTTATTAGTTCAATTTGCTACAGGGATGCTAATACAAGAAATATTGCATACTGCTATCACAGTAGCATAGTTGTTTCGCAATTGATCGGACATATATTTTTTCTGAATTCTATATCTCTAGGAAATAGCCTGATTTAACCAACGCATTTGCAGGCATAAGGTAGAAAATACCCCAGCTTTTGCTAAAATACTAAAAATTCCACAGAGAAAATAGATAGATACCTTTCGAGTCGTAATATTGATTCACAATGTCAACATCTTGCTCTTCAGGTTCTTTGTTGAGTACTCAAATCCATCATCTATCTGAATCTTCAATCAAAAGATAAAACACGAAATTAACATCAGCGATACCAACAGTTTAAGAAAACATCAGTGAAAATTAACAAAAGGATGAATTCACGGAGAAAACACTTGCTTGTAAAGCAAGTATGCAATATAATTCAAAGTGATTAAGGATGTCAAAAGTGTCAAACTTACAACTGGACAAACCCAAATCCTCGGGAAGAGGGAGGAAGGGAAGGTGTCATTGGCCGCCGCCGTCATTGCCCGCGTCACCTTTTCCATTTCTCTTTTCTTTTCTTTTTTCCATTTGAGAGTCGGGGAGAGGGAGGAAAGGAAGGTGTGGTTTAGTATAGGGTTTTAAAGGTGGAATCAAGGAGCAAGGAGAAACAGGAGATGAGCGCTAGTTTAACACTTCGGGGCAGCAGAGAGGAGAGGCAGGGAGCTAGGGTTTGGGTCGGGAGGCAGAGAGGCAAAGAGGAAGCCAAGAAAAGAGCGTGTGTGGGGAAGTAAAAAGAAAAGAAAAAAAATGTGTCGGGAAGAAGCGACGTCCGCGCACGGTAATAGAGACAAAAATGGATAAAATGTGGCAAATATCAAGTGAGAGAGAGTGATCAGAAAGTGAAACGGGTACGTCTCTATCAGAATAAAAGGCTTCTACACGTAATACTACATGAAAAAATATGTACAAAATCAGAGACTGATCAATGACCGAGATTTATTGACTATGTGGCTGAGATCTCGTCTGGACAGATAGGTCCTTCAGTTCTCAAAATTTTAACGTGGTTTTATAAGGAGTAAAGATTGTTTTTGCACAGTATTTCGTTCACAAATTTAAAGTCAAATTAATTTAAAAAAGAAAAGAAAAATGAATTTAAACAAAAATGAAATCCGGTGAAAAAAAATCAAAATATCATCAACATTTTCTTTCGTGTATTTCAGAGTCAGAGATCAACCAAAAAAACAAAAAAATTAGACGAAGTTCAAAACTGTAAATCGGGGCACATTAGAGAATGACTTCATACTCTCCATTGATGTTTTCTTCTCTCACTCTCCTGCTACCACCACCAACCCTTGCCTCTTGTCGGTTTCTCGCAACACCCTTTTTCTCTCTCCCCTTCCGTCACTATATCCAACCTCTTCAGGTGAACTCATCTCCGTCACCCCTCACACCCTTCGGCTGCTGAATGACTTAGTAAGAGAATCTGCTAGACACTACGAGCGACGTCCGATGGCAGTGAAAGTGAAGGATGGGGCAGAGATGGAGGTGGAGGCGTATTTCACACACAAAAGATAAGACAATCCGGATCTCTATTGAGTCCTCGTGTTGTGGAGAGGACAGCACTTTCGTCGGCTAACGTCAATTTCGGTTCGATCTCGCCGGAAGGGAGGAAGATGCTTTTATTTTCGTTCCTAGGTTTATGTGTCTACATATGGGGAGATGAAATAAAAAACTATAAAGAAAAGATTCTTTCTTAAGGAGCAGTACGGAATGAAGGGTGAAATAGTCTGAAAAGTGTTTAAAAATGCTCATAAGAATCAACACTAAGGAGCAGGTCTTAATCTCGGGATTGAATTCTCTGCCCCCCAGGGGGCAGGATTTTCCTGCCCCTGAGTCACTGAAACGCGGGTCATACCAAAACTAAAAATCAATATTTAAATTTATAAACCCGTCTGGACCCACTTGTCAGTCTCACTGGGGACAGGAAAATCCTGCCCCCCGGGGGGCAGGTGATCTCTATCCCTTAATTTCATCTAAGGAATCACCGTTCGGACGGATTTAAACAGATTAAGAGCTTAAAGACCCTCAAGGAACCCCAGCCGAACAGCCTCGTAGTACTTAACTTTTGATCCGTATTCAAACAAATTCAGTTTGAACCAGTAATGCACACGTCACTTAAATTGAGGTATATAAGAACCGAAATTTTTATTAATAAGAGCATCAATAGAAAAATATCGGTTTTGGACAAGATTTTGTGTAGAATTTGAAAAGTGGAAAAACCGTGATTGTTAAGAACGTCATCTGGACATGATTGTTTACAACGGTCTGATTAGTGAAATATAATTAGCGCTAACTAACGCCAAAAAAAAAACACTGTAACTGGCCGTTATGGACGATAACGGCTGGCAATAGTGTTTTTTTTTTAAGTTCAGTTCGGTTCTATGATGATCTGGAAAAAAAAAACCATTGTGGCTGGCCGTTATCGTCTATAACAGCCAGCTATAGTATTTTTATTTAAACACATTAATTAGCGATAATCTTATTTCGCTAATCAGGCCGTTGCAAACAATCACATTCAGATGACGTTCTAAACAATCATGGTTTTCCCACTTTTTAAATTCTCCGCAAAACCTACTCCAAAACCGTTATTTTTTATTTATATTCTTATTAATAAAAATTTCAGTAACAAACGGACCATATTCAAACTCAAAGATTGAGGTACCTTGAGCGAAAGTATTCCACAAGCCTTGTTTGATTGTGGCTTAAGACTCTGCTCTAGAAGGGGGTACGCGGAGGAAGGGGAGGAGATAATCACTGTGCGGAGGTAAACCTTGTCTCAGACTTTCTCTGCTCGAGTTTCAGAAGAGAAGAACAGCAAAGGTAGCGGAAGTGAACGAACACTGTTCGGAGGGAAAAAAAGGCTCACCGCTGCATTGTATTTTGGCAACAATCCTCACCTCCAAATCGGATGTAAAATTACTGTTCAGAGGTGAGTCTCACCCCGATCTCTTTCCTTCTTGAGAAAATGAGTTCATGTTGGTTTCCTCTTTTTTTTTAACATTACTGGCTTTAATGCCTATTAACAATTTAATTGATAAAAAATATATTTACAACGAGTCAAGTGACTCTAATTTCTATATCTACTTTTTTGTTCTCTTAAAAATCTCTAAATTACTTAAAATACTCTAATCACCTTTAATTACCCCTTAAAGTTCTAGATTTACTTTTTTGCTAGATTTACCCTTAATCTCAGTCTTGCTCGATGACCGGATCTGCTCTTTTGATCGTCACCGCGCTCGAACGACCGGATCTACTCATCGTAGCGCTCCGATCAAGATGAGGACTATGTTCCGAGCTCCTATGATATTGCGCTTTCGACTCATAGTTGCCATTATTATCGTAGAGGACAAAGTTTCCCTCGTCGCTGAGGTTTGCATGATCAGCATCTGTTGAACTTGGGTTTCCGAGAAAGTCGACTGCTTGGAGGTCGGTAAGGGTTAGTGATCCAGCATTATTGAGCAAGAAACTCGCTTTTGCAGACACAATAACAAGATTGTACTACGCAGACACAATAACCGTGACCGTGACTTTCTTAATAGAGAACGACAGTAGGAAGACAGAGATATTAATGGCACCTTCTCATTTCTTAATAGAGAATGACAGTAGGGGTGTCAATGGCACACTTTTAATGGTTTATCCTACGGATATGGATATGGATATGGATATGGATAAGATTTTTTTTGTAGTTTATTGGATATGGATATGGTTAAGGATTTTTTTTTTCATTAACTAAGCAGGTACGAGTACTGGTAAAGACTATTTCATACCGTTGGTTCACAGATAATTATATAAAATAAAATTATATGTAGATATATAAATATAATATTCATTTCTTTCTTTTTCCATCGTTGTATCCATGTTGAACATAATAATATTTTCTCTTGCCTTATTTGCAGCTGTTGTCTTGTTCCTCAATCATGAAAATGAAAATAATCTACGGTACAATCTGGCTCTCATTTCCTCTTCAGAACCTGGCTTTTTAATTCAGTAATCTTTCTCCTTCCTCTTGAACCATTCTTGGGTAGTGCGTGGCTGTAGGTTTGTAGCTTCCTCCTTCAAGCACCTTCAAAATTTGACTTCCTCTCTCAGATATAGTAAGTAATATTTGTATTTTATAAAATATAATTTGTAAAACCCTTGAGGATGAGATTTTTGAGTTTATTTGATGGAATATAATATTAGTATATTCGTTATTCACCAGCTACCGTTTCGTTACCCGCTAATCTTAAGAGTATGGGTAGAGTATGGTAAGTTAAGACCAATTCTTAATGGATATGAATAGGGTATGGATAAAGTCAATTCTTAGTAGGAATAAGTATGAAAATACTCCCACCTTACCCATATCATACCCATTAACACCCCTAGCGGATATGAATAAAAAAATATTTATTTTAGTTTATTTATAAGATACGGATAAATAAAAAGATTTTATTGACTTAAATGAGTAAGAAAATGGATAAAAATCCGTTATTATAAGATAATTATAAAAGATAAAAGTAAATATATAGATATAAATTTATATGGAGATAATGCAAATATGATATAGTTCTAATCATAGTCTGCAAAAGCAGCAGAGTTGAACCAAAATCGGTCGAAAGACTCGAAACCAAATCAATTCTGGACCGGTAAAAGTAAATATATATATTATATAGTTTTATTCATAACTAAGACACATCTAAATTCATTCATACGGGTGGTAAGTAACTCTTATAATTTTAAAAGTTTAGTTATTCATATTAGAATTTTATTTTTCTAAAACTTTTTAGTCCAAACACCATCATAAAATATCACACGTCTACTTGCAATTTAGTAGTTAAAGTTTATTTTGTGATTGTGAAAAATTTGAGTTCAATGTATGGGCATTTTAAATTTTAACCCTTCTATTAAGATTTTCTAATTTTGTCTCTATTCAATCAAAGCCGAACTGATTTTAGACTGAGTTGTGCAATACACGAACTTTTAGGAAAAAAATCAGTTTGACTCGGCCAATCAACAGGTGAGTCTTCACAGATTATTTAATTGCGGACAGGATTTCCAAATATCTGAATTTTCTTGGGCCTTGATTTGAATCGCTTCGGCCTGATTCACAAAAGTTTGACCGTTAATGTTTTTTTGTAAGATGACAACTCTAAACAGATTTTCGATCGACCAATCGGAGGTAAGAGTTGCAAATAAGACTTGAATATTTCCAAAATAGACAATAGAAGTTATGACAATCACACATTTCACTACGTGAAGTGAAAAATACAACATGATATTTAAAGATCAGAACAAAACAAACAAACGAGCTAGTGGAAGAGATTTACAGTCAATGGTCTTCTTTAATTAGCGTACACTAAAATATAACTTTAGATATTTTGTCATTATAATTTTATTTTTTATACTTGAATTTCTGGGGTTGGTTTTTCTTAATTTTATTTTATTTTAGTTTTCTTTTCTTCAATTTGGAAATTTTCTTTTCATTTTTTTAAGGGATCAACATTATTTGACTATAATTTTTTATCTTCACATAATTTTTTTGGCAAATTATTTTTTTTACCAACCTTTTAATATTTTTTAATACAAAACAAACTTCTAGCAAAAAAAAAAAAAATCTGAGTTTTCAATCCAATTAGACCAATTCTGATTCTACGGTCAAGTGACCGATACCGATTCCAATTCTAATTTTGTAAACCATGATTTTATTCATGATCCAACTGTATATAATATAACTCTAAATTTAATTATTTTCAATTCATTTGTAAATTTATTTTGACTTTCATTCTTTTGTTTTGAAAAATATATTTTTGGAAACACAATAGTAGTGTCAGTGGCACCGTTTATTCATTTAATTGCCCGACTCATATCGTATTTAATTAATAAGACAGTTATATATTTCTTTAGATTATCAGATATAATTAATAATTAATAAAACAGTTATTGATAAATATATTTCTTTAGCTTATCAGATATGAATATGAGTAAAGATTTTTTGTATTAAGTTAATGGGTATGGACTTAACAGTGAAGAATGAATTGGTCAAAGTGTATCATTCTCTTGGGTTTTGGCCAAGTCAATTGCATTCAGCCTAAGCACAAATTAGTATTACTATGGAGCGTTTTTTCTTTGTTGCTAGACTGCAACATAGTTGTTCTCTTATCAGAAAGTCCCTATATATCAGAATCAGGAATAAATGCCAGAATTTAATTTCCCTCTTGTAACCGTGTAGGATGGGGAACCTGTAAAAAAATAATTAAAATAATTTAGCAACCAACAAGATAGCAAGATAAGAAAAATCATAATTCAATTTCCATTCCATTACTTTTCTTTATTGATGGTCACTTTACATTTACCTCCAAATCAAACATGGTGTAGATTATCGGATCCAACTCTGCTGTTTTTCTTAGAGAAAAGTAGGGCCTTGCTTTTTCGATCTCAATCATTCAAAATTTTCAATTCGCGTATCTCAATAAAAAAACTTTTTCATGCACAAATCTCAACGAATTTGAATGGTTGGAATCGGAAAAGCAGGACCTTCTTTTCTCTAAGAAAAGCAGCAGAGTCTGATTCGTAGATTATCCCGCCGTGATTTTTATTAAAACATTAAATAGAAAATGCCAAATTTGTCCAGCTCCGGCCCAAAATTATAGAAGTGTCCAAATCGACCAATTATTAACCGATTTCTAAGAAAATAAAAACCGGCCAATAATTGACTGGTTCTTATTTTTTAGAAATATTATAATTATTTATTTTTAATTAAAATATTAGAAAAAAAATTATATTTCTTTGAAATTAGATAGAATACTATATAATTTGATTTATTAGAAATACTGCAACAAATTACCCGGATATTTTTCAGGTTGGATTTTTCACGGCTGTAAGAAAAATTAAAATATTTTTTTTTGTGTTGTTGGGAAAAAATACTTTGAATCTGAGTTATTGATCCCAGTTCAAAAGTCATTTCTAGGTAAATATGAAAAATATTGTGGTATTTCTATTTTTGAAAAATAAAAAAATATTCTAACTTTGTGTCAGATTTAATCATTTATTACAATTTTTTTCAAAATAGATACAAAATTTTCAAAATTGAATGTACTAGAAGGACCACAATATTTTATGTATTTACTTATAAGTGACTTTTGAACCGGGATCAATAACTCAGATTCAAAGCATATTTTTTTTTCAATATTACAAATAAATATTTTAATTTTTCTTATAGCCGTGAAAAATCTGGCCGGAAAATATTGATCCGGAATATTAGAAATATTTTTTGTATTAATATATTAGAAATATTTTTATATTTCATTGAAATTAGATAGAATACTATATAATTTGATTTATTTGAAAGACTGCAACAAACAACCCGGATCAATATTTTTCAGGCCGGATTTTTCGCGGCTGTAAGAAAAATTAAAATATTTCTTTTGTGTTATTGAAAAAAATAAAAATAATTTGAATTTGAATTATTGATCCTGATTCAAAAGTATCTTCACATAGTTGTTCTCTTATCAGAAAGTCCCTATCAGAATCAGAAATAAATACCAGAATTTAATTTCCCTCTGGTAACTATATATCTAACATGCAGGATGGGGAGCCTGTAAAGAAAATAATTAAAATAATTTAGCAAGCAACCAGATGGCAATTAGATAAGAAAAATCATAATTCAATTTCCATTCCATTACTTTTCTTTATTGAAGGTCACTTTACATTTACCTACAAGGCTACAAGTCAATCATGGTGTAGATTATCCCGGAAGGATTGTATTACTTTTCCTATTCCAAAGCTTGTACTTTTTCCCCTACATTATATATATAGATCGACAGCATACGCATTGCCTTAAAACTCCATTTAATTATCCTTGACTTTGGTACTAGAAGAGATGAACAAGGAGATGATTTCTAAAATATCCACAATTACTCTCTTTCTCCTTCCTTTCTCACCTTTTGCCATCCCAATCGATTCCTTACTGAGTGCTCAAAACCTTACAGATGGAGAGACTCTTGTGTCACCAAAATCTGTATTTGAGCTCGGGTTCTTCAGCCCTGGCTCATCCAGAAATCGTTTCGTGGGTGTATGGAATACAGTCTCACCAGACACTGTCGTATGGGTCGCAAACAGAGATTGTCCCTTGAACAACACCTCTGGCACACTAACTATAAATAAGAGAGGGTCAATAATGCTATATGATTCAACAGGAAGGCCAGTATGGTCATCTAGTTCTAACTCCTCAAGTGATGCCAATAATTTCAGTCCAATATTGGAGCTGAATGATTCTGGAAATCTTATACTAAAAGATCAAACGAGCAATAGTATCATATGGCAAAGTTTTGATTATCCAACAAATACATTGCTTTCCGGCATGAAAGTAGGCAAAAATTTGAGAACTGGCTTTGAGAAATATCTCACTTCTTGGAAAAGTACCGATGATCCATCAGAAGGTAACTACAGGTATGAGATGGACACTGAAGGTGCTCCTGAGATTATTACATGGGACCGTTCACAGATATTTAGCCGTACCGGTATTTGGAATGGAGTATATTTTAGCGGGACACCCCAGATGTTATCTTATCAAGACATGTTTAACTTCTTATTTGTGTGGGATCAAGATGAGGTGTCATATGGAGTTGTAGCCAAGTCAACCTCGACCTTGTCACGATTAGTGCTGAATGAAACTGGTATAATTCAACGTTTTGTATGGGATCAACCTCATCAGAATTGGAACGAGTTCTGGTTGGGAACAAGAGATGAGTGCAGCCAATACGCAAAGTGCGGGCCTTTCAGTATTTGCCAGCGTGACGATACGCCACCCTGTAGTTGTCTGACAGGATTTGAGCCACTGACACCAACGGAGTGGTACATGAGAAACACTTCAGGTGGGTGTAAACGCATGGTACCGTTAGGTTGTAGTGCTAGTAGTGATGGGTTTTATGAAATTGAAAAAGTAGAGGTACCATATTCGCATAATGCAACTGTTGATGCAAGCATCAGTGTTAAAGAGTGCAGGAGCAGGTGCTTGATGACTTGCTCATGCATGGCATATGCCCCCTTGGATATCATGAAACAAAGCGGCTGTGTTATGTGGCAAACTGTACTAACTGATACGAAGCACATTAGTGGCGGACAAGTTCTTTACGTGAAGGTTTCAAAGTCTGAGCTTAGTGAGTTTTTTCTCAATTTTCATCTTACCTATATATATTCATAATTTGTAGGGATTCTTTTAAACATTTTTTTTTTATAGTAATCACAGTAGTATTATGTTTTAGCAATAACAACTGGGGCAATAGTAAGTTAATAAGGGTTATAGGAGATATGTTTTGATGCATTTTTCTTGAATATCAGAAAAAGAAAAAAAAAAAACACTTTCCATATTGTTTAGCAAGTTTAGATCAAAACCAATTTAGATTCTAAGAAACTGCCTTTCAATGTAGGTACAAATAAGAGAAAACGGAGGGCAATAATTATTGGAATAATATCAAGTAGCATAATATTAGTGCTCCTGATATCTTTAATTGTATGTCTACTATGGAGGAAAAAGATGAGATATTCAAAACAAGGTAACAGTAGGGTTGTAAGTAAAATTTGATTAATCTGACAATTCTGACTGACCCAACCAATCCGACCCGAAATGTTGCAGATTTAGAATTTGATTTGTTAGATATGGATTGTATTTTGATAAATCTTGCAAATTTTGGATACGTACTTTGTAAAATGTTTGAGTACCCCACCTGAGCACAGGTACATTATTTTTCTAAAGAAATTTGAGTTATTTATACATAACATAACAGTAATATTAGCCGTACTTTACCTTAAAAAAACAACAACTATAACAGTAATATTATTATAGAATGTGAGAATATTGTTAATTTTATATTTAAATAAAACTTTCTCTACTATATTGTTAGTTAGAGTATATTACATTCTTATTTGTACTTTTTTCCAATTACAACTAATTGTTTCTTACTTTTTTTTAGAAATAGTTTTTATTAATGAAACCTACTGTCCCTGATTGAATGATTTATATCTTAATTGGTTAGTTACAGATAAAAAAAATTTGGGGATGTCTATAGTACAGCACAATGATTTTGGCTATAGTGCAGCAAACTTAAAATTAAATTGTAATCGTTCATTTTATCTTTCGAACGGCGTAGATTAAATCTTTAATTGAACTCTCTATTTGACTCCATTGCACAGTTTGTACGCTGAAAAGGGTATAATAGTCTTTTTGTGTAAAAAATGTTTCCTTTCTTTTTTTCTCTTTGTCTCATCCCGTTCTTCACCAACTGCGGCGACTTACCCCATACCATTATGCAAATACTGCCAAGGAAGCTGCTACGGCAACTCCAGCAATGGCATGCCACTTGTACAGTGGATTCTCCATAATTGCACCCATACCAGTACCTGTACTGGTAATACCACCAGTACCAGTACTCTCAATTAACTTTTGGCTCTTCAAAACTTTAGGCAAAATAGTTGTGAGATTTAGGCAAAAGAGTATATCGTGCAGTTTACTAGAGTGTTATGTAATTATTAATTAACTATAAGATGTTATTATGTTAGATACAACATATTTTTTTTACTTGAAGCCCGTGGGCACATTGATTAAAAACAAATACGGTCTTACAGGATTACATGCTTCTAAAAATAAAAAGTGAAAAACAGTAAATGAAAAAAAAAAAAAAAAAGCTTCAAGCTACTTTAATAAAAAAAACAATCTCCAAATTTAAATGAAAAGCTCCTAGCTTTACCCATCACTTCTCAGTCTTGTAAAAAACAGAAACAAGTGGGATCCCTTGTAATTTTCTATTTCTTCATCTGACAGCCTGATACTCATACCAGTAAGCACAAACTGAGCTGTTCCTTTACACCAAAAGCCCAGTTTCCAACCAGCAATTAATAGTCCCTTGTTGGAAGTGTAGGCATGTCCCTTGTTAGAATTCACCGTACTGGCACTACTTTTTTCTACTCGATCTCTCTCAAAGTCCTTCCTCTCTGTCTCAAATACAACTGGAGAAGAAATGACTTCATCTTGTTCTTGGAGGGGTGAAAGAGGGAAAATATAGCTTTCTATGGGGAAAAAAAATAGTTGAAGCGGAGAAAGAGATTGAATGAAAGTGGAGGGTGTGGGAGTAGTAGGTGGTGGCGGAGTGAAGGATGAGTCCCATCACAGAGGACGAAAGAGGTGATGGTCTTGGCCTTGGAGGGGTCATCAGAACGGGGGAGCCACCCCTTGGGAAGATAGACGGTGGGAAGAGATATGTTCTCTGGTCTTGCAGCGGCAGGAGAAGAACGGGATGAGACAGAAAAAAGAAAGGAAATATTTTTTACACAAAAAGACTATTATACCCTTTTCAGTGTACAAACTATGCAATGGAGTCAGACGGAGAGTTCAATTAAAGATTTAATCTACGCCGTTCGAAAGATAAAATGAACGATAACAATTTAATTTAAGTTTGTTGTACTATAGCCAAAATCATTGTACTGTACTATAGACATCCCCAAAAACCCGACTATAACAAATTGGATTGACAATCTCAATGAAACCCAACCAATGCGACCTGTTTATGACAAAGATTGCAGATCAAAATAAAATTTTCTGCTTTTAGATGTCTTTGTAACTATGCAGCCATATTTTCTACAACAGGTAAACAGCTGAAGTATTTGGTGCAAAATGAGTCATTCAAAGGAACAGATCTCCCTGTCTTTGACATGGACATGATTTTACGAGTGACAGATAACTTTTCGAGTACAAATAAATTAGGAGAAGGTGGATTTGGCATTGTCTACAAGGTACTCCTTGCTATATATTTGCCATAGACTCACATGTTTAATTGTTCAGAAGAAATACTCATGTTTCATCTTTTATGTAATTACTTATTAATATTTAAAAAAAAAAAAAAAGCTAATGTGAAAAACAGTAAGGAAAAAAATAATACTGCAAAAACAAACTCTGTTATTTTCCCTTCTTAAAAGCATCTTCTAGTCTTTGCTCTAATAAAATCAAAAGGAACTCACAATCACAAAACATCCTAGGGTCAATTGCCTTGTGGCCAAGAAATTGCAGTGAAAAGGCTATCAAGAGAATCTCTGCAAGGATTGAACGAGTTCATGAATGAAGTCTTGCTAGTTGCAAAGCTACAGCATAGGAACCTTGTTAAACTCGTTGGATGCTGCATTGAGGACAATGAGAGAATGTTGATTTATGAGTTCATGGCCAACAAAAGTTTAGATTTTTATATCTTTGGTATGCATCTCAAATTTGAAACACTATTGATTATCATTTTAAATTTGTTCCTCACCATCCATCAATTCAACAATTACAGTAAGATTTCTTGCAACTTTAGAACTGCAAGGGGTATTTCATATTTTGTTACCTCATGTAACAGATGCTACAAAGCGTTCCTCCTTAAATTGGACAATGAGATTGGAAATTGTAATTGGGATTGCTAGAGGGCTTCTTTATCTTCATCAAGACTCCAGATTCAATGTAATCCACAGGGATCTGAAGGCAGCAAATGTTTTATTGGATGAACAAATGAATCCTAAAATTTCTGATTTCGGCACAGCAAGATTGTTCAAAAGAGAGCAGGGAATGATAAACACGGAAACTCTAATAGGAACTCGGTATGTGCTGATTAAGTTCTTATACCTCATAAATCAATTCCACTTGACTAAATTCATGTTGATTATTTTTTCTTCTTTCATTTCACATATTTGAAGCGGATACATGCCTCCTGAGTATATGTTGGAGGGTGCAATTTCAGTTAAAACTGATGTCTATAGCTTTGGAGTTCTACTTCTTGAGATAATAAGTGGGAAAAAAAATCAAGCCAATCAAAACCTTCTTGCTTATGTGAGTGACATGTCATAATTCCAAATATATTTTTTTTATCAATACTGATATAAAACAAGTCAATTTGAACTGTGTAAATCATCATGTAGGCATGGAAATTATGGGAAGAAGGAAACATTATAAAGTTGCTTGACGATGCGGTAGAAAGCTCAGCCTTCGTAACAGAACTAAAGAGATATGTTCATGTGGGTCTTTTTTGTGTGCAAGAGTGTCCTGATGATAGGCCATCGATGAGCCCTGTTTTCACAATGCTATCAAGTGACACATTGCTACAGGACCCCAAGAAACCCTTGTTTGGTACAAGAATTAGAGGTTCTCCCTCAGATTGGTCCTTCTACCAATATGATTCATCAACTGTGGTCTCTGTGGATCAACTGACCATAACCGGAATTGAAGGCCGGTAGAGAATCAAGAGACTGTAAAATATATGTTATTATTTTCGAATTACATTTAGGTACTCCGTACACTATTGTTAACATAAGCGGAATGTTATTGGGTGCCCTGATCTGAACTCTCTTTGAATTGGTTTTTTTTTTTTTTTTTTTTTTTTTTGTAAATGGGTCAAAGGGTACCAAGGATTGAACAAATATATAACTACATATGATATTAATTTACAGCATTTATTGGTTAATTGTTGTGTTTAATAGCATACAATTTCTTGTCAAGGCCTTAGAGTCGTTGGAACTTGGCAAGAAAGCTAAAAATGGCGATCAAAGCCGTTGTGTTATTTCCTTATTTGGTTAAAAATGGCGATCAAAGCAGATGTGAATCCCTGATCTCTCGGAATCGCATAGCGATATTCCCGATGTGTGAGCTCAGGAGCAGTAAACGCTTTTTGGTGAACCAATACCTTTTATTTTATTTTCTTTTTTCTCCGCTAAGAGCTCTTCCCTTTTTTTCCGGATTTTTTTTATAAAGCATAAATAGAAAATCAATTTTGGAGAATCAATATGATTGTTTGGGAATTTACAAAAATTATAAAAACCGAGTTGCCAACTCGGTCTGGAACTTTTTTTACCACAGACCGAGTTGGCAACTCGGTCGTGATTTTTTTTCAGTTTTTACGAACAAACTGTTATGTAAAACTGTCCCTAATTTTTTTTAGAGTTGCTTATAAATTATTTTCTAGTCGAGTTAACGTGGTGCTTGAAAAATAAAAATATAAAATGTGAAACACAATAAAACATGAATAACATAAAACATTTGAACCTCTTATAAATGTATACATATTGATAATTACTATAGGCGTAATTATATATATAATTAAACGTCCAACTAAATAATTTCTCCGAAACAAATGAGAAGACCATAATTTCTTCAAACCAAAGAATTCCTATATTTTTTAATCATGTTTACTTTAGGAAGAGAAGAATATTTTTTTAATTATGGTTTACTTTAGTAATCATATTGGTCGAAATTATTTGGTTGGACGTTTAATTATATATATAATTACACCTATAGTAATTATCAATATGTATACATTAATAAGAGGGTTCAAATGTCTGATGTTATTCATGTTTTATTGTGTTTCATATTTTATATTTTCGTTTTTCAAGCACCACGTTAACTCGATTAGAAAATAATTTATAAGCAAATCCTAAAAAAATAAAAAAATTAGGGACCGAATTGCCAATTTAGTCCGGAGTGAAAAAACTGAAAAAAACACGCATGTCTATACAATTTTACAGCATAGTTTTTCTGTAAAAATTGAAGAAAAAAAAATCAAGACCGAGTTGCCAACTCGGTTTCTGGTAAAAAAAAGTTCCAGACCGAGTTGGCAACTCGGTTTTTATAATTTTTGTAAATTCTCAAACAATCATATTGATTCTCTAAAATTGATTTTCTATTTATGGTTTATAAAAAAAATAAAAAATTCCGCTGGACCCTTGTACAGCTATACTTGAATTCTTCTCTTCCGTTTCCGTTTTTAAATCATTTTTTTCCAAAAGGTGCGACTCATTCAAATGCATATCTCTACTCTATATTAAGCACCTTGGAGTTCCAATCCTGCAACAGTTGTGATTGATTCATCTAAATTCGGATTGAATCTGACCCCTCCAATTAAATAATCTGGCTGTTTTTTATTAAATGTAGCTGTTTTATATGTAGAAGTCAAAATTTAGTTAAAATTATACTCACCACACAAAAGACCACACGTATATTACAATCAAAATTTAATAGGCTGATCGGAAGTTTTTGTCCCTCGAAAAGTCGGAAGTCGCATAACTGATCGGAAGTTTTATAGAAGAGACGCTACGGTACGAGTCTTCCTTTTTCTTTTTCTTCTTCTTCTTCTTCTCTTCCTGTACGATTCTTTTTTCTCCTCCTCTTCCTCTTATACGATACTTACTGTTTGACGGTATCTCTTACTTCCGCTTCTTATTTCAATTACGATACTTCCTGTTCGTAACCTTTTGCATTATTTCAATTGCTCACTTCCGCTTTTAATTAATAGTAGATATCCTCACTTCTGCCTTTCAATTGCTCTTCTAGGTCGAAATAGAAAAAAAAAAAAAAAGAATTTAGAGCGCGGAGATGGAGGCGGCGCCATGTGTTGTGCGTCGATCTCCCTCCTCCGCCGCGAGCTATTCGCAAAGTTCAAAGCGCTTGTATTTGGCGACGCGATAAAGTGAAGAGGTTGAAATCGCTCAGTGAAGGAGAAAAGAGGAAGAAGCTAAAACCCCTTTTTGTCGCTCGGTCTCCTCTGACCTCGCACTTGGTCTCTCAGCTCCTCTCGCTCAGGTGCTCTCTCTCTCTCGCTGAGTTGCGATGCTTCTTCTTTATTCCTATCAATGGGTTTTTCTTTATTAAATCATTTATTCTACCTTTTAATATTTACAACCATAAATTATGCCACTCATGTGATCTGTAGCTTCTAATTTAGATATGTTATCATTAACTTTAATTAGCTTGTCAGTAAAAATTACATGGGCTATCATTATCCAATTGTATTTATTCAGTCCTTTTATTTCATTACTTAATCCTCAATTGGGCTCAGCCCCTTTATCTTTTTATTTTAACTTTGAATCTCAAGCAGTAGATACCAACATTGAAAATGACAAGTTCCAAAATTAAACAAATATTCTGCTCATCATTGACATCCACATCCACCTTTTGATTTTAATCAAATGGCCAAGATCTAACAATGGCTTAAATATGCAAGATGTAACAGGATGCTGGCAGCAGATATATTGCAGCATGATAGTTTTACCAGGTAAGTGTGTGTTGTGGGATTAAGTAAAGGAGTTACAATATAAACTACTCGTAATTAAACAATAATAATGACCACCGAAAGTACAGTTGGTTATGGTTTCGTGCATACATGTGTACTGGTACATGCTTCTCTGGTACGTTAATGTTTAGAAATAATATTTGATTATTTCAACAGGTAGTGTGCTGAGGTGTGATGTAACAGGAAAGGTTCTAATGAAGTGCTTTCTCTCTGGAATGCCTGATTTAAAGCTAGGGTTAAATGACAAAATCGGCCTCAAAAAGGAATCCCAGATGAAGTCCAGACCTGTAAAGAGGTTTTTTTTTCCTTCCCTGTTGTTAGTCAATTGTGAATTTGATTATTCTATTTTTTGAGGTAATGTGGAAGAAACAAGTTAGGGTAGTTGCTGGTTGAATTTGTGCCACAAACTCTCAAATTATACTTTGACAGATTTAAAAAAGGTCCAACTCAAATATAGAAAACTACATTAATGCAATATTGGAATGAGACTTCCTGGAACTTCAGTTATTACGAAGTACCATCAAATATAAGTGAAACTAAATTATTTTATTAATTAGAAAGATAAGATTGTTGCTACACTTAGTTTTGGTGCAGTTTGTGCAGTTAATATGATATTGCAGTATTTTCTTTTATTTAATTCTATTTGTTCCTTTATTCTGTAGATTATCACAACAATGAGGACTATCAGAAGTGCAAGCTGGTACATGGAGATTTGAGTGAATACAACATTCTTTATTATGAGGTACGACAATTTGAGAGTTAGTTTTATCACAGCATTGTGCCTATGGATTTTTTAGAGAAGCAAAATTAACCTAACTTAATGGATTGAGGAAAAAGACTATTGATGATAGTTAGTTTTACCTAATTTTCACATTGCCTTCTTTGGTTTTGCAATTTTGCAGGGTCATTTGTACACAAGAAAACTTAGGGGCCTTATGGACAAATTCAACACAGGGTAATGGACAAACTTGGGTTGCTAATCTGGAAAAAAAATTCAACACAGGGTAATGGACAAATTATGCAGTTTTATATATAATTGATTTCTCTGTATATGTATCTTCTCTAAGGGTGTGTTTGGATGGAGGGGTGGGTTAGTGAGAAGGATTTAAATCTGCTGAAATTCTAAATTTTCTGAAATTCGAGATCTCAGCCGTTAAACTGTTTCAAGATGCGTGTGCAGAAAAATTAGTTGTTTCAAGATGCGTGCACAGACTGTTCGAACGATTCGGATACACGACCTCAGCCTGCTGGCATAAACCATACACAAACTGTTTATATTCTCTTATCAGCATCAATTTTCTGAGCTCAATTTTTTTTCTCTACAAATTTGAGTCATATGAATTGATGGCAACTTGAGTGCATCACACATACACGAATTGATGGCGTACCATGTGCATTTTTCAAGCCAAAAATCACATTTTGTATTTCATGATGCTGGTGGGGTCTCACTGGCGGTACGTGCCTCTCTAGACCCATGGATACGGGCTGGACGGGCCACGTTACAAGATATAAGAGGCCAAGCTGAGTACGATGGGTATCACTACAATCAATTTCTTGTGGTCAATGATTGCTTGCATAAGTGCTGATATATTCGTCTTTTCATCCTTTTTTTTCATTTTTGTGCTATGACCAATATTATTATTATTAAAAAAAATTCCTATTTGTAATAGGTACCGACATGCGGCAAATTGGACATTTTTCTTCGACATGGATGAGTATATATACTTGCCCGATGGCTGTACTTTAGAGTCAGTGCTTACTGAGTTGTTACCTTATACTCAATTTACTTTCGAACAAAACCTCTTTAATTGTCCGAGAAAGGAAACTGATCTTATCTTTGCTATTAGTATTGCATATTTTGGTCTTTACACTGCATATTCTAGAAAATTACAAATTAGGGAACCTGTGTATAAATACTCAATTCCTCGAGAATTTACTAATTAGGGAACCTGCATATAAATATTCTTGTGTGGATTTTAATAACCACTTAAAATCAGGCTGAAGAAACAGAATATGGAAGGGGTAAAATTGACCAAAAATAAGGGATTTTATAGTTTTATTTTTTAAATTGTGATATAATCCCTCATAGCTTTGTTGCCAAGTACTCAGATTTTGCTATAATGTTGAATTTATGATGGTGATATTTCTCTCATATACTGGTATGTTTCAGTGTTTATTGTTCAACAAAGAAACAAACATAATAACTTTAAATACATATTAATTATTCTAACATTTTTTATAAATGTTTATAAATGTTTATCAATATTTATATTTTATACAATAATAATTATTAATTAATAAGTAATGTTATGTTATTATTTTTTCTATTTTTTAATTTTATTATTCATAATTTTATTAATAAAAATAATTGTATAATATTAAAAGAAAATTAATATCTTACAATTAATCTCATGGTACAACCAAACACCCACTTCATAATCAATTTCATGCATGGGTTCCTATCCCGTACAATCTGTGACAACGAACAAGTTCTTATAATATGTTTCCGTTGCAACGCACGGGCACACTACTAGTATATCTTTTACGAACATTATTTTAAGGGGGAATTTCATATATACCCCTCAAAAACTTCAATATTACGTATTTCCCACTCTAAAATTTGAAATTACATATTCCCCCTCCAAACTTCAAAAACTCACAAATTTACCCATTTTATTGTCTTTTATATTAAAACTCATTCTAAATTTATTAAATACCCATTTTACCCTTTATTAAAAGCATATAAATTTTATCATACTCAAATTTGAATATGAACGGTTCATCTACCGTCTGAACTGCTTTTAGATTTGTGCACACTATATTAGCACGAATCTTGATGCAAAAACACATGCATATTGTAGCAACATGCACAAATCTTAATGCAATACGCGCTAATCGAAATTGCTTTAAGATTCGTGCGCATTGGATTAGCACGAATATTGAAGTCACGCGCACAAATCTTAATGCGATGCGCATGGATCAGACGGTAGAGGAACATTCAGATTCAAATAATTTGAGTTTGATGAGATTTATATATTTTTAATAAAGGGTAAAATGGATATTTTATAAATTTAGGATGAGTTTTAATATAAAAGACAATAAAATAGATAAATTTGTGAGTTTTTGAAGTTTAGAGAGGAAAATATGTAATTTCAAACTTTAGAGGGGGAAATACGTAATTTTGAAGTTTTTGAGGGGTATACGTGAAATTCCCCCTTATTTTAATTAAACACTATATTAAAATTATTTTGATCGTTTTCAAATTTCTATATTTTTCAGCTGTGAATTAAATTACATTTTTTTTTCTTCAATTACCCACATTATTCAGGGGACCGGAGGTAGAACTTTTGTAGTATTTGCATCGTGCGTTATATATATGATTAATTATTTTATTTCAGATCAATCTATTTCCTGTCAATTTCGTCTAGGTGGCTATTCTGTTCCCGAAGGAGAGGTGCGTTCCGTCCGAAACGTCACTGATGCTTATTTCATCGTTTCGGCCCGAATTTTGCTGAAACATGTCTCCTGACCGGAACAAAACGAAATTCCATTTCCAGCCCGAAACGGAATGAATTTGACACCGTCGTTTATCAGTCAATGGATGGATGCTTTTATGAACGAATTTAATTACCAGAAACGACACTTAATTTCTTGCGAGACGTCTATTTGCTCCGAGAAATCATGAATTCAAACAACGAAGAAGAAATACAAGAAATCACCATCGACAAAGAATCAGAGGGACCTACTGTACTAGTAGGCACTGAGACAGAGAAATTAGAAGGAATTAGTATTGAAGAGAGTAATACTAATACTAGTGTGGGGACACAGCAAGAACTTGATGAAAAAGAGAAGAAGAAGAAGAAGAAGAATGCACTAAAGGGAATTAAAGAGATTCTTTTAGTGTGGAGATCTGAAATAACAAGGCGTAGTGGTTTCATCTGTGGTTATCCTGATCAGCGGGTCCCTCATGTCCGTGTTTATCAAATTTGGCCTGGCAAGAATGTAAGGATCAATACTATGTATTTCCCTCTTGTACTATTCTTTTTTTAGTTATTAGTTCATGATGTATATTAGACATTACTCTATTTTAGATATCTAGAAGCAAAGAATTCAAACCTAGCTATGAGGGTAGTATTATTGTAAATGTGTCTCGAAATTAACTGGCATGCTCGAAGCAAATTTAGGCGTCATATTATGAATTTAAATGTCGATTTTGATGATTCATTAAACTTACTATTGAATTATATTTTTAATCTGCTTTGACTATGCAGTATCTAATATTATAAAGTGGATTATTTATGTAGGTCTTTTTCTTTAGAGGCCAGATGATCTGTGGTCCTGATCCACGCGGCTTAATCCTGACCGTGATTTCTATTATCATTTGCGAGTGGATCTTCTTTTCTTATAACAGTGATGTTTCACCAAACATCTCGGCCGTAGTTTCTATAATCTCTGTGATACTATCAATTATAGTATGTAAAAAGATGTTTAAATCATAACAAATCTCTGCTTGTTTTAGATGATGTCTTCTGTTGTACATTTCACTAATTAAATAAATTAACCTCTTGAACCATCATGCATTTGTCAGGTTCTTACAAACTTGTTTTTGGTCGGGACAAGAGACCCTGGAATAATCCCAAGAAACCAAGATATGCAACTGACGGAAACTGGGACAAGCGCACCGAGTAAAAGCACCGGCAGGAGCAGAAGCAGAAGCAGAAGCAGGAGAGTTAATGTCAATGGAATAGAGATAAAGGTCAAGTATTGCAGAATTTGCGAGATATTTCGACCTCCAAGGAGTTCTCATTGTGCAGTCTGTGACAACTGTGTTGACAAATTTGACCACCACTGCCCCTGGACCGGCCAATGCATCGGACTGGTATCAAAACTTGTACATAAACTTTTCCTCTTTCACTACTCAGAGGCATATGCTTTTTTTAGATAAAAATGGTGATCAAGTCTTCAAACTTGCCGGATTTTTAACTTAATTTTTGTTTCTGGTTCTGCAGAGAAATTACCGTCACTACTTGATGTTTGTGTTCTCGGCATTCGTATTTTTTCTTTTCATATTTGTGGTGTCATCATGGAGAATTACGATGAAGATGGCTACGAAAAACACGAATACTTTGGGAATAATTAAACATATGCCTGAAATATTTACATTAGCAATTTTTAGCTTGATGGTAGTTTGGTTTCTTGGTGGACTCCTGGTATTTCATGGATATCTCATCTCTCTTAATCAGGTAGTTTATAATTATACCCCAAGTTCAATGCTATGCTAGTACTAAGTAGAATATATAACATTATTTATTTACCTAGCTATTACCATATTGTTTTACAGACAGCACATGAAAGATTTAAGCAAAGGTATATCAACTCTGTGAACCCACATGATAAAGGTACAAGAGAGAATATAAAGGAGGCTCTATTTGCCAAACTTGAACCTTCTATACTCAATTTCCGAGTGGTTGTCAAACCTGAATGGAATTCGATTGCAAAAGCATTGAGCTGCTCTTCTGAAAGAGCGAGAAACGTAGATGTGCAAACTGAAATGCAGTCAGAATCATGTTCAGGTCATAAAATTGATTCAGAAATCGAAGTATAATTAAAAAGATCAAAGTTGCTGGGCACTAGTGTATAGTGTGTACTTAAGCTTTCCTGGTTGGTTAAGAAATACTGTCAATATATGTTGGGTGCTCTATTTGTCAACCAAAATGTATTATTAATAGATGCAATACATAAATTTTATGTTTTTGGTTGTGTTATAGGACTCTATTTGTAGTTTAATTGAGTATGTGCACACCATTCTTTTCATAATTTTTTTTTATTTTTCTCCATTTTGTTTATCCACTCGTTCATGTACTATTTAATTTGGTGGTGAATAGCATGATCCCAACTATTCTCAATCTCATCCCTCAAATACATTTCCAGACACTCAAATTTGATACATGTAATACGTTTTCATTTTATTTTGTGTTATTGTTTTTTCTTTGTCATACCTTTGGCCTGGGCATCTTTGGTAGACGTACTGGTAGTGCTTGCTGTCAGATGCTACAAAGAAAACCAAATACTGTGATTTTCTCAACGGCACATATCATCAAACATCTGTGTTATACGCAGCTTATTAAAGGAGGAGATTTTATAAGAGAATGTGAGCAATTAATGTGATGCGATGAGACTTGGGAAAGGGGTTTAAGAAAAAAAAAAAAAAGATGGGAACAAATGAGTTTAATTGATGGTATTTATTTATTTTAGAAATCTTGGCAGAAGCTCAGAAGTTGTGAGAGGTAGTCGATCTCTCGATTTTTGAATAACCAATACTTAAAAATTTTTTTTTCTAACCAACTGTACTACATCCCCTTTCTCAATTGATGATATTTAATATTTTTTTCTCAGTATATTCAACTGCATAGTTGGCAAACCAGTTTCTTATTTTTGTTTAATAATAATGTTAATTATGGCATTATAGGGCTGCAAACAAATCGAACCGAATTGAACTTACCCAAGTTTGAGTTTGGTTTGAATTAATTTCGAACTAAGTTTGGATTGAATTGATTTTTTTACGAATTCAATTTCGAATCTTTTACGAACTTTTTTACGACAAGGAAGAGTAATCGTAGTCTCCGAGAGCGAGAGGTGAAAGTTGTCTAGGATTTCAGAACTGAGAGCGAGGGTTACGACTTACGAGTTATGACTTATGGCTGGGCAGTCTTATATTTTAACTTTTAAGTCATTAGTGAACACAAGTCATCAGTGGAAATCAACGGTTCACGTTACTTTGAGATTAGAACTAGAATAGTTTGTGAACCTATTTCAAACGAACCAGGTCCAGTTTGAATTAATTTCAAACTATTTTCAATCGAATATTTTACGAATTTTTTCGAATCAAACTCGAATCGAATCACAAACTACGAATTTTTTGTGCAACCCTATCGTTAATCATAAAAGATGTATTCAACAAAACTTTCTTCTCATTGCACATAAAAAAAAGGATATATAATTGGAATTTCTTATACTTGTTCAATATTGAGAACATAATAGCAATTAATGGTAATTAATACCCATGTAGCAACTGACATTTTATCTCTCTTTGTATTCGATTTATATTTTCGGATTTTTCAATTTTTTTTCTTATTCTTTTGAGATACATTTTGAGATTAATATTAGGATTTAATTTTTCAATTATATTATAATTATTTACAAATTAGGCCATATATCAACAACAATAAAGATAATGATAAATATAAAAATTATAAAAACATTGATAAAATTATATAAAGATAGATATTAATAAAATGCATATAAAATTACAAAATGTTTTTGTATCCTAAAAATTATCTGTGATAAAAAAAAAAAAGTACTAAGATGATAAATCCTACCGTTACAGTTACTAAACTAAAATAGTAACTGTAGGAGTTATCTTTTTTTTGCTTTTCACCAAACATAACAAAAGAGTGACTTAAAGAGATAGGATTTATTATCATATCTTTTTATTATTTTTACCAAACATATAACAAAAGATTATATCTCAAAGAGATACACTGGAAAAATAAAAATAAAAACATTAAATCTTATCCCTGTTCTCTTCCTCCTTCTCTCTTCACTCCATTCTAGTTCAGTAAAATTGATCAGGCTCCAACATATCCCTGTGTTATTATTCTTCAATCAACCATGCAATAGATGAGCTTGTTTAAAAAATTTGTAAGCTTCCTTGTTTTATAACCTTGTTCGGTGTTTTTTAATTAAGAATCATTTTTTTTTACCGGAACGATCCCTCTCATCAGTCCCACAATTTCTTTTGTGTTTTTTTTAATTGAATTTACTGTTTTTTTAACATATTTAGTAGATATGAACTTGAGAGGAATAAAGTTGTTTTCTTTTGTTTTTGCACAGATATTGTGCTAGCTTGTCAGGTGTTTGAGAAAAGGTCTCTGTGAGAAATAAATGATCAAGGAGGCATTGTGATCGATCTGCTCAACTCGTTTCTTCGATTAATTACTCTACGTAAGTTTTTCCATCAATTATCTTAGAACAATGATGGAAACCTGGTTTTCTTTTCTATAAATATATTTTCATCGAAAAACTTAGATTTCAAACAATATTTGGTTCATGAAATATGAAAATCTATATTTGGTTGAAACTTTTTTTTAATTTTAACAGCATATGCTTGCCTTTTTAACTCTTTAGTTTAGAAGACAGGAACATAATATAGCAGAATCTTTGTAGACATTGTTTTTACAGAATGTTAATTTTTACACTGTAAATTTGTAATACACCATGCATGCATGTAGGAACTTTTAGATACAGTACAAAGTTTTTACTTGATAACTCTATTCAATGAAGGTAAATTAAGCTCTTATAGCTTATATATCCTTCATTGAGATACACCATGTAGCAACACTGCAAATACAGAATATATATAGTTTTCACTTGATACAACAACCCTATAACAAACCTTGAGATGTGGTTGTATTATTTACAATTTTTGCTAATATTGGATAGAGATGAAAGTATATGAATTTCCTACTTTAACAATGTAACAAATAAAAAGAATAAACGAAAGGACAATATAGTTTTTACTCAATCCTGTCACTACACAGAATTAATGTACAAATATCTAATTAGCCATAGCAATTCTGATTTGCTCATAATATATCAGACCCAACATCAGAGATCAATAAGCTGATGTTCTTTTTCATACTTTTAACGATAATTTCCACCTTGAGATGTTCTTGTATTAGTAAAAGCTGTGTTAATATGGGACAGAGATGAAAGCATATGATTTTCCTATTTTTCCCATGTAACCAATAAAAAGAATAAAGGAGAATACATACTATAGTTTCTTTTTAGAATACATACTATAGTTTTACAAATGTCTGTACTTATAGGAATCTGTTATTACTTCCGAAGCAACGATTTCATTTGAAGTTATAATCTACGTGCTCTAGAGCGTATCTTCACAATGGTGTATATATCTTGTAATATTCTGAAGTACTTATTGTATATAAAAGTTCTCGCAACTAATGTTTACGAAATGTCATAAAGACTGGCTGCAACTTTCTTTGTGGTTTTTGCTGTTTCGCAAACAATATTAGCGAATGCAATCTCTGAAAATTCAGTATTCCAATTTTAGGAGTTTAAAAATAAATCTTCTTAATGAAAGTTATTTTTGTTAATTTGATTGCAATAAATGAATGAACTTATTTTTCACTGTCAAATGTAGAACATCCCGTAATTCTGTCATTCCTTTTGTCAAATAAAACTGAAAAAGAGCTCAATTTTTGACATGTTTGATGATGGTACGTGTGCCTTTCATATAATTAGTAGGCATCTGTGCCTCTTTTATCAGAGATGAAAAAGAGCAAAAGCACCTTCATTAGTAGGCATCTGTGAAGTAGAGCTTTCTTTTCTCTTTTAAAGGATTTAGATAAGATCATACTGTCTAAAATTTCTTATTGTCATTGTCTGACGACCACCTTATATTAGGAACTTGGAGAATGTTTGAGCAAACATGCTATAACAGGTAAAGAAACATTGCTTCTGTCTCATATTTTATTTTTATTTTACCTTGGTCAGGTGTTGCAAGTGAGCATTAGGGTGCTCTGTGCTGTCGAATGCTTCTCTCCAATCACTGTGGGGGTAAGTCCCTTTACTTTGTTGATCTGTGTCTCTCTCTGATGCTTCAAACAGGATATCATTATTTATGTGCTAAACTTGGTGATGGATAATGAAATTGAAGAATGCAGTTTTCAACCTGGCCAACCTACCCTTTTGAAGACCAAAAATGTAGTTCATTTTTACATGCATGATTACTTCAATCGGTCCATCCCTGTTTGTTATCCTTTCAACAGAGAAATACTGGAACAATCAATTTGTTGCTTGCTTCAATCGGTCCATCTCTTGCTTTTACTAATCCAGCGTATATAGGTTGACTCAAGTTTTGTTTATAGATAATGGTGATGGTAATGGAGTTTTGTAGTTAGCACTTAGCAGCAACATGTTGTCTGAACCCTTTTCTTTAAATTGAGAAAATTATTTAAAAGATTGTGTTTTTATGTGTTTAAACAGAGGAGTTGGGCAACACCATGGACTGGTTTTGTACCCTGCCCGATGAAATATTGACCCATATCCTCTCCTTCCTGAGTACAAAAGAGGCGGTTCAGACATGCATCCTTTCCAAAAAATGGAGACATGCATGGACTTTTTTGCCGGTTCTAAAATTTTCTATTGATGATTGGGTCGATACTAGATTCCTTGATGTTGAAACAATGATAGAAGGCGAGAACAAATTCGAGAATTTTTTGTATGGCGTGTTGGAAAATCGAAGACCAACTCAGTTGGACAAGTTTGTATACAATAATTGTGTTGACGATTATGGTTCAGAAATTTCTTTAGAATTTCTTGACCATGTAGCGCTGCTAAAGCCTCGGATGGTCTATATCAATATTTGTAGAATAAATCAGTTGGATTTGCCTGATTTAATTTTCTCTTGCGCAAGCCTAGAACTTCTTGAGTTGCGTATCTACACTGGCCGAGATAAGACTATTATTAGGCCGGAAGCAGTACATCTACCTGCTCTGAAGGTTGTAAATTTGAGGGGCATAGCACTGAATGATGATGATAGATTCATACAAAAGCTTTGCTTGGGATGCCCGGTCCTTGAATCTCTGCTTCTAAAACATTGCCATTTGAATATCTCCGAAATTTCATCTGAGGTGTTGAAGGGATTGGCTATCTTTGATTGCAATCAACCAAGGAAAATTAGAATTTCTTGTCCTTGTCTTGAAGTTCTTATCATTGAATCTGATGATTCAGTGCCAGGTATTGAACTTAAGAACGCGGCATTGCTTCAATATGCTAACCTCAGCATAGAGCTGGACGAGAATCAGGGTGATCTGAACCTTCTAAACAGTCTTTCAAATGTTTCATATCTGAGCCTTAGTTTGTGGGGTCCTCAGTTCAAGGTATATACCCTTCTCAAATTAATGAAAAAAAAAATTTATTTTTTAGCTTGCATTTGTTCGAATCACAACAATGTCCTCTCGAACAAAAATACATTTCTTGCATGATGCTATACAGTAAATGAAACTTTTAATGGTGTCCTTCATCTGTTTAGTCATGAATTAAAGAATTTGCAATACAGATGTGCGCAGATAGTTGTGATACAATACCTCTTTACTAAGGAAATTCTTGATTACATATTAAAATTCATATTTCATTGGGTGCTAATCATGTTGGTTCATCTATTTATTGAGATGATATGTGTTATAAAAAATGGATATTTTCCTTGTTCATTCAAATTGATGTTTCTTTATTAATATAAAGGTAAAATTGGAGAAGGACATGTGTGAGTGTAGAACCTTCAGCAACTTGCAAGTTATGGAAATTGTCTACTGGGGTTTGAGTTATAACATTGATTTTGTGGCTCGTCTTCTCAAGCATTCTCCTTCTCTCGAAGAGCTCGTTTTGCATCCCCGTGAAGTACGTAATCTCTCTTCCTCTCCCTCCCTCTCTCCCTCTCTCTTGTCATAGGCTGCCATGCATTTATTGTTAAAGAAATAAGTTACACCATTTACCAGCCACAGAACAATTAAAAACAAGACAAAAATAATTTCAATTTCACCACTATAGCCCTAGTTCAGCCAAGAAATTAAATAACAAAAGGAGTGATCATCCCTCATCAATTAGTGTTCCTCACAATGATCTCTCGACCTCTCTTGAAAATCTCGGCTGAATTAGGCTCCAAACATCGTTAAGAAGCCTTAAAGAGGTGTTGCTAAATGACATTTGTGTACTTAATTTACTAATAAAAGAACAACTAATGATTGGTATATATGGCTAATAACATCCATATGGTTATAGTCTGGTTATATAATAATTTTGCTTCTCTCTGCTTGGGCTGATATGTAAATTGTGGCCAAAGCCAACCTTGCCTTATCACTCTTGTTAATAACAACTTATGTATAAATTACTTTAGTGTATTAAGCAAAGGCCAGTGCTATTATGAACTTGCTGGTACGTACTTATATGATGATCACCTTTCTTATTTGACTAATATGAACTTTTTTTACTGATATGAAAGGTGCTGGACATTGATCCAGAAGAAGAGCTAAACCAGGAGGAACTGAGCAAAGAAAGAAATGTGTTATTCCAAAAGGAGTACCTTAAAACGGTTACGATTGTAAAACCAACATGGCGTGATATGGCGGTTGATCGACTGATAAAAAAGTTGCATGCTCACATCAAAACAATTGAAAAAATTATTATTAGTTAATTATATTGTTGCAATAATTTTTCATGATGTGAGTTTGGTGTTTTAATTATGTATCAGTATGGATGTTGATGTTATATCTGTACCTTAATTTTGATTTGATTTGTTTCCTTGTTTGCAATTTGCCTGTGACAAACTTGTAAGGAGTTTTTTCTTATAAAAGTTAAGAGACCTATTAATGGACTTTGAATGATATAATTAGTAGATGCAGTTTATGTGGGGAAGCTGCTTTATAAAATCAGATTCTTGCTAAAAAGAGAAGAAATTAAGAAAAAAAAGTTAAATTCATTTCGACAAACTTGTTGTTCAACATCACTCACCAATCACCATGCATATTGGGTTAATATTATATACGTGATTAGAAATTTGAGGGAACATGTGTTCTTAGGTGTGTCAATGATACTTTTTTAACCGTTTATCCTATCCGTACAGTATTCGATAAAGTGGGTATGAATAAGGTTATTTTTTGTTATCTTATCAGGTATGAGTAAGAATTTTTTTCATTAGCTAAATGGGTAAGGGTATAGGTAAAGACTATTTTGTTAAATGGTAATATTTGAGCAATAATTAGTGTTGTACTTTTGTTATTGAGTGTATGTTTTTTGCTATAAGAAAAATATTAAATATATTATTTTTATTTGCATGTTTTATTATCTAGTTAAATAATTAAATTTGTCCAAAGAGATATTCGTGTTTTTAAATTCTCTTAATATATGAAAAAAAAATTAGTTGGTATTGATTGCACAACTTTTTTTTCTTTTTATTAGTAATATGATTGCATATGTGTGAAATAAATGAGTTTTGATATTTTATTTGTAAAATATAACAAAATTAATTATTATATTAGCATTATTCATTATTCACACGCTACCGATAACGGGTAATGGTAGGTTAGGATAAGATCAATTCTTAATGGATATGAGTAGGATATGGATAAGATAAATTCTTAATAAGTATGGATATGAAAATGCTTCCACCGACCATTGACACCCCTATCTGTTCTCCCTGCAGTAATAAAAATAGATTCCTTTATAGAAGCAATGTAAAATAGTCATTCTGATATTTGTCTTGTTAATTTCAGAATAATGATCAGGAAATATAACAAAAATAGTTATACGAAAAGGCACTCCTGTTTTGATAGCTCTCACTATTGTGCCTTAAAAAGGATCATATAATTATTGAATATATAATTTATAGAGTGTTCAGATGTCTTCTTTTTTTGCCTCCATTATGCTAAAAAAAAAAATTGCCGTGACTAAACATGTCGTGTTTCATACTGTGACCAAGACAATTTCCGTATCATGTCTCTTTTTCTAACAATTAGTCACAACATGAAACAAGCAAATCACAATCGTACTGTACCCGTGACAGAGCCAGCTCCGCCGTGCTATTTTTTCCACTCTAGCACAGAGCTTATTGTTAAAACAAAAGTCGCCGAAATTCCGGACAAAACCAATGCTTTATCATACGATTTGGTACTGATTTTCTGTTGCCCTAAATTATTTATCTTGAATGCTGACTACTAGTAGTATAGACATGTAGTCAGCAGTTAGAATTTTAGTTCTTCCTTCTGTTAGTTTATAAGATTGTTAGCAACATAAACTCGTAATACCAATCTATACATACAAGCAGAAATAGTAGAATTAATTTGAGTTTCTTGCACGGGTCCCATTAATAAAACAAATGCCAAGCATCAATCAGAAAAATATGCACCAAACATAAAAATTACCTTTCTAGTTATTAAGCAAATTATATCATAAATAGTCCATTAATTCAATGTGTGTGATGGAAAGTATTAACAAAAAAAGTAGCAAAATTATATGCAGGATCTTATGTATATACGTATTTTGCCATTCAGAATCCACTTATTGGTTTCTGGCAGAAATAATCAGATACAAATAAGACTCACCATCTTGGCAAAAAAGAAGTTTACACTCAAGTGGAGAGAGGGAATATGAAACATGGATCTTATGTATCTTAACCGAGAGCATCAGCACCGGCCACAATTTCCAAAATCTCTCCTGTGATCTTGGCCTGACGCTTCCTGTTGTATATCATCGACAGTGACTTCTTCAATTCCGTAGCATTATCTGTTGCGCTGCTCATGGCACTCATCCTTGCTGCCAGTTCGCTGGCCAATGACTCCTGCAAAGTAGTTGACATGTCATATGAGCCTGGGTTCTGGGGTGAAACACTCAATATGATAATCCCTATTTTTTTTTTTTGGTTTATTTTATGTATAATTGAGTTTCAGTGGAGGAATTCCTTCCAACTTTTCAAGTACATAAACTATTCTCTTATAATAGTGTCTGAGTTTTTCTAATTGATTGAGTTTACTTCCCTTCGAGCACTTCTTTGGTTTTTCCATAACTGATTTTTCTCTTCTTACAAAAATAGTATGATTAATCATAAAGTTAAACAGAATTAGACCATGGAATGCACGGGGCCCCTTTAATATTAGTGCCAGAGCAGATCGGACAGTCTGGATACAAACCCAAAATTTGGGTTACTCTAGGGGATCCGAATTCAGATAATCAATACCTCAATTGATCCAATCCAAACAGCCCCCATAATGTTACTTTGTAACTCGCAATAATTGCTTACCTGCAATGCCCTGAGAATCTGACTGTTGAGATACAATGGAAGTAGCGCATCCAATATCTGCACGGGATCCTGCTCAAATTGCAAGATTGCTGAGAATGTAGTTGTCGGTGTGCGCACGGTCTCTCTCTCAACAGTCAACTTTCCCTCCTTGGTGGTGAGGCGGAAGAGTTCATCTTCAGCTGCATCAACACAAATGCCATTGATGTCACAGATTTCACCTTTAGGAGAGAGTGGCAAGAGGGTGTGGATCACTGGATCAGATTTTACGAGCGAGAGAAATTTTGTGTAGAGAAGCTCCACCTTGTCCACCTCCTCCGATACAAACAGGGAGAACACATCATCTGCTATTGCCTACCATTTAGTATTGTATTGTACCGAGTCAGTTCATTGATTGATTTCTTTTTAATCACCACCTGAGTTTTAATTTCCAACAATTTTTCTTTTTTGCATTTATTAATTAGTATCAATATGAATGGTTTATAAGAACAGTGTGGTAAGTAACGGTACTGGACCTAGCGGGTGCATGTACTGATAAGGGAAACCAGCTCTTTCTAATTACAAATAAAAACAACAGAGCAATTTTTTTTTCCAATGTGTTATCTGAAGTTTTTCACCTGGGCATCTTTGGTAGTAGGCAAGCTAGCGCTCTCCAAGAAGCGGTCAACTGGGATATAGGGCCGTCTCATGAAATACGCGTTGCCCTTTTTCCCAACACTGACAACTGTGTATGCTATCCCCAGTTGTTTCAGATCTGCCATTCTTTCTTCTGCCTTCTTTAGTATGTTGTTGTTGAAAGCCCCGCACAACCCTCTTTCACCTGTCACTACCACCAACCCAACCTGTTTCAAAAAAATAAAACAACTTGTTCAAATTTTTAACAGGGGCATTTCTACGAGCACCTTAGGGGTATTATTATTCGGAACATACATACAGACCTTTTTGACAGGACGAACCCTGGTAAGTGGGACATCGATGTCCTCAGTCTGTAATTGCTCGTTGATATTAAACAAAACATCAACAAGGGCTTCAGAGAAGGGGCGGCCGGATACAACGGCTTCCTGTGCACGCCTGACCTTGGCAGCGGCCACGAGCTTCATGGCCTCAGTGATCTTTTTTGTATTGCTGACGGAATCGATGCGGTCACGAAGGTCTCTGAGGGAGCATCTGACGATGCAGAGAGAAGAGCGGCGGGTGGAAGTGTTTGCCGAGAGTGGAGTGGGCTTGGCAGAGGTGCTGGCCCACATTGTAGAGGCCATTTGAGAGGTAAAGAGAGGGGTTGTGGGGATGGAGAGAGAATGAGAGATGGTTGTTGGTTGAGAGAAATGAGAGACGGAAAGGAACAAAGGGAAGGGAAGGGAAATGAGAGGAGGGAAGCGTTGAGAGAATGAGATTTGGATTACGTTTGCAGATAAGGGGATCGATTTTGACCGTTGGCTTGGGCAACTACACTCGAGTTCGGATCCTCTCAAGTAACTTAATTTTTTTAATTTAGATCCGGACCGGATTATGCACGGATACCTTTAATATTCGTGTCACACAAGATCGGACGGTCCGGATACAAACTCAAAATTTGAGTTAATTTAGGGTTTCCGTTCTCAGGGAGCCAGGAGAAGTGAGGAACCGAGAGGCCTTTATACTAGTGTTCTTCTGCCGGGCGGACCGGGTCAAACCCTCCCAGGTTCACGGGTTGGCCGGGCACAGGTTCGGGGAGTTCACGGGTTGGCCGGACACGGGTTCGGCAGGTAAAATTTTTGAAACTCGACCCTTGCCCCTACGGGTTGGCGGTCCGGGCGGACCGGGTCGACGGGTTGGTCCGGACCGGGTTTATTCTTTTTGTTTTTTTTCTGTTTTTTTTTTTGCTTTTTTTATGTTTTTTTTCTTTTTTTCAGTTTTTTAAAAGAAAATATTTGAAAACAAAAATAAATTATTTGATTAAAAGAAAACAATTTAGATTTTTGAAATATTTGAAATGTAATGCTTTATAAAACCGAATTATTTGAGAACTTGCCTTTGGTCTAGTGGCAAAGGCACATGGCTCCCATGTAGGAGGTCATGGGTTCGAAACCCACAAAGTGGGGAAATCCTCTATATTATACATAGGGGTTTGAAATGTGTTGGGTGGCTTGACCCCCAACCCATATTTCAAAAAAAAAAAAAACCGAATTATTTGAAATTATTTGAAATATTTGAAAACAATTTAGGGGTAGGGGTTCACGGGTAAGGGTTCACGGACCGGGCGGGTAGGGATCACGGACCGGGCGGGTAGGGGTTCACGGGTTCACAGGTCACGGGTTAGACAGGTTTTGGTTTCAAAAATCAACCCTTACCCGGATTTTTGCCCGATCCGGCCAACCCGCCGAACCCGTGCACGGTCCGGTCCGGGCGGTACCTGGGTCACGGGTGGACCAGACCGAGTTACGGGTCGGGGGTTAATATTAGAAATCTACTTTATACATGATTTTTTCATTAACCATAAATAAAAAATAAATTAACAAACTACCTTGATAGTTTTAATTTTTTGCAAAAACCGCAAGTACTGAGATGAGAATTCAGCCCAAACTACTTTTGTTTTGTTTTGTGCCAAAATAGAATTCCAGCCCCATGATTTTATTCGGTACATTTATTTTTAGAATAATTATATAGAACTCCCATTTCCATCCCCCCTTCATCCCCGCAGCCTCCAAAAAAGAAAAGTCGCTAACTAATCTTTTTTTTTGTCTTTTAGTGGGGGTATATGGGGGAACAACATTTTTCGCTGTTGGACGCCAATGGTTAATACTACAATGAACGAAGTTAAATACTAGATCAATGAATGGTAAATACTAAATACACTAAAGACTGAAGTTAAATACTGTAGGAAATTTAAATCATCAAATTGTAGGGAGATATGGGGGGATGGTGGTGCGGGACCAATATTTACATATTGATACTAATATATGTTAGACATTATTACCACTATCTCTAATTCTTAAGAATAATTATATAGACCCCCCCCTCTTAAATAATAACTCTCATAAAGTTAAATAGTAACATTCCTAAAATTAAATACTGATGTGTATAAAGTTAAATACTAAGATATAGGATGCTAAATAGAATCCATGCAACTTATTTATTATTTTAGAGATTAATATTTTTGACTTTAAAGATAAATACTAACGTTCACAATGTTAAATACTAACATTCTTAAAGTTAAATACTGATGTGCGGGGCAATACCAAATTATTTTATCATTTTTTGCGGGAACAAAGATTGTGTCGCTGTTGGGCGCGGACGGTTAAATACTCCAATAAATAGAGTTAAATATTTGTTTGATGCACTATTAATGCACTAAAGATTGAAGTTAAATACTGCAGGAAATTTAAACCATCAAATGTCGGAACCTAATTTTTTTTGTCTTTTAGTGCGGGGATGCGGAGATGCGGGGATGCGAGGACAGATATGTTAATTTTTTGTGGGGACATATATTGTTTCACTGTTGGACAGACAGTTAATACTCCAATGAATAGAGTTAAATACTTATTCGATGCACTGTAAATACACTACAGATAAATGTTAAATACTACACGGAACCAGACTTTTTTGTCTTTTAGTGCGGGGATAGAGGGGGGATGGGGGTGCGGGAACAGTTATCTGGGTCCTTATTTTTAACTAAAAAAAAGAACCAATTAAAAAAAATAACCTATGTGCCGAATTGGGAATTCAGCACAGAAGCACAATGATTAAAAAAACAAAGAATCCACCAATTAGAAATGGTTAGAAATGGTTTTAAAAAAATCCTCTAGGCCGAGTACTCAATTCGGCACGAAGGAAATCAAATATAAAAAAAAAAAAAAAAAAATTGGACCGAGTCCCCATCTCGACACAGCCGAATTGTGGTAAAAAATTGAAAATATTATGGCTTTTGATTTTGTAAGAAATATATTATAATATGTGGATGCCATTCATTTTGTAACTCCCAATATTAATCCTCATTCAATTATCCACTACCCCACTACTATTGGAATTCATATCCCACTACTATTGGAATTCATTTCTCCATTTATTATTTTGTATGGCTTTTGATTTACATTTTGTAGCCTATAAATAGAGGCTTTGTAATATTGTATTTGATAGAGATGTAATACATGAGAAATATATGAATAAAGAAATTGTCATCTTTTACTTTCTCTCTTCTTGTTTATGTTTGTTAATCTTTATTTTATAACACGTTATCAGCACGAGAGCTCTACTAGTTGAAGATTCGAGGTAACTTTGATATCTCTTATTTCAATTCCATTTAAATAAATAATTCTTATAATAAGTAATTGTTAAATGGAATCAGTTATCAATTTATGTATATTTATTTTAAGATGTGCAATATGGTTCATATTTTTTATGATGTACAATTTTTTTCAATAATTTAATCTTTCTGAAGAAGATTCTAAGAAAAATTTAAAATATTTCAAGAAATCTTCTTGAAGAAGATTCATATGATATAAAAAAAAAATTAATATGAGAAGATTTAAAGAAATCTTTCTGAAGAAGATTTTTATGATGTACAAAATTAATATAAGAAGATTTGAAGATATCTTCCTGAAGAAGATTTACATGATATACAAATTTTATATTGAGAGTATTTCAATAAATCTCCTTGAAGAAGATTTCAACAAGGTTTATATGATGTGTAATTTTTTTTTTACAATGATTTAATCTTCTTGACGAAGATTTTAAGAAATATTATGATCTTTCTGAAGAAGATTAATTTCAAGAAATATTAAGAAGAATCTTCCTGAAGAAGATTTCAATAAAATTTTAAGACTATTTATGTGTTACATTTACATTATATTAATCAAATAGCCTGAAGCCATATGAATATAAATTATGTTGATGAAATGGCCTAAAGCCATATGAATATAAATTATGTTGATGAAATGGCCTGAAGCCATATGAATAATGTATATCAAAGTTCATGCTATATTATGTTAATGTCAAATGGCTCGAAGCCATATGTTAAACATAAAATTTATAATGTGAAATTTATTTTTCTTTATAACGTGCAATTTTAGATCTAACAAAATTTTCTTAAATATAGACATATTCAATATTAATTTTAGATCTGACTTGTATTTTTTTTCAATAGGATCATAAAATTTTGTATCATATATCGTGTTAATTTTATATTTTTAATTAAGCCGTAAAAAGGCCTCTTGTTATGGCGTGATTGAGAAATTGAAGTTGTATTGTGAAATGAAATTGGCCCGAAGCCATAGTATTGACATTCACGGATATCTATTCAATTGGCCCGAAGCCATAGTACTAAATTATTAAAAAGAAAATATTATGTCATAGTATTCAATTTTAACATATTCATGTTAATTTTTTTTTCTCAAAAATTCAATCTTCCGGAAGAAGATTTTAAGAAAATTTATATAATTTGATCTTTCTGAAGAAGATTTCGGAAAATATTAAGAAGATCTTAAGAAATTTTCTTGAAGAAAATTAAATAGTGCAAAAATTTATGTTTAATTATTAATCTTCCTGAAGAAGATTTCTAGAAATAGTTTGAGTAAATTTCTTCTCTTCTTATGGTTGAACAATATAATAGTTTCACTAGAAGTGAAAATAATATGATAATAATTTGTCCACAAATTCTTAGATGTGAATATGATAATGAAGAAAAGACATATTTCCACCGGAAATGGAGAAATAATGAGAAATTTTTTTTTTGACATAATAGCAAATAAGAGAATTTATGTTATCATTGTGGTGATAAATGTTATTGGCCACGTACCTGTCGTACGCCGTAATATTTTATTGACTTACTCATAATAAGGAGACAAAATATCGAGAAAGTTTTTGTTTGTGAATGTGATTTTTATCTTTCAAATTGAAGTTATTCATTTAGATTTTTTTTTCTTTAAATTGCAATTGTTGAAGTCGTATTTATTTTAAGTTTTGTTAGTCTATTGGTTTTGATTGATACAGTCTTAGATTTAGTTTGAGGTCAAATTGTACAGTTAGAGTGTCGATAAAGATCAAATTTATTTAGCTAATCAGGTGAAATTATGCTTTATCAACCATTTGGCAAAACTAATATGATACCAAACCAGCCAAATTAAAAAAAAAACTAGTCCTAACATAAACTCATACAAGTGCAACTGGTCTCCTGTCTTGGATTTGCTTGGTTATAAAAAAAAAAGTAGCCATTGTACAAACCTGTACCGCACAATATTCATATTAATTGATACATTACCATAATATTGCAATTATGATTTCATGGTGGTATTTTTTTATTTCTTACTTTTTGTTAATTGCAATTGTTATTAATAAAAATAATATATTGAAAGCTCCGGAAGAGCTACATTGTTGTTATATGGAGGAATACAAATTTATATTGATGATGCATATATTTTTCTAAGTCTCAGAGGAATTTGTTAAGTTTTAAGGATATCCGCCGAAATGGGTATCATGTTGAGACAACTAATTAAAAATGCATATTAGATAAATTGCCTATATTTCCTCCAGCTTTTACTACGCATATATTAGTACAATTGAAGTACATGTTATTGTAAACCAGAAGTTTACATATAAGAATATGTTTATAGTTTGGCATGACCGGTTGGACCATTCCGGATCAATAATGATGCGAAAAAATAATAATAATAGAGAATTCATAAGGACATTCATTAAAGAACCAGAATGTTCTTCAAATCTAATGAATTGTCATGTGCAGCATGTTCTCAAGGAAAGTTGATTATTCAACCATCACCAGCGAAAATACGAAATAAATCTCTTACATTTTTATAACATATACATGGTGACATTTGTGGACCATTTAGATATTTTATAGTTATAATTGATGCATCAACTAGATGGTCACATGTATGTTTATTATCAATTCGCAACCTGGCGTTTGCAAGATTATTCGCTCAATTTATTTGATTAAGAGCATAATTTTATAATTATTCAATTAAGAATATACGTCTAGACAATGCTGGTGAATTTGTTTCTCATATAATGCATGTATATTAGAATTGATGTTGAACATCCTGTAGCTTATGTTCATACACAAAATGAGAACATGTTATTTTGCATGCAGCAAAACTAATTCGCATCAGGCCAACTATCTATAATAAAACCTCCCCTTTGATATTAGCTTTTGGTCACATATCTAATATTTCCCATATAATAATTTTTGAATGTTCGATATATGTTCTAATTGCTCCACCACAACGCACTAAAATGGGAACTCAAAGAAGGTTGGAAATTTATGTTGGATTTGAATCTCTATAAAGTATATAGAACAAATGACAAGATATTTATTGACGGTTATGTTTGCCGATTGTCATTTTGATGAGTCAATATTTCCAATCTTGGGGGGAGAAAAACAAAATCAGCTGGAAAAATATATTAGTATGAATTATTAGTCTCATTTTGACCCTCATGCTAAAGAATGTGAATTAAATATTCAAACGATAATTCATTTGTAAATATTTACTAATCAATTGCCAGAGACATTTATTGATTGAAAGAAAGTGACCAGATCACATGTACCAGCTGCTAATGCTCCAATTAAAGTCGATGTCCTTGTAGGACAGACTAATGAAATTATAGCACGCATGAAGCGTGGAAGACCAATCGGTTCCAAAGATAAAAATCCTCAAAAAAGAAAAGGAGCAAAGAATGAAAATGGTCAAGTCGAGGATAAAATAATTTCAGATAAAACTCCAGAAGAGAATCAAATTATAAGTAATGTTGGAGTTCCAGCAGAAACTCAAATATCTGAAATTCATGAAAATAAAGAGATCTCAATAAATTATATCATGAATGGAATAAGATGGAACCGAGATAAAATTGATATCAATGATATTTTTGCATATAATATAGCGCTAAATATAATAAATAGTGAGGATCATGACCCGCAGTCTATTAAAGAATGTCGACAAAGAAATGATTGGCCAAAATAGAAAGGTGCAATTGAAGCAGAGTTAAACTCTCTTGAAAAACGAAAAGTGTTTGGACCTGAAGTTCCAATACCTGAAGGTGTAAAATTATATGATATAAAGAGCGGCTTGTAGCCCAAGATTTTTCGTAAACACCTGGAATTGATTATAAACAAATATACTCACATGTGGTGGATGCAACAACTTTTCGATATATAAATAGTCTGGCAGTCCATGAAGGACATGATTTGCACCTAATGGATATTGTTATATCATATTTATATAGCTCTCTTGTGAATGATATTTATATGAAAATCTCTGAAGGATTTAAGATGCCTGAAGCATGTAATTTAGGTTCTCGAGAACATTATTCAATTAAATTGAATACATTTTTATTTTGATTAAAGCAATATGGATATAAAAATGATATATTTTGTATTTTTGTGAAAATGTATGAAAATGATTTTGTTATGATTGCAATCTATGTTGAAAGATGAAACTCCTGAAGAGCTTCTAAAATAAATAATTTATTTAAAGAAAGAATTTGAGATGAAAGATTTTGGGAGAATAAATTTTTAGCCTTGGATTGTAAATTGAACATTTGAGAAGTAATATTTTTATACATCAAGAAAAGTATATTACATGTGTATTGAAAGAAAAATTACTTGGTCCTGAAGAACCATATCTTAGTGCAATATGAGTACTTATATTTTTGTTGAACATACAATACCTGATATATATATTATTCTAGCAACACACGAAGCTGAGAATGTGTTTGGTTAAGATCTGTGATTCAACACATTCGTCAGACATATGGCTTGTCTTATGGAGAAATGATCCTGACGATCATATATGGAGATAATATTGCATGTATTACTCAAATAAAATCAGGATAATGTTATTAATGTTCAACAAATCCGTTCAAGTGAGAATCTGGCAGATTTATTCACTAAGGCGCTCCTTACGGCAATATTTGAAAAGTTAGTTCGTAATATTGGAGTTTGCCAACTTAAAGGTCTTGATTGATGCTGTAATAAGGGGGGAGTTAATATGCACTATGTTTTCCTTAACCATGGTTTTTTCCCACTGGGTTTTCCGGGTAAGGTTGTAGTTGCGTATTTAGAAGAATATTGTACTCTTTTTCCTTCACTAGGTTTTTATCCCATAGGGTTTTTCCTAGTAAGATTTTAATGAGGCATATTCTTATTAAATGGACATCCAAGGGGGAGTGTTATGAATATATTATAATATGTGGATGCCATTCATTTTGTAACTCCCAATATTAATCCTCATTCAATTATCCACTACTCCACTACTATTGGAATTCATATCCCACTACTATTGGAATTCATTTCTCCATTTATTATTTTGTATGGCTTTTGATTTACATTTTGTAGCCTATAAATAGAGGCTTTGTAATATTGTATTTGATAGAGATGTAATACATGAGAAATATATGAATAAAGAAATTGTCATCTTTTACTTTCTCTCTTCTTGTTTATGTTTGTTAATCTTTATTTTATAACAGTACCGAGATAACATTTCGGCACACACAAAAATAAAATAGTTCGGGCCGACTTCCCATCTCGGTACTTATGGTTTTAAAAACTAAAAACATTAAGTTAGTTGTTAACTTTCTTTTTTTCTATTTATAGTTTATAAAAATGCTCTCATTATACATTGTACTTTCTACCAAAACAAACAACAAAATTGAAATTTCATCAATTTTGCATTTGGGTACCAAATTTGAACAAGTCTACCCTCGTTTTCCATATACATTTAAAATGTCTCTCTCTCTGTGAACTTCATCATTCAGAAATACATAAACAATGCATAAAATGTGTGTGCATTGCATCGTTTTTTATTCAAAAAAGTTTCAACAATGCAGGATTACTTCACAAAATAAAATTTGTATAGGTGGTTACATTTGACGAAAAGAAAATATTTTGTACAGGATTTAAGTTCAATAAAATTTGTATAGGATTCACATTAAACGAAAAAAAATGTATAAGTTCAACACCTGCTCTGTCAATTACAAATTTGTTTTAAATTTGTATGAACCTTGTATGAAAATCGTTTTAAATTTGTACTGGACTCAAATTTGCTTTATCATGAGAAAAAGCCTGTGTAAATATATATATTTCCATGGGTAAACTTTAAAGAAATATGTTAGTTAAGCAGGAACTCTACACAAATTCCTTCAATCAGGTAGGATTCAGATCTGCTGAAATTCAAAATGTATGAACAGTAACCCTGAAATCCCTGAAATTCACGATCCAGCCGTCCAAATTTTTCTGTGCACGCATCTCAAAACAATTCAATGGCTGGATCATGAATTTCAGGAATTTCAGGGTCACTGTTCATGACCAAGAATTTCAGCAGATTCGGATCCAATCAGGTATGAACCGTGTACAAATTTTGTTCTGTAATGTGCTAACCGTTTTTTCATAATGAAATTAATTAATTAATTAATTTAGTATCATAATGAAGAAATAAATTGAAATATAAAATATATAAAAGCATTAGGCTATACAATCTGCCACAAAATTAATGAAATTTTTACTTTCAAAGAAGCGAGAGTACATGACTTTCTTTATGCAGCACGCTCTTGCCAGGAACAGTTTCCTCAGTATAGTGTGAGTAAACTATGGTGGTGTTCTTGCCTTCTTGGTGAGCTTAACTTCAAAGTCTATCGAATTAATTTTAATTTTTAAATGACGAACCTAAATTGTTGAAACTGATCTACTTTACGAGTGATATATTTACATGTTAAATTTATAATTTTTCGAATTAAGTTAGTATAAAGTCAAACGGTCAAAAGACAATGAAAATTAATGTATTAAAATTAACTTGAAATTTTTCTTTTCTTTTTTATCGCTTGACTTTATCGCTTAGCTTTAGACAAAATTAATTCAAAATTTTATGAATTTGACATATAAATAAATTACTTGTGAAGTATATCCATTTTCAGGGACTCTCCCTTTTGAATTTTTTTTTTGGCCCCCTTTAGATTTCTAATTTGTAATTTGAGTCAAATTTAAGGTTAAAATTAAAATAATTTCTTCAATTATATATGGTAATTAAAATTACAAGAGATAACATCAAATATTATAAATCATAACATTGGAAAATATAAGTTAACATATTATTTTTTATCGAGTACCTTAGGAGGCGTTTGGTTGATACTCTTGAGAGGTCATTCCCGATCATACGGATGACATCTTTTCTATTACTGTGTTTGGTAAAGGCAGCCAGGAAATAGCAATGGTAATCAGCGATTACCATGGAATCAGAATAGCCTAGTCAATGGCTATTTCGATAGTCTGGCGCGAGATGGATTTTCAATTTTCCCACTACGCAGACATCGCTTCATTCCCGACAAAATGTCTCTTCCTCCTTTTCCCTCTCTGTAGTTAGTAGAGAACATCTCTTCTCACCGAAGAGACGGCTCCACGCCACTCGCCGCCGACAAACTCTCAATGGAACATAATCCCAACTTCATGGAGTTGTGATCATCTATCTCCCTCCTCCTGATAACCCCATGGAGTCGTGATCATCTCTCCTCCCTTCCGATGACCCCTCCAAGGGCAAGACCACCGCTTTCACCCTCTCCGATGGGGACTCCTTCACCCCGCCACCACCTTCTACTCCCACACCCTCTACTTTCATTTAGTCCCTTTCTCCGCTTCGACCATTGTTTTTTCCCGGAGCCTCTGTAAGTACAAGATCAGAAAGTGTCTCTCATGGATAATCGCAACTGTGGAGCGAATCCCCGTTTCCAGGACCATTACCAGGATCCAAGTTTTGTGCAGTTCTCTAATTGATTGTATTAAGTTTTGAATGTCACTGTTTCGAAATTGAAATTGAAATTGATTGTGATTGTGAAATTGAAATTGTGCACAACTAAGAGATAGGCAAATAAGAGATGAAAGGTTCCAGTTCTTAACATAATAAAATATTATGATTACAATTTTTCTATGCTCTACGATTTTTATAATAAGAGATAAAAGGTTTCACTTCTTACTGGTACTGTTATGTACCAGCTCTTGGATTGGTTTTAAGATTATAACTTATAAGTTGTATAGTTAAGTAGTAAAAGTGTGATTTTAATGTATCTTCGACTGGTACCAGTGCATTCTATTTCAAGTGTGCCCAATTAAAGAGTATTTTAATTTTGTTTCTCTTCTGTTATAGATAAGGAAGAAGAATCAGAGATCATACAGAATTTTGGATTTAAACAGAATTTACAGTATTTCTAAATTGTAACCAAAAAAAATCAGTCAGATTAGGAGTAAGGCTGATGCAGGTCGATTCTGATACACCAAAAAAATATGGCTTTCATCAAGAGAGGCAGTGAAATCATAGCACGGGATAAAAGAATTCACTTGGATTTCCTGTTTTGTATGTGTAACATAGTCAATTTGCAAAGTATAGGTTTATTTGGGATGAATTGTACCCGTAATAGAATATTTGGAATATTGATGCATAGAAATGTTACTTTTATCTATTTATTGTAATCTGATTTCGATCCGAATCCGATTAAAATAAATAGGACAAATTTTGAAAATATATCTATTTAAATTATGAATGCTAATAAAATTTATAATTTTATGTTCAATTCAAATCCTACACGAATCTAAACATATAATGAGAAGGCTATATTTATGCAAATTAAATATGTTTTTTTGGACAAAATTTAGTTAATAATTTGAAAGTAGTGAAAACATGTCTCGATAGCCATTGCAAAGGCCATGTGCGAACCAAACAGAGTAATGACATATTTCATGGAATACTGAAACGATAGCCGTGCGCGAACCAAACGTGGTAATGGCACATTCTCTGGAATAGCATTCCTTGATATTACATTCTCTGGAATTCTTCTATTCCCTGGAATGGTCTATAGCGCAAACCAAACGCCCCCTTAGTTAATGAGTTTAAATCCGATTAGCTATCACCACCCCCACACAAAAATCTATCTCTGAGTTTCAATAGTTTGGATTCATCATTTAAAATTATTTCGATAGGTTTAGGATTTAAACTCACCAAACGATTGGTGAGCTTAAGAACATAATTCTATCATATAACACGAGTAGAACTAGGGTGCTCCTAGGAGTACCAAGTCTCTTTGTACTCTTAACTCTAAAATCTATCAGATTAACTTCGAACAACGAATCCAAACAGTTGAAATCCTTCTATCTTATGAGTAATGCGTCTACATTTGAAAATTTTAAAGTTTCGAAATAATTTAGTATAAAGTCAAGTGGTCAAAATTAGAAGGTTTCTAAATTAATTTTAATGCATTCATTTTTTGGAAACCTTTTGACCACTTGACTTTATATTAAATTAATCCGAATTTTAAAACTTTCACATGTAGACTCATCACTCGTAAAGTAGACGGATTTCAACAGTTTAGATTCGTCGTTCGAAGTTAATCCGATAAGTTTTAGAGTTAAGAGTACAAAAAGACTTGGTACTCCTAGGAGGATCCTAGTTCTACAGTTACACTTGTTAACTTTCAATAGTGTTTTTCATCATACTGATATAAAATTAGCTATTTTTTCCCGAGTGAAGGATACTAGATTGGGGAATTTTGGAAAGGCATTTACTGGTATGATTCTATTCAGATACTACACTTCTTTTGATTTGGAGGCAATGAAGGTTTACTGAAGAAAACACAATAAGGTCGTGCTGGTGAAAGGCAAGCATGGAAATTTAAGCACAAATACGCAAAAGAAATGCACGAAAAAACAAAGTAAGAAGGAATATATAGTTTGTATAACTTGTCAATACCAGTTTGTCTGTATTACTTGCTTTATCAGCATGGTTTGTATAACTCGTTTGCATTTTGTTTTGCTTAATTTAGTAAAAGTGTAGTGTGATAAATAGATATGTGCAATTTATGCTGGAAGGGACAGTGTAAAACTATACTGGTGTATTCAGCAACAGTAACAGGTGGTCTGACTGTACCAATTTTTGTCCAAAATAAAAAACCTAATTGGTGGGAGAAAGTTGTGATTTACAATAAAAGAAATCAATCTGAGAAATTAAGATGACGGTTCATTGTTAACACAAGCTCAGTCATTGGTCCTACAAAAAAAAATGGAAAAAAGCAAAACGAACAAAGAAAACAAAGTGAAGACAGTAAAAATGTGGGGTAAATGGTAAAATTTGTAGGCTTACCAAACCACTAAAGAATTTGAGGAGCTTTCTTAGCTGGGTTGTATACACTGTGTTCGCCAAAGTCCCGTTTTCCACTGTTATTGAACAGAAGTAAACAATTGCACATGTCAAAGACCAGAAATCAATCAGTGCCACTTTTGGTACATGACAAGGTTCAGGATGTTCATAATTGGTTCTTTTTGTTATTCATTTTATTTATTACTTTTCTTTCATTATGTTCCTTTGTGGTTTAAGCAAAATGAGCACTTACTGAGATCATAGTTCGACATTCCATGCAAAAAACAATATTTGCTGATTGTTGCAATAATTTTATTGGTGTACAGAATTATATAAAGCTATCTCAACTTAACCTGTGCTTAATATTCCAGCCGCCAGGTAAAAATTGGGGATCAAGCGCCTCGACAAACACTTGTCTCCATTTCTGACAGAACTGGAGAATCCCTTCCTCCCCGTAATTTTCAAGTAATTGCTCCACTACTAATTTACCATGAGGCCCGTGACCCAACAAACTCAACCTTTTATCAGTCTCTGAAGCACCGACATCACAAGCCTCAGAAGAGTCATTGTTGTCATGACCATTTTCAAGCGTATGGGAGGGGAAGCCATTTTTTAGCAGTGTAGTGCCTCTATAATTTCCGGTCAAGGAAAGACCCTTCTTTTTAAAGCGTCTTCTCTCATGTGGACTCATGCCTACAAGTAATGCTGCTTCGAGATCCTTTTGAGAAACCTCCCTTCCTCCATAGTAGGCTTTCACCGTCTACAAGAGAAAAAAAAAATTCAATAATCTATATCTAAAGGCAAGTCCGGGAGTGCTTAGCCACCCCCATGATTTAATTTTTTTAGTTATGTATATCGAAATTTAAGTTAATTTAATTTCTTTTAAGTTTTATATAATTTAGCCTCCCTAATAAAATATCAAATGTTTGCTTGTAGTCAGTCTAGTGGTTAGAATTCCACTTAGTGGTCTTGAAGACTTGGGTTCAAATTCCAGATACCACAAATAATGTGGTTTTATATTTTACGTTTCAAATAATGTGAATCTATTAGTACCAACAGCCAAACAAACATATCATACACATACCAGTTCAGAAACTGGAAGAAAACAAACCAAATTGACAAAATGTAGGCCCCACTTACTTCCATCAACTGATCGCGCCTCTTAGACGGCATGCTTGATCCATGCCGCAGAAGAGCCATAGCAGCAGTCCTGAGATGAAGAGGCGACACCCCCGTACCACCACCGATGCTATTGATGTCACTAGTTGGTCCAACCGATGCAAACACTTTCTCCTCACCTGAATTGACAATCTTTTGCACAAACAAGGGTACCCCAAATTCTTTTGCCACCTTCCTTTTGTACCTGTTACACCACAAAATTATTGTTTTGGTAGACATTTGGTACCTGCACCTTCCTTTTTCATTACTAACCCTACCAATAGCCTTTGTAGTGTCCTAAGTTCAAACTTTGACCCTACAGGCTTTATCATAATTTGAATATCCAATTTTTTTAATTCTATCTCCTGCACATTACTTCCATCTTAGAAGATAAATGTTCAGAGTAATACCTCTCAGCAGCGATGTGTGCCTTCTCATGGCAGTCAACACATAGAAGCACAATGTCATGGGAGCGGTGGCTCTTCAAATGCTCAGGGAAGTGCATTCGGTAGCAGGATGGGATGATGCGATAGCGAATGTAGTGTTTCTCTTCACCACAACTAACACAGATGTTGCGTTTGCTCTGGATGTAGAAGTCATTGTCTTTGTCATCTGGCCGTCCCTTCGGCTCAAATAGGAGAACTATTGCCGGTGGATCATCTTCTACGATCTTTGCCAGGTCTCTCTGCAGATACCTAATTTTTCCAAAATTAATGCAAGAAGGTAATTCCAAGGGTGGATTTTAAAAAAAAATGAAAATCACTTGCAGTGATGTTGTACAATAACATACTCCAAACAGAAAGGGGTCAGGGTTCAATTTCCATTGGCACCATGAGGAATAAATCCATGTGTTCAGTAGAAGAAACAATAGTAGATAAATAATAATGAAATAAAACAAGAGAAAATGAAAAGACCTAACCATTCCAACTTTTTCCTATCACAATAGCATAGAAGCCTCCCATCACTGGCATATATGCGACAATTATGATAAACTGGGGACTTACAAGAGAACTTCTTTATGAAAAGATCCCTTGAAGCTCTCTTATTTCCTATTTGGGCGACCTTCTCAGCCCCGTTCAAAGAAAAGTTAAACATCTCCCCTCTTTTTGAGCTAAGTTGTGACAAGAGAGCGTAATTGTAAGCCGACAAGGGGCAACGACCGGCCGGGTAGAGACGCCTCTCTAATATATTGTCAAACAAATCATCAATGCTCAAATTTGAATTTTGCAACAAGTTGCACAGCTCCTCAATGTGTGAGACAACAATAGGGGAGGGAGATTCTGCTATTGTGTCATATATCTGTTGAGGGTCGTTTGGTAATTTCATAGCAAGTGCAGAAATGGATTGATCTGACAGTGTGTAGCGCAAGCTCTCATCATGGATGCGAGCCTAGGATTAAGATAATTAAAAATAAAATAAAATATGTGATAACCACCGTTGCTAAAAGGTATTGTTATTTTTTCCCCCCAATGTCACTACACATTGGAAGTTACACTCATATAACAAAACTGGAAATCCTGAATCATAGCAATCAGGATTGACAGGTGTACAAACAAGTGTTTATATTTCGTATTGTTATTTTCATTTATTTCTCCTTTTCTTAATGTCACTACCACAGGAAATTGCATTAAACGTATATAAAACTGGGAATCTCTGTACCATAGCAATCAGGATTGAGAGCATGCTACTGTTAAAGTAGCAGTAGTATTGAAATTTAACAGGACATTAAATTAAGAAAGGTATAGTCATATTTTCCTTGAAAAAAAAAATTTCTTCATGTCAGTACATGCAAAATAAGGTTGTTTCACTTACAGACCATTAAGTCTCTCCATGCGCATAGCTTCCATATTATTTCCTACAAAACATCAGTTTTACAAATATTTCAGTACATCTAAACTGGTACAGTGGTACTCAAGAAGCAACCAGTGGGAGAGACTAGAAAGTGAAACAATAATTGAATACTAAAACTAGCACATGAAGTACCTTCAATTCAGAAATTCTAGATGGGTCCAATTCTTGGTTCAAAATTCTTGAAAATATAGATGTGGCAGACGAGGCACCAGGAGAAGGTTCTATTTCCTTTGTATATAGTTGCATGCAAACTAAATTTGAACGCCGGCTGGCCTCGAAGAAAAAATTGATTTTGTCATCGGAAAAAGATGAACTGTCTGATTACAAAATTGTAAAAATAAGTTTAGCATGGCAAACATAAAAGAAAGAGAATAAAATAAGCACTTTCATATACATAAAAAAAGAGAATAAAAGGCCTGTATTACCCTTTCCATGACTTTGTAAAGATTGGCAAATATTATTGTAAATAAGGCCCAATGTTGATGCCAATTTATTACCCAAAATCAAGTTCAACTAATGTTCATATTTTACTTTGTGCTGTACAAGTAACAATAACTTGGCTCTATTTTAAGCTTGATCTGGGTCCAACTCCCTTCTAGAAATAACTTAGTTACAAAACTTGCTGAAACTAAGGTATTGGAGTTCTAAAGGTCAATGTTTATACTACATCAGTATAAAATCATGTTATGGCGAGAGGAGATGCATACCAGAGGTAGTTTTGCTATGGAGCTCAGAGGAGAGATGATTAGCAATGTATAAAAGATAATGAGCATCACACCGTGCATACTCTATCATCTCCACTGAGAGAGGCCGTATCCTCCAATCCTCCCTCTGAAATTTCCAAATGCCAGTTACTAAGTATACCCTTGTATTCATGATATATCTTGTTGGATTGTTTACACTAGCAAAACAGCATCATTGCATCATAACCTTTTGTGTACCAGATAATTGAAGGAAGAATTTTAAAACTTGCATGCAAATCTGATATACTAGGCTTGGTACAGGGTCGAAATTTACCACAACTGTGCATATCCTAACATGACGTATACCTGTAAGGTCTTGTCAGTTATTACTCCACAGTAAACCTCGAGAAGATATGCTAACGACTTCTGTGGCTTTGAAAGAATCTCACAGGCCTGACATACACATAAATAATTGCACAAACTAAAGTCAAGAGACTCAAAACAAATTATTGAAACAAATTATGCAAATAAATAGTGGGTATAATATACTTCTACCTTAGCGGTGTCAAACATGTTAACGACATATATGTGGAAGTCACGTTGGAGCCAAATGACATCATTGTCAGCCCCATGAAATACCTAAATTAGTAATCATCATTAGGCACTGTACACAATGAGGAAATATATGTACATGTATTGAGAGAGTATATCACCTAGGCCATTACAAGCCCACCACAAAAATACAATAACTAAACAAATTTATATGTTCCCAGCAATATATAGCTGGTAAGAATTTCTGTTCTGGTATATACCAGGCCAAAACCTGACAACTATATTGGCTGTGGCAGCACAAATTCATAACAGATAAATGTAACAATATCAGTTGAGTGTTAACATACCTTACAAATAGAAGAATCAGCAAACACTAGTTTTAAGATACCCATCACATCATGTAAAGCAATAGTATCAATTAAGAAATCCTCCTCCGCAGTAGATATCTAGAAAGCATGATGCATTATTAATTGTTAGCCTTAAATAAGCATATTATATATAAAACAAAAAAAGGGGCAAAATATTATTTATTCAAGTATCATCTATGTCTCACTGACAAAGTGATAATCTTATATACACCCACCACAAGAAGGGCAAGTCATAATGATATATCACTTTTATCAGGACTGTTTTGATATTACAAATAATATTAAGGAACTTAGATAAATTATTTTCATCTTTTCTTTTTTCAAATACCTGCATCAAGGCAGTAAAACCAAGAAAAGATCGGAAACTATGCTGCTCGGTGTCAACCGCAAAAACTTTATCCCTCCTCAGTAACCCTGCTAGGGACTCTAATTGGGGTTCTGTATGAACCCAAGTGTAAGAGCAACTTATATCTAAAGGTGCATTGCCATTATCTGACACAAACGTGGGTAATGTTGAGGGGTTGAGCAGCAAATCTGTGATATCTTCTTCATACGGATGGAGCTTAGTGGGAGAACCTTCATCAAATTTTATGAAATTAGCACTTAAATATCAACAAGCACATAGAAAAATTGACAACGCCTAGTATTTACATTGGTTTCTATATTTCTATGTGAAGTAGAACACCTAGGAAAGCTTAACTCTTGTAAGAAAACTAAAAAGTATTAAAAAATGGCTAATTTTTTCAGATGGAATCGGAATAGTCGTGTACTGATAGGTTTCAAATCTCCTTTATTGAACTAGAGCAGGTGTTCTTCTTTCAGCTTAGGATGCTTAGTTCATTTGAATAAGTAACCTGATCAAAACATGCCAAAAAAGATAAATTTGTAATCTGATCATGAAATTTAACCAGCCGAGAGAAATTCAATCACCTTTAGTATCGTGATTCAAATGCTTAAACGGGGAGTAGGAATTGTCAGCTAAGAGTCGCTTGAACTTCTCCTGTGGTTTCTTCTCGCCTGAATCGGAGCATCTCAACTGTCGTAAATCGCCCCTTTCGGTTCTCGGAGGACTTGACCTCCTGTGGTGGCGTCGGAGGAGAAGCACCGCCGAGATCGCCGCCACCAAGCAGGCCACAGCGATTGCGGCAACAGTCTTCTCTAGGCTACCTGGCATTGTGCTTCGCCCCTTTTGGAGTTTGATTTAGGCGGTTTCTTCGTACTTGGAGGGAGAACTTATCGTGCGAAACCAAAGAATCGTGTAGAGCAGCAATTGCGACCCAACTTGCTTCCAACGGGACCAACACCAATTACAATTACAGCAAGGGCATGTTTGTATGTGGAGTCTGGACCAGCATTTTTAACTGCGGAGCTGTGAGGAGCTGTCAGGACAGTCTAGGTTTACTCGCGGCTGAATACTCTGATGATGGATGGGCAGTATTAATTTTGCTTTGAGATTCGTGCCAAAATCTCTATTTGATCCGTCTGATTAATACGAAGGGACTAGATTAAAAGTACCGCATAGTTCGGCAAGTCAAAACTCCACAGAGGATGTGAATTTATTTGTTTGTACGGGATGAGACGAGGTTTGGGGAAGGACTGAAGGAGAACATTTTCCTCTTTTTTTTGAAAGATTTGACTCGTCGTTGTAATCTCATTATTTATTTGTGCAATTTCCTAATTGGTCTCAATCTCTCGATTTTTTTTTTATTAATAAGAAAATATATATAAAAAATAACGTGAATCGATGAATTTTGAAATAAAAGAAACCTGCTTTATAACATCATTGTTTTTTTTTTCTGACCATACCGTTATAGAACCGAATTAAAAAAAAAATTGTAGCTGGCTGCAGTATTTTTTTAATTAATTAGTGAATATTCAATCAGATTAACTAAATGTTATAAATTATAACGTTTTTCTTAAATTTCAAAATTATTCTTCATTATCATTATTTTTATTATATTTTTCTCAAGATTCTAAATAACATGCTATAGCGACGTTGTAGCAGTTTTGGACCATAAAAGCTATGGCGCTATTGGCGCTATTGCGCGCTATAGCGGCGCTATATGGCAATAACGTCGTTTTTTTAGCTGCTCTGCTATAACGTGAATACGCGGTAAACACTATTTAAACTTTTAATTTTTCTTATTAATAAAAAAATCGCCTCAATCTCCCCTCCTCTGTGGTTTCTTCCAATGAAAGTAGAAAATAAGTGAACTCTAAAGCAGCAATTACAAAAAGGAGAAGTCTCAGTCTCTATTTTTACACTTTACATGTATTACTGATTACTCTTTCGGGACCGCTCTAACTTCCATAGTTAACAATCTCTGTAAGCAAGTATCAGTAAACAACCAAATTTCGTATATATGTTCTCACCAGTCAGCATTTTTCAAGGAAAAATCAGACAATTTGAAAATTTACAACAGCGCCCCTGTCTATTTCAGCAAATCCAATCCCCACAGAAAGATTCAAGATAAAAAGAGTACCAGAATCTATCAGCAAGTTTTGGTTCACCACAAATCTTATGTCAACCAAAATGCAAAACATACAAAAGTTACCAGCTAAACCTGGATCCGAATATGTTGTGTTTCTTTACTCATGAACAGTAACCTACAATCCCTGCTTTTCCAAATCCAACTGTTAAATTGTTTCGAAATTTGTGCACAGAAAAATCAACTGTTTTGAGATACGTGTACAGAAATCATTTGACGGATGGATTTGAAAAGGCAGGAATTTTAGAGTTACTGTACATCATAATCGGATCGCAACAAATGTGAATCCGCGAAACCTTCGAAAATATAAAAATCAGCCTATTTGGTACCAGTAGCACAAAGCACTAATCTCAGCCTCTATTATTCAATTGATAATTTTTGCCCATTACTTCAACATCAAATCAAGTCTGTTTTTAGCATTACCAAGTGTTCCTTTCAGTTTTTTAGAATCTAACAATGAAAAATACTATACCACATACCACAGTGCCAGTAAAAAGACATACCGGTTAATTTGCTACCAACTAATGAACCCACAAAACAATTCACAAGAAAACTAATTGAGCCATTTTACTTCAAATTATTCTTTTCTTCCGAGTTTTTGTATCCATGTTATAAAAAATTTACTTGGAATAAGTAATTATGTCTAGCTTAGTATTTTTAGTTTCTTCTGAGTCCTCTATTCTTTTCTTTTCATAAGATATATATTTTAAATTACAAGTAAGTAGAGAAAAATTGTTAGCGATAAATAATTGTTATGTTATTATTCATTTCCTTGCAATTCTATGTTTGGATAGCATCCTGATCTCACTGTAACAAAAATGAATTCTTTGAATTTGTTCTCAATGGGTTTAATTAGATTGTTTCAAATATAATTTTATCATTTTAACAAGCTTAATTGAAATTTGCTACTAACATCGATCTCATAATTAAAAAAAATTAATTTACAAAAAATAACCTTATAAAATTACTTTCCTCTTAGCTAGTGGCAATCCCGTTTATGAGCTTCAATTCCTTCTTTTTTAGTCGTACTAATATACGAAGGAAATGTTGTTAATTTAAATATATTTTCTGTTATTTAGGCTTATATTTTGAGTTTTTAAATGAAATTTTTTCGTAAGTTAATTTATTAAATCCGTCGATGTTTTTTTTTATCTATAAATAATTGGTACGTATATCAATTCTGTAATTAATTATACCCGTAAAAAAAATAGATAAATAGAGATGATAAAGATATGAACAATTCAAGTAAAAATACATGATTGTATAATACTGCATTTCTTATTTGCATCGCAAATATATGTTTATACTTCTCACGAAAAATACTTTACTTAATTCCGAGAGCTGCATTTTCTACTTATTCAACAAAGTTTTTAATTTTTACTTTTTATAAACATTTAGTAAAAGATGATAAATTATTTATATTGTGTATATATTAGCAAGTCTTGATATATATTACTTTTAGGTTAAGTATAAATATTTTTGGAGTTATGATAAATAGAAAATATGCGAAAAGACACGGGGAAATTTCAAAATTGAGAAGGCAGATTTATGATATGGCATCCCACAGGGACGCCATACCATACCCAGCCTCCGCCAAAAAAAAAAAAACAAAAAACAAAAAAGTGGGACACCATGCCATCTAGAAAATTAGAAAAAAAAAAAAAAAAAAATTAAAGTGTAATGGTATTTTTTTTAAGTGATGTTATGTTATGTTCAAATTTAGGAGGTAACAGCTGATTTTAGTATGTATAAGTTTCTAGAATTATTTTTGTATATATAAGTTTTTAGAATTTATTCTAGAAGCTTATACATACTAAAATCAGTTGTTGCCCTCCTGATTTTAGTGTGTATAAATTTCTAGAATTATTTTTTGTATGTTTGCTTTTAAAATTTATTTTAGAAGCTTATACATACTAAAATAAGTTCTTGCCTCGTGAATTTGAATATAACATAATATTACATAAAAAAAAATATACCATCTCAAAACAAGTGAACTGAATTAGTTACAGACATATCATAAAAAATTTAAATTACATAAAAATAACATAACAAGTTCAAAGTACATAACCATAGCATAGTATAACCCAGTGTTTTAAAATTCGGTCTATTCGTCCGAATATTCACCCGAATATTCCTATTCGGTTGCAATCCGAATAGAAAATCTATATTCGGTCCGAATATGAATTTTAGAGCATATTACTGGTTTAGAGTATATTAATAGTGATAAGATACTAGTTTAAAGTATATTAAAAATGATTTATACCACATATTACCGGTTTACAGTATATTAAAAGTGATAAAAATATCGGTTTAGAGTATATTAACAGTGAATCATACCATATATTACCGTATACTTGTTTATATATATAAATTCTAATTTAAAATCCGCATATGTAAATCCGAATAAAAATCCGCATATGCGGCCGCATACCGTATATTCGGTATTCGGTGGCCTTCCGAATACCGAATAAGAACCGAATTTCAAAACACTGGTATAACCTAACCTAACCTAACTAGTATGAAATAAATAAACATCACAAAGCATAATATAACATAACACAGCATCACATAAATTTAAACCATAATTCTAAAAAAAAAAAAGGTGGAGTGGGACGCATACCGTATGACATCCCACTTAATTTTTACTTTTTTACTTTTTTTTTCCGATTTTTCCGGATGGTATGATGTCTCACTTTAAGTTTTTTTTTTTTTTTTTTTGCTCTGGGGCTGGATATGGTATGGCATCCCGAAGGAATGCTATACCATATATTTGTTTTCTCATTTTTGAAATGTTTCTGTGTTTTTTTCTTTTTCTTTTTCAAGTTTTTTTTTTTCTATTTATTATGAATAAAAATTCCGGGTAGATAAGACATGTAGAATATGAAATATAAAAATATTTTTTCTCAATTTTAGTTATCAAATTGGAGACGATAGAATCCAATGCTATCCGAAATACTTAAAATATGAAGACCACATCTCTATTCTATTATTAAGCACGTTGGGTGTCCGATCCGCCAACGGCTACGATTGAAAGATGACATTTTAGATTAAATCAAAGTCCTCAAATCACATAATATGTCTTCTTCTGATTAAATGTATCTGAATATTGTGTAGAAGTATAAATTTAACTAAAAATACACTCGCCACACATTCAGCCACACGATACATTACAATTAAAATTAAACAAATTCTGAAATTTAGCAATATAATTATATTTCATTATTTCTTTCATTCCTTATCTCTCCCAATTCAATTAAACAGACAAATGACGAATCATGATCTCCTTCTATTTTTATACAATATTATAATATAGAGATAAAACAAACAATTCAATTAAACAAACAAATTTTGATCTCCTTCCATTTCACAAATCATAATTTCCCAAGTCAATTAAATAGACAACTTTTCAAATGAAGCAGCGGCCCAAACTTAGAAAATTAATTATATGCTTTTATTGCCGTTACTTTCAAGTGATGTAATTCTATAATAGATATTAATTTAACATTTATAATTTTTTTATTTTGTTATACATTTTTATTTTGAGCAATTATAATATATTTTTCATATTTTGTTTTTTTATTTTCATAAACATTGGACTACATTAAAGAGGATCACATTGGCAATGATACTTCAAGAACTTTTTTCATGTTATATTTGATTTTTTTTTTCATTTGCTGTTGTTTCTTTTATTGTTATTTATTATTTAAATTTCTATTTTTTTTAATTTGTGTCTTTTATTTTCATTTAAATATATTTTTTTCTTAATTTTGTGTGAATGTCAAACAAAAAGATTTCTTCATATTCTATTTACCTGAGCATGTTTTTTCGCACGACCAGATATATGTCGCATTATCAAGAGGTACTTCATGACGTACAACAAAAGTCATGCTAAAACGGAAGGAGAAAATTGATGCTCCCGGAGTGTATACAAAAAATATAGTTTACCGGGAGGTCTTGAGCTAAGAATAAGGTACAAGCAATATTAATTTAATATTTCTAATTTTATTATAAAAAATTTCAATTGGAGCAATTACAATATACTTTTCATATTTTTTGTTCATTTTCAGAAATGCTGGACTACATCAAACACTAGCAATGATACTTCAAGAATTTTTTTCATGTTATGTTTGAAATAATTTTTCATTTGTTGTTGATTCTTTTATTGTTATTTATTATTTGTCTCTTCTTTTTTTGCATTTGTGTTATTTTTACTTGATACTGGGTGAAATGTCAGTAAAAAATTTCTTGATATTTTCTTGATATCTCACTGTCTTTCCTTTTCCTTTTCCCTTGGAAATTAAATATATTTCTCTCTTAGCAATAAATGCATTTCCTCTTCTCATTTATTGCTTCTAATGGTAATCAAGTCTTCCATTGATCATGTCGGAATCAAATAAAAAAAAAAAATAGCAATAATTTAGGACTTGGTGTATGAAAATGTTGCTTATTGTATCTGATACGACGCCAATAAAAAATAAAGTATAAAATATGTTTCTTTATAAATGTTTATTTTTATAGTATACTTAACTTTTAAAATTTTAACATTTTTTTCTCCTTTCAACAAATAAGAATGTTAAATAAATAAATATATATATTTATATCTATTTTTTTTTTAAAGTACATGTATATAAAAGTAAAAAAAAAAAAAGTTAAAAGGATATTTTTTGTGCATGAAGAATTATTGACCGCAAATTAAGAAGAATTTTATATTATTGTCAGTATCCTCAGTAAAAACAATTAACAATAATTTTAAATTATTAACTGTATCCCAAGTAAAAAGTTAAGAATAATTTTTAAACTATTGACTGTATCTTCAGTAAAAAAAAATTAAGAAGAATTTTAAGTAAAAAAATAACATAAAATTTAAATTATATCCGTATTTGTTATTGTCAGTATCCTAAGTAAAAGAAGAATTTAAATTATCGAATGTATCCTAAGTAAAAAAAATTAAGAACAATTTGAAGTAAAAAAATATAACATAAAATAACAAAGAAGAATTTAAACTATCAAATATATATATGCAGGAGTATGCACTCGCTCTGTATTTTTCTACAAAGAAGATTTCGTACCACAATTTTTTTTTCCAAAAACTGCCACAAATTTTTGCTTAGAAAATAATGAACGAATTAGTGCATGCTCATCTTAGAAATATTCATACTTATTTTAAATCATAATATTAATTTTGATCCGTTGATTTAAAACATGTTGGTCATTAAGTAAATTTACAAAATATTTAAAGGTCAATTTTAATTTATTTTAATAAGTTAAGCAATGAGTAATTTTTTAATAATAAGATATTGGATAAATTAAGCACTTATTTCTCTTTACTTTCCATAAAATGCAGACGATAAAAATCAAAATTGATTAAAAATACATCAATAATAGACTCTACAATAATAAAATAAATTTTGATTTATTCAACGGAGTGTGGATTTTTTATATTACTTCCAAGTCAAGAAATTTAATTGTTGGACATAGTTAAATCCAATTAATTAGGTTGTTTAATTAAGCAAATATTAGTTATCCATGATATATATTATCTCACCTTTAACTCGACCCCACTTAATTTCATCGATAATTTAACTTAATTCTATGGATATTTTTTAAATTTTTGTTGGTGACAATCATTTTCTACATCTAATACTGGATTAGAAAAAATATATATATATACAATTATAAAAAAATATATCCATAACTTTTTTATACAAAAGGTGTAAAATTACTTCACAATTGGAACAAGACAACAAATTAAATTCATCAGGATAAAAGTAATGTATCACCTTAGTATATATCTCATAATATATCTCGTGACCATGAATCAACTATAATAACATATTATTATGATATAACCATAATCTTATGTAATAACAGAAAAAAAAATACTTATTAACTTTTGGCTATATATAAATTGAGTAAAACTTTCACAATAGCACTTGAATAAAATTTATGGATATCCATAATTTTGATTCAATACATATTTATAACTAATTAATTTTAAAAGCATGGATCTTGCTCCTGTAAGAAATCGAGAAAAAACTTTTCTAAACTATAATTGCTTTAATTTAATTTTGTTCCATTATATATATATACACGATGAATTATTTCGTTTGTCCACTTAATTTGGTCTAAATTTTAAAAATTGGACGTTTAATACTACCCTTTTATTTTAGAATAAAAGGCAAACAGAATAACAGATCCACAATAAAAGCTAGTTTTTTAAAAAATTGAAATTACTTAATTTCCCTTCTAAAATAATATCATTTGCGAGTAGAACTAGGGTGCTCCTAGGAGTACCAAATCCCTTTGTACTCTTAACTCTAAAACTTATCGGATTAACTTCGAACGACGAATCCAAACCGTTGAAATCCTTATATCTTACGAGTGATGCGTCTACATGTGAAAATTTTAAAGTTTCGAATTATAAAGTCAAGTGGTCAAAAGTCTTCTAAAAAATGAATGCATTAAAATTAATTTAGAAACCTTCTAATTTTGACCACTTGACTTTATACTAAATTAATTAGAAACTTTAAAATTTTCAAATGTAGACGCATCACTCATAAGGTAGAAGGATTTCAACAGTTTGGATTCGTCGTTCGAAGTTAATCCAATAGGTTTTAGAGCTAAGAGTACAAAGAGACTTAGTACTCCTAGGAGCACCCTAGTTCTACTCTATCATTTACTATTCGAAATTTTAAAGACTCGTAAATTTATTCAGTTTATAATATTTTTATAAATTTCATTTTAAATTTATAAAATATCAATTTTATCATTTATGAAAAAATAAATATAGTATGTGTAAATGACCTAATTGATCTATTTATGAAGACAAATAGTTCATTTATCTACTTATATTGCGTACACAATGACGTGTAGGTATATATTTTTTTGTCCATTGCAAGTAGAAAAATTAATCATTTTCTCTCACAAATAGGCTAATTAGAAGACTAAATATTTCTTCAACATGCTACATAATTTTCCATTTTTTGTGATAAATATAAAATAGAAACTTCATAAATTTAAAATGAGTCTTAATAGAAAGTCAATATATTGGATAATTTTGTGAGTTATTGAAATTTAGAAGGGTAAATACGATATTATGAATTTTAGAAGGGAAAATATGTAAGTTTGAGTTTTTTTAGGGGTATGTATAAACTCTCTTTTTTTTTCTTTTTTTTTTAAATCCACTAACCTGATTTTGGGGTGGCTTTTGTTTTTCTCTCTCCACTTCTTCCTTTCTTCTTTCTTTGACTGTCACATACAATTAATTACATGATAGTTGTTTTTTTAATCATATTATCATAGTTGAAGGACTATTATATTATTAGTTCTAGTCAAAATATATACGTCAAACTTGGAATGAAGATGGAAAATGATGGGACACAAAATTTCATTAATTTTCTCACATTTTGACTTGACTATTGATATGATATTTTCTATAACATGTAGCTACTAGGGATAAATGATTAAAATAAGAACTGAAAAACTTGTCAATAAAAAATTTCATAAAAATTAATTAAATGCAAAAAGATGCTATTAAATTAACCCATAACAACTCTAGTTTTCATAAAATATCTCATGGATTTTTAAATTTTTGCACTTTTATTAATCTACAGTTTCTTATTATTTTGTATAGACATAATTTTCTATATATAAATTTAAATAATAGTTCATCATTATACTCTACTGCAAGTTTTATGAAATCTACTAGGGCATTATTTTATATGTAATTGATATAATTTGGAACCTTGTGCTATCTTGTCATCTTAAAAAAAATTCCAACAATATGATTTTGTTAATTCTTTGTCAAAATGATTTATTTTTATTCAATATTGAAATGCGTGTTGTAAATTTGGTATAAAATTGAATATTATCTTTGATGTGTATTGGAATTTTTTTTAAAACCATAAATAAAAAAATAGATTTTATCAAACCAACTTTATTTCTTTGGTTTTTGCAAAAACCATAAGAACCAAGATGTCATTTTGGTCCGAAGTGTTTTTTTTTCTCGGACCGAATTGTCATTTCGATCTGAGGTGTTTTCACAAGTTTTACACCAATAACTACATTTTTTTCGAAATATGTGAAAACGGTTCGAACCTAAATTGGCAATTTAGTATGGAAAAAAAACTTCGGATCGAAATGACATCTTAGTTCTTATGGTTTTTGTAATAATCAAAGTAATCAAGTTGGTTTGATAAAATCTTTTTTTTTTAATTTATGGTTTCTAAAAATAATTTGTGTGTCATATATGTAAAACCTGTCAAAATGTACTGCTATAAAGAGCATTCGATTAGATGGTTTCAAGGTTTGAAAAATTGCACTTGACTTAGAAAATTTCCGACCTAATCTATTATTATAGATTTGCTTGAAAATCCAACCAAAAGATATGCTCATAATAGTTCTATATGTATATATATAGTTATTAACTGCATTCATATCAACTCAAATACAGTTCTTATTCAGCAGGCATTTGTAATTTTGTATTGCCATTTTCACAAACAGTTAAGTGACTCGCTACAACTTTGGTCACAGAAATTCTCGTAACAGAATTACCAACTCCAGAGTGCCAGAGTCAATTGTCAACAAGTCAGTTGGACTGATGTCTTCGTCTCAACTTCCTACTCCTGGTTCATAACACCGTAGTACCACCATTAATATTCGAGTTTACTAAATCCGTGTGCAATTAATGTGTTTGAAATTTGATGAGAGCCAGAGACCAGAGGGGATCGGGGCTGCATAAAATATTCGTAGTTCGTGATTCGATTTAAGTTTGATTCGAAAAAGTTCGTAAAAAATTTGATTCGAAACAGTTCGAACATAATTCAAATCAAACTCAAACTAGACCTCGTTCGTTCGAAATAGGTTCGCAAACTATTCTAGTTCGAATTTCAAAGTAACGTGAACCGTTGATTTTCACTGATCACTTATGTTCGCTGATGACTTAAAAGTTAAAACATAAGACCGTCCAATCATAAGTCATAACTCGTAAGTCGTTACCCTTACTCTCAGTTCTGAAATCCTAAATGACTTTCACCTCTCGCTCTCGGCGACTATGATCACTCTTCCTTATCGTAAAAAAGTTCGTAAAAGATTCGAAATTGAGTTCGTAAAAAATTCGATTCGAAATTAATTCAAATCAAACTAAGTTCGAAATTAATTCAAACCAAATTCAAATTGAGGTAACTTCGGTACGTTTGCAGTCCTAGAGAGGATGAACAAAAGAAAATCAAAAGGGAAAACAAATAAAAACTTTTTTTACTATATTTTAGTAAATTTTAAAATAAAGGAAGCAATGATAAATTATATTTTTGTAAATTTTATATACAAAAAAACGACAAAGTGTGCTGTTGCCTTCGCCAAGAAGTTGTCAAAATTTAATATATTCCCGGACCACGGTATACGGGAGAGCAGTTTGGGTCCGATGTCCATCGGAGTCAAATTAGGATCGGATGGGCTCCATATCCGTCAGATCCGCTTTAATATTCTTGTGCACGGATATTAAAGCAAATGCATACGGATATTAAGGCAACTTGCACGGATCTTAAAGCCAATCGGACGGTTATGGAGCCCATCGAACATCGGACTCAAACTGCTCTCCGGCATACAGATACGAAAAGAATCACTCTGACATGTAGGTCCAACTTGTCAGTTAAATAAAGACTTAACAAGTTGTTGTACACCGGGTTTATATTCCGGTTTAAATTGAGAATTGCCAAGTAACCTCTCTCTCTTTTCGTCAGTAGTCGGTGGTGAGTAGTACCAACCAAAAAATAAACCGCTACACTGTCAAGTCTCAACACAAGGCCGCCATTTTTAATCTCTCTTTCCTCTCTACCTACCTCTTAATTCTCTCTCTCTCTCTCTCTCTCTCTCTCTCTATCTATCTCTATCTACCCATTAATGGCGTCACAAGCAATTGGTAACGGGGTTGGAGGAGTCTCTCCCATTACCCCACGAACCAGTCTCCTTCGTAAGAACTCTCTCGGCACTAGCATGGTGGAGAGAAAGGATGAGCCTGCTTCGTCTTCTTCGTTTTCAAATTCAAATTCGCAAGAGCAGTTCAAAGGATTGCGGAGTGGTGACTTAGAGAGAAATGCTCGAGCTCTTAGCAGGGATTGCAGGGATTGCAGCTCTCTACCAAGTGGGGGTTTTTTTTTTTTTTTTTTCCAATTAATGAGAAATTTGTCGTTTCTCTTTATAAAAATTTCAGTCTCCCTTTTTTTTATTACTAGGAACTTTGGGAATTGTGATTCTTTCACAATTTGACTCTCTTTATTGATTTTATTAATTTTGTGATATAGATAATTCTGTACTAAAATTGATCAATTCTAATTTGTAAACACCCAACGACCAATCAATCAGGCTTGCTTACCAATGAATAAAAAAAAGAGAGAGAGACAGAACTCAAATTATGGGTTTATTTTTATTTTATTTTAATTAAATGGAGAAGGCCATTTAGTCAAATTCAGAGGCTTTTGATTCTCTCGAAAATTAGTTGACTAAATGGAATTACTGTTCCTTGTTCACCCAAGTATATCTTGTATCTCCTGGGTAGCCTTGAATTATGGTTATATCATTGTTTTGTTTCAAAAGCATTTCGTATGCTCTCTACGCAATGTGGATTGATGCTTTAGTTGATGAGCAATTAAAACTTGTTTCATTAATAGATTAATAACTTCTTTCGGCAAGTGATTATTCTATTGCTAAAATAAGGTGCTTAATAGCTACATCTGGTAGAGAGTACAAATAGTGGGGATCATGTACAAATCTTATGTGGTTTAGTTCCCCCTCATTGCTCTTTTTTTTATAGTAAATTTAGCAATGCCGCAGAAAGTGATTGCGGCCTCTTCTGCTATTTTTTTAAATTATAGTATAAGTTAGCAATACCGCAATAAATGTTTGCGGGTTGTGTTTTATTATGGTTGTTGTATGAGTAGCATATTTGGTAATGCAATATACTTAGCATAGTTGATTTCCCTTATTGAACGTACAGCACTCATGAATAATTAAGTAGGAGTTAAATATGGTTAGATTAAACAGATACAATTTTTGATATTTTGAACTTATAGCAATTAAGATTCTCATATATATATACGTGTGTGTGTGTGTGTATTTTGGTAGAGCCTTTGTCTATTATGGATTGCTCGACCTCTAGTGATGCATCAGATATTCGTGTGGCATATCAGGTACCAATTTAGAATAGTCAACATATATTTACTTATATTAATATAATAGGATGGGAGAGAACAGAGATTGATCAACTTGTATGAGATATTGATAGTACTATTTTATTGACCTTATTGCCCTTTCAAAATAGGGTTCACCGGGAGCTTTTAGCGAGGCTGCTGCACTAAAAGCATATCCGTATTGTGTGGCTGTTCCATGTGAGCGTTTTGAAGTTGCATTCAAGGTTTGATTTTGTTTAGCATCTCAATACTAATGTAATATGATTAAGTTTTGGCTTTCTATTGATACTCTTTTCTAGATCTGGTATCAATCAAAGCCTCCAAGGATATTTGTTGAAAACTCAATTTACATAAAGTGAACTGGCAAACAAAACCACACAAAATTCTGGTACCTTAGCATATCAGTTTGACAGTTTGTACAAACATTACTAAGGACATATTACAAAATTCGTTCACAGGATACTATTTTTTTTCAATTAAAATAATCTTATTCTTTGTTGATACCTTACTGGTACTGCTACTGTTTGGATTGACACAGAGTGCAATTTTGCAATCCCTGACCAAATATAAGTTGTTTTTTGTTATATTTCATCCTCTGTCTGTATTTGGTTGTATGATGTATTAAAATAGTTGTGTCACATTATTAACCAAACAAGACATGATATTTCCCTATGAATTCAAAATCATATGCCAAAGAAGTTTGTGTTTTCAAGATAATATCAATTTATTAAAATACTCAATTTACAAGCTCGACATCTTCAAATCCTTGACAAGTGGGATGGAGACCTCCTATAAAACACAATATACAATCTACAAATCAAAAATTACACATCTGTGCCGAATATATATTTTTGTTATTTTTTTTCAGGCTGTGGAGGTATGGCACGTAGATAAGGCGGTTCTTCCGATTGAAAACACCTTAATCGGGAGCATTCACCGAAACTACGATCTGCTGCTCAGCCATCGACTGCATATCGTAGGTGAGGTGCAACTAGCCGTTGATCTCTGCCTTCTTGCACTACCTGGTGTGCAAAAGAAGGATATACAACGCATCTTTAGCCATCCTCTGGTACACTAAATTTCTTTTAATGAAATATAAAAATCTAGATAGCCAACAATTTGCAAAAGAGAAATAAAAAAACAAAAAATCGTACTTTGTTGATGGTTTTTATTGTGGGTCTGTAGGCATTTCGGCAATGTGAGAGTGCAATCTCAGACACCAAAGCAATTCAAGTTAGTTTTGAGGATACCGCCGGGGCTGCTCAGGTATATAAATAAATATATTCCAAGTTAATTTTGGTTTATTATAGTAGTAAAGGAGTGTGTTAATTAAACTTTAAACTTTGCTTACTCCAGTTAATAGCTGAGAAAGGGATGACGGATGCGGCGGCAATAGCGAGTGCCAGAGCTGGGGAGCTTTATGGCCTCAATATACTGCAAAATAAATTACAAGTAAGAAAAGTGCTGAACAATCAAATTGCAAATGAGACAGGTTATTTTTGAATTTGCCCGTCGTCTATTCATTATAAACTGGACTTGGTTACAAAATTTGTTTCGTAGAGAACTATGGCTTATTTAGTTTTATTTATATGAAATATTTGTGGCATTTAATTTAGTCATTCTTTATGGCAGGATGAACAGATCAACATCACCCGATTCTTGGTACTGGCAAGAGAACCGATCCTACCGAGGACAGATCGGCCTTATAAGGTATTGATTTCAGAGACCCAACTGCTATTTCATCCATGAATGGATCATGTTAGAATTTGTTTCACGTTATACAGACAAGTGTTGTGTTCACTCTGGAAGAGGGGCCCGGTGTACTATTCAAGGCTCTTGCCGTGTTTGCTCTCAGAAATATCAACCTATCAAAGGTATTAAATTAAATGTCCGAGTTGGTTAAACTTTTAATCTACAAAAGTTGTAACATAAAATATCTCAAGACAAAAATACTGAAACAGGTTGAAAGCCGGCCACTGAGGACGAACCCCTTGAGACTTGTAGATGACTCGAACCATGGCACCACTATGTAAGAATTTAAGCTATCTTGATTTTGTGTTTTGAACCTTCAGTAATAAATTTATGTAATAATTGCTTAAATTAATCTCATTTGTCCAGGTATTTAAATTATTTATTCTACATTGATTTTGAGGCATCCATGGCGGAGACCCGTGCCCAAAATGCCCTGTCTCATTTACAGGTCAGAGTTATATTTTTATCTAATTTAGTTGTTGTATATATTTATTTTTATATTATTCGTTTTTTTTTTAGCTTCTAATTATATATGCCAAATTATTCATTTCATTTGTTTCCTTTAAGAAATAGCATGGCAACACCTAAAATAGAATTTGCTTGCAATGTGCAGGAATTTTCTAAATTTCTTCGGGTGCTTGGCTGTTATCCGATAGATACATTATCATAATCTCCAAAAAGCAGAACCTCAAATATCTCATTGATTTAAACTGGTAGTTTTCGGATAGTTAAAAAGGAAATTTAGAGAGCAAAAGAAGAAAATAGTTCTATACCTAGCTTAGAATTTCTCCTTTTTTCAGTATTTGAGGTTAAATTGCTTTAAATATAAAGAAAAGATTGTGCAGAAATGATATAGTGGTTGAAAGATTTTAAAGTCTGGTAAATGGTTAAATCTCTTCTTTCAGTTGCTTTAGAAAATGTGACGGTCAATCCGAGATTCATGGCATGTTTTTCTCTTTAGAAGTTATTTAAATGATCAACGGTGTTCGGTAAGAAACTGCAAATTAATATAACTGAAACCTGATACTGCTTTCTTTTATAATAAAAATGATATGGTTAGAAATTATAAGATAAGGTACGATACGAGCAGGAAGAGCACCGAAGGTATTTGCACGTAAGATTGGTAAATCAATAAACAGATAAGAGGTAAAGACGATGGCCATAGCAGATTGTCCTGATACTGGTACCGTACCAGTAATAGGGAGGATGAAGCACACTTGAGACCGGAAGCTGTCCCACACCGGTACTGTACCAGTGTTGGGGGAGAACAACAAAGCAACAAAATCTCATGTCTCAGATCATAATAGTAGCCCATATACCATATGGGCATCATCATGACAGTACTCTACCTACCAGCACCAGGGATGTAAAGAAGTCACGACAGACTGGATACGTCAAGGCACGCCATCTTTGCCGATCATGTGCTGTGACCATCCTTTGGAAAATTGCACTCCACGCAAAATGGTCTGATCACGGCATGGCACTTGATCAATCAAGACCGTTAAATCTCGATCGAATGGTAAATTTTAAATAAACTAGCTTAAAATTATAGGAAAAGGTTAGTTAAACATGACCATACATGATAGTAATGTTTGGATAGGACACGACATGTCTGTCTCACTAAATTTGGTCACGACACGACATGTGACTCAAGTCACCTATTTTGATTATTTTTAGTTATGAAGAACCAAAATTCATACAGAAAATTTTAGGGTGGTGTGAAAGAGGGATTAAAAAAAAAGGACAAACAGTTGCTTAAATAGAAGGGCAAATGCAAGGGGGCCCTTTTGTCTTTAATGGAGATAGAGAGAAAGGCCAAACTAGTTGGGAAACAGATATTTGATATGAATTATTAGAAATTGGGTTGGCAGTACTGTTAATTATTAATTATCACTGGGTCCTTGAGATCAGGTGCCAGTACAAATTCTTCTAGATTTCAAGAACTTAGTGTGTCATGTTATATCTGGATCTAACTGCACTGCCTAGGTAATTAAGTACAGTTTCTTGTTAAATTGTTTCTTATTAATTCTATATTAGAATTGCAACTCACTTAGCTTATATATATATATAACCCCAATTTCAAGAGGTCCATATGTTGATTTATGTACAATTTACACCAGTTTCTCATGTAAATACTAGCTAGTTGTATTTCGTATAAATCGTAATACTGCAACAAATTATATAAATCAGTGTTTTGAAATTCAGTTCTCATTCGGTATGCGGCAGCATATGTGGATTTTTATTCGGATTTATATATGCGGATTTTAAATGAGAATTCGTATATATAAACAAGCATACGGTAATATGTGGTATGATTCACTGTTAATATATTATAAACCAGTATTTTTATGACTATTAATATACTCTAAACCGGTAATATGTAGTATAAATCACTGTTAATATACTTAAAACCGGTATTTTATCACTATTAATATACTCTAAATCGGTAATATGTTCTAAACTTCATATTCGAACCAAATATAAATTTTCTATTCGGATTGCAATCGAATAGGAATATTCGGCCGAATAGACCGAATTTTAAAACACTAATATAAATAGAGTACTTACCCGACGATGAGAAAACGAACTTGCCAAAACTTCCATATTTCTTTCACAATCCGAAACCAATTTTAACATTATATTGTGCATCCATCTACGTATTTCTCACCTACATCATACAATAAAAAACATGGAAAAGAAGTAAATCAACTCAAATTTAAAAAATTATACCACTTCTCTGAATAGGCAAATAATCCTTTTTTGTTTATAAACAGAGGAGAGGGTGACTACAACCCATGAATTTACCAAGCACAATAAGTGCCTTACCAACCAAGTCAAAATTCAATATTATTCATATTATTATACTATCAATTTGTAGCAATGCATTGCATTTTGACAACAAATTTGCAAGGTATGATACCTTCAATTGCCAAAAATCAATTCCATGCAATCGTTAAATAGATCCAATTATATCAAATTTCAACATGTTTCGAGTTCAATAGATATATATATTTCCCACCCAATTCAAAGTATAAATCAATAATCAATTCTTTTTATGAACTCATTACTGCAAATAATAAATAAATCAAGATTTATGTCACAAAGTAATTTTATTACCTTAAATGAAACTTAGTAGAAAACACAATTTAGATAGCAATAATTACTCGAAACTATAAGCAGCGTAGGATGATATTCAATCGAACACAATTGATCACAAGTCGGCGCAAGAAAGAGAGGCAGACGCTTCTTAGGTTTTTTGTGACAGGAGAGGCAAGTGATCCGGTTTCTATTTATAGAGCTGGCCACTTTTTTTTTAGGGCTGACGTGTGTTTCTTTATTATTATTTTTTCCGTCGAATCTTCTAAAAGTTTCATTGAAGACCTTTTATTTATTTTTATTGTAACATGAATTGATAATTACCAAATAGATATTCAAACTTTCAAAATGTTACAACTTTGAAGAACATAATAAACATCTTAATATTACAATATTGAATATGTAATTCATTATTTTTTCAGTATGAATCTGAATTTGGTAAATATATATATGCTGAAATCAAATTTATAGATTAGCTTAATATTGTTTTTAATTCAATTTTCAATCTTGATAAATTAGTTTAACAATGCTACATATGCATTTAGTAATGGTGTTAAATGATTTAAAGTTGTTATAGGTTAGTGTAAAATGATTCATATAATTTAATAATAACATAGATGTAAGGTTAAACAATATTATCCATGCAGCATTTTCTTTTAATTTGACAATATTACAATTTACATTATGCATTACTAGATGTAAGGTTAAACAATATTATAAATTTAGTTTTCAATTACATATAAATTTTACAAAATTACATATTTGATCAGATAGTAATTTTTTCGAGAGCAAAAATAAGCGATTTACACACCATTTTTTCTTTTTCTTTTTGAGATAAAATGGAGAGTCAACCTTAACTTTTCAAACCTATAATTTCAAACACTGGATGCTTTGTCTTAATCATAAGAATAAATGTTGATTCACGATTTATACACTCCATCTTATCTTATATATTTAATGGTTAGAACTTTATATAACCAATGTTAAAGCTACATGGAATAAAAAAAAATTAGACTGTCTGATAAATTGTCCATATCAGCATGACTTTTAATATTTAATATTTTTGTTCTATCTTTTGATCAAATTTTAATTTTTTAGTTCCATCTATATTATAAGGTGCAAACTTATAATCGTAGAAATCACACTATTTGGACTCCAATATATTTCATTAATTTTCATTTGAAGAATTGCCCTAAGCACAGGGGCGGACCCACACACAGCCGGGAGGCAGTTGTCCTCCTTAGATTTTGAAATTTAGTGGTAAAATACGGGTTCGGTACTATTTTGTCTCTTCCTAGAAATTGTTTTGCCCCTTTCTGAAACTGGAAAGCCTGCCAAACCAATCCAAAAGCACTGTTGATGAAATTTTTTGTTCTTTTTATAGAAATTTTATAAAAATATACGAGTCTGGACCAATTTTTTTTTTTAATATGTAAAATGATATTATTTTGTTGTTTTTATTATGTAAGAGTATACTATTTCTATTGTTTCTTATTCTAGTACCCGATTAGTTAATGGGTTTAAATCCGATAAACTATTTTAATCCAATTCCTACCCCTCTTTGACAGAAATCATGCTTCCGTTCCGTCCCTGCCTAAACAATGCATAACATCAACCAAACACAAAGTAGATCGGTTTTAACTGTTTGAATTCGTTGTTTTTTTAGTAAAAGTTGGAGGTCAAGCCACTCAACTATTTAACATCCACAAATGATTGCTCCTTTCGGATTTCAAACATGCAACTTTTCACATGAAGATCATTGTCTTTGTCACTAAATCAAAGACTGATTCTCAACTGTTTAAATTTGTTGTTTGAAACATATTTGATAAACTTTCGAGACAATAACACGTGTTATACTATTTTAAGAATTCACTTTTGAATGTTTAATAAAAAAAATTAGCCGATGTATTTTTGAGTTATTGCATGTTCGTAGTAAACAAATTTATCTATTCTTAAACCAAATTCCTTTTTTTTTCCAACTTATATTTTTCAGCTCAATTCATTTTCTTTGGGACCCAATTCCACCCCCTCATAAAGGGTATAACTTTATTCGGCCTTTACTTACAACTTGGCTTTTGAGAAACTTCTTTAGTGCCTACCAAATTAATGCTGCTATCATCCTTTTTATCAAATCCAATAAAATAAAGTAATAAACTGTTGACAAAGGGATTCCGTACTAGTCAGAAATTATATTTTGGCCTTTAATCTTTCTTAATTACACTTGAAATCTTGCTTTTACAGTTTTACTGAACCGGTGGTTATTTCATTGTACACCAACATTTAATAATTTTCTTAATCTTGAATCTTGAGGAGCAAAGATGCATTTAATTAAATAGCACTACAAAATTAAGATATTGATTTTTTTTCATCTAAATGTTCACAAGTTAAGATAAAATATATAATTCATATGTTAAGATAATATGAGTGAGGGAATGATACTGTAAATAGCGTATATTGGTCCGTACTATGAATCAATATCTTTGTTTTCATTTACTTTTAAAGTCAAAACAGTCAATGTGAACCATTCAATATAATATCCATACGAAGATGTACTTGCAAACTCAAGTTTATATTTTTTAAGTATTTATTTTACTATTTTTAGATATGTGGAAAATTACTATTTTTGAATGTTCTAGAAATCTTCAGATTAGTGATTTTTTTTTTCTAGAAAAGTTGAAGTTTTTTATTTACAAACACATTTTCATATGAAGATGATATTAAAACTGTTGGAATTTTGATTCCGTAGCCTCACTCAAATAAAAAATTTATGTTTTAATTTTTTTTAAAGTAGTGGTATATGCCACCGATTTTCTATTAACAAAAAAAATCATACAAAATATCAGTTGTACCAGTACTCTAATACTACCCCTGAAGAGAACAAACTTTCTATTGGTATTGACGATTGAGTAATACCGCTATTCCTATATCAAAACAAAACCACCTAAGCCTAGTCAATCAAGAACCAATATCCTCTAGGCAATAAGCATATCATAACCAAAAAACAGAAGCACTACCTAATACAAAAGTTATCTAAACCAAGTAAACAACAGAACACACAACTAGTAAAACAATAACAACCAAATCTCCAGTAACTCCTGTAATAACAAAGACATCAGTACTCTCTCCATCGCCATTTGGCTCCTCCACCTCGCGCAAGCTAGTCGCGATGCCAAGCATATGAATTGAAGCCGGTGTAGCCCCCATGAAACTGACTATTGTAAGTATTGTCAGGTTCTTTAAATCACAGAGAAATATAAGATTCAATTTAGATGTTAAATCATGTTTTTGGTTTAACACCCAAAATCTAGCAACCGGTATTATCTTGGAACCCAAAACCTTTACATCATGTACCTGTCCATTCTGAAAAATAATCTTATTTCGACCATTCCATAAATTCCAAAGGACTGCTCCTCTAATAATTTCTATAATTTTTGGGTCTTTTAAGAGTATACAATAGTCCATATCCCACAAAGCCACTATGTTTTCAAAATCAAAATCAAAACTTTTGTAATGAGCAATTCACTGCCATATCGATTGAATGTAACAACAAGTCACAAATAAATGATTGATGGTTTCCACTTGAGAATAATAAACACAATGTATATCACATGTCCATCCTCGTTTTCTTAACCTATTTCTAGTAAGAACTTTCTTTCGTTTGACTAATCATAAAAATATTTTAATCTTTAAAAGAATTTTAGCTTGCCAAATACTATTATATGTATTAACATGTAGCTCATCAGACCCAGTAAAATTTTCTTTATAAATATCTGGATTCTGATGATTATAAAGGGAATTTTACGTTTAAAAATATAGAAAATATTGTAAGAAAAATGTTAATGTTAAAACTATTCCTTAATTTAATTGTGCATCCAAAATTTCGGACGAATAGATGAGCAAGGAGAGGGTAAAACTGCAAAGTGAGTGGTTATTGGTCAAGCAAAAAAAGAAAAAGAAAAAGAAATTAAAACAAATAAAAAAAGTAAAACGAACAGAACAGTCATAAGAGAGCGAAAGGAGGAGAAAAATGCGAAAGAAATTCTTTCCGTTGGCTGAACCTGGAACAGAACTTTTCTGATATTCGTCTACGAAAGATGTTAACGCGTGGTCCCACATCTCGGTTTGTATTGATGCATCGAGTCTACCAAATAATCTCCTCCAAAGCATGACATATTGGAGAGAGAAAGATTAAGAAGAGATGTTTGACCTAGACCCGGACTATCATTACTTTTTAGTTTTTAAAGATATTACTTCTCAAAATAAAAATTTCTACTTTTTCATGTAACGGGATTTGAATGAAACAAAGGAATAAAGTAAGAATAAGTCTAATTTTAAGTTTGAGAATAATAACTAATTTAATATTTTGTTGGATTAGTGAAGGGTTTCAATACCTCATCATGTCTCACATTTTATATTTTTGTTTTCAAGTTCAGCTGTCCATCTGAACTGTTCAACACGATATCCATATTAAAATATGCTTAGAGACTAAATTTTATAATTTCTAAAAAAAAGTTATTATTTGTTTAGATAGGTAGAAAATTACTGTTTTTGAACGGTCTAGAAATAGTGATTTTGTACCTATCTTAAAAAATTATAAAATTTCATCTCAAGCATATATTAAAATAGATATCATATTGAGCGGTTCAGATAGACAATTTGAACTTTTAAAATGAAGGTACAAAATATGAAATATGAAATATGATTAGGTATGGAAAACATGAGGTATTGAAACCCTCCTCATATATTAATGATACATACTAATATATATATTAATTATACAATGGTTCAAACTTTATAATTTTAAATAAAGCACCAAGTAAATAATGATAAATTTTTTTTGTTGATAAAAATATAATAGTAATATGTCAGTTAAAATAACAATAACGATGGTGCATGTTAGATTTTGCAAAACTAAATTACAATAAATAGTTAGCAAATTTTAAGTACAACTATTGAATAGTTTATAAGTCGAAACTTTTGTCAAAAATCCAAAGTAAAAATTCTCTCATTCAAGTATTTGCCATTTTGTGTGCTTTCACATAACAATTAACAAGTGCTGCTACAATCAAATCACAAAGAGATTAGACAAATACAAATGACAATCTATTTTGTTATGTGGAGCAGTGTTGTAAAAACGTCCGTTTAGACTGATTAATCGGTCGATTAGTCGTTGGCGGTGATCAAACCATTATGGATTTTTCCGATTAATCAGTTGATTATTTTCGATTATAACCGATTATTCTCGATTAATCGCTTGACAATATCTTATCCATCCGACAATAACATACTGTTATTTACAACACTGACGTGGAGCAAGCAACACCAACGAATCTTTAGAAAAGAATTTAAAACTCCATAGTTAATAATAAGGGAAAATTTGTTATGTGCCACTCAAAAACTTCAAATTTGTCAAAATGCCACTCAAAAACTCATATTTGTTAAAATGCCACCAAAACTCAAACCCTGTTTTAATTTTGCCATTATCCCTATTTCATCTCAATTTAAAAATTCTAATCTTTCAAAATACCCAAACTGCCCCTGTCAGATTTTTTTTTTTTTCGAATTTCAAATTTTTTCGAATTTCGAATTTTTTTGAAATTTCAAATTTTTTCGAATTTCAAATTTTTTTGGAAAATCAAATTTTGAAATCAAATTTTTGAAAATCAAATTCGAAAAAATTTGAAATTTCAAAAAATTTGAAATTCGAAAAAATTTGAAATTCGAAAAAAAAAAATTTGAAATTTCAAAGAGACAGTAGAACTGGTCCTGAGAAAAAAATCGGTTTATTTTGATAAGTTAGTTCTCTCTGGAAAAAAAAAAAATTTCTGACAGGGACAATTTGGTCATTTTGAAATATTAGAATTTAAAAATTGAGATTAAATATGGATAATGGCAAAATTAAAATAGGATTTGAATTTTGATGGCATTTTGACAAATATGAGTTTTTAAGTAGCATTTTGACAAATTTGAAGTTTTTGAGTGGCACATAACAAATTTTCCCTAATAATAATAATAATGTAAATTACAAATGAGATTGCAAACTAGGTAAAAAAATATAAAGGAAAGTATTAGGTAGCATAGTAGGGTAGAGCATTGATTGTCTTTCAGCAATATTATTGTATCTTCATAACGTGTACTTTTTTTTCTTTCTTCTCTTTAAGAAAACTTCATAAAAATGAACATCATATTTTTTGTGCATATCAACGCAAATATGAAGGTTTGACTTTCACCGTAAAAGTCACCGTAAAAAATATTTACCCTGTCCATGTTAAATCTGAATGTATTTCGTGATTTTAAATTCTGTGAATGATGACCGAACCGACTGGACTGGCTCATTTATGTAATAAAAGAACACCCACACACACTGATGACAACATCTAGATGAGATAGGAGTAGGTCCGATGGGTATCGGACCAACTTTTAGGTTCAATTAGCTCTATCACCGTTAGATTATTATTAAGATTAGTGCGCACGAAAAATGAAACATATTTGCACGGATATTAATGTAATTAGCACAGATCTTGATGTAATCGAATGGTCATTTCATCCATCGAACCAAAGTAGGTCCGATGGGCATCGGACCTACTCTGAATAGAGGATCTATTCCTCTCCTCTCATTTTATTTTATTTTATTTTAGAGAGAGAAAGAGAGAGAAGGAGATCTACTCTCCAAATAAAAAAGTCATACTAGTGGACAGAGTTGGTGAGCGAAGACACGGAGCCATAGAGAGAGAAAGAGAGAAGCAGTGATTGAGATTGAGAGAGGTATAATTAAGTTAAAAAAAAGAAAGATAAAATCAGGAGAGAGAAACTATTATTGTAAGCGATGAAGTCTCAGCTCCGCCGTGGTCGACCACCTCGACCGCCGCCTCCGCCTCCATCACCGTCTCCTTCGCCTTCTCCGCCTCCATCTCCTCCTCGTCGCAACCTCCGACCCCGCCTTACACCTCGTCCCCTTCTAGAAGATTTCTATGGCATGTCTTCTTCTTCTGGGGATGAATCGGAGACTGAGAGGAAGGGAAGGAGGAAGGTCAAGCTCGTGACGAACCTATCAGGTGGGAAGCCAACTGGAGGGCGTCAGATGGCAGACTCCGATTTGTCGTCTTCATCTTTTGTTCAGGATGAAGGGGAGAGTGAGGAGGAGGTTAAGCCTTTGAAGAAGAGGCGGATTAGTGGCGGACTAGGTGGCAGGGTAGACAGATTAGGTTTTGACAAGCCTCCTTGCCGGGAGGTATTGTGTTACCTTCACTTTTTCACAGTTTACAACACTCAGAGATTAGGGTTTCACTTGAGCAGAGTATTACCACTAGCCATGGTTTTAGTTGCTTTTATTATGTTTTCAAATTGTTCCCAAGTGTTATGTGTTTGCTTTGTTTAGTTAATTATTAATTTATTATATATGTGCCATTTTAGTGATTATCTCTAACTAGTCCTGGGATGTATCATTTCATTTCATGTTTGTTCACAGGTCCGAAGGAGCAATGTCAGTGCTTCTGGATTGAAGGGCTTTGTTTCAGGTTAATATTTTATCATCTCTTGCTAATTTAGTATTTAAAATTTTATAATTTCAACTTTTATTAATGGCTAATTATTCAATTAGGCTTGTCGTCTAAGTCTGTGAAGAGAACTCCTTTACCTGACCGCAAGACACTCGAAGAGATACTCGATAAGCTTCAAAAGTACGAGTTTAAAACATTTTTGTTGGTGGTGATTATTTTTGGTTCAATATTTTGATTTGTCTTGGTTTTTTTATGTTCTTATTTCAGGAAAGATACCTATGGGGTATTTGCTGAGCCGGTCAATCCAGAAGAGGCAAGTATATTCAACCAAAGAGTTAATGTAATTTTTTTATGTTGAAACTTAAAAATAATTAAGAAGCACATCTATTTTAATGTAGCTACCTGATTATTATGATGTGATTGACCACCCGATGGATTTCAGCACAGTAAAAAGAAAGCTTGCTAAGAATGTCTACAATTCGTTGGAACAGTTTGAGGTGAGTCGACCTTTGTAGCAAATAATTGGTTACTTCTTTTTGTGATTCTCAAATTGGTAAAATTTCTTTTAATATTGGATTTACCACCACGTGTAGTTTAATTTTCGTGCTATTTCTTGTTTTTACTTATTTTAGTAATATTAATTTACCATCTCCTTTAGTTAATTGTTTATGCAAGCTGTTACTTTGTAAATATAAGTATTGATTTGTCGAGATTCAAAGAGTTATGCCAGTACAAACTTTGCATGTAGCATGCACTCGTGGTTGCAAAAAAAAGGAAACTTTTTTGTTCTTTTGTATATAATGTCACTAAAAGTACAGTCTATGGTTTATAGCAGGGAGTCACTAATTATTTCAAGGTATATGTTTTTCTTTCGTATTTATTCATTTATTCTCTTAATTCTTGTGAACTTGTGGTTAGTAAATCATTTTGGTGTTTCTATTGCCAACTTAATCTGGGCTCTGTAAATGCACTAAATAAGTAAGCCACATTTGGACCTCTTCCTTAAAAGGAGCACACCTTATGTTGTAACTGGTTGTAAAAATGTGGTATGATAATTTATTTTGTCAATTGCCTTACTGATTTGTTGTGAAATTGTGGTCTCTTAAGTATATCATTTTGTTTTTCTCTTACCAGAATATATTTTTTTTTAAGGTTAGTGACAATTTGTCACCAACATATATATTAATAAAAAGAGAGTTATTTACAACACCTCAGTTCCTATGCTACTAATTTTGTACGTAAATTATATTACATGCATCTAACTTGCAAAAATTGCTGATAAAAGAATACAGTACGGAGAAGAAAATCCCGACTCTGACCCCCCAGTGCTGTAAACTCTAACAGCTAAGTCTCCAGTGTCGATTGTAGCATGTATTAAAGTTCTGAAACTCTTTTGCTTACCAGAATAAATTTATGGTCTAATAAATGTATTTTGTCATTGACCTTACAATTAATAATCTATGTTTGTGGATATATGGTGTAATAAATAATTTTGTCATTTCTGTTACTTCTAGTGATTTAATGGTTTAGTAAATTGTTCATCATCGCTCTTACCAGAATAAATTTGATGGACTGTTTGCAAAAGCACTCGTAAATAACCATGTTTGCGAGTGAGTCACATTTGACCTCTTTTTTAAGAAAGTACCTAATGCTTTTCATTGGTTACCAGATTGTGGTTTACTTAACCCAGTTTGTCATTCTTACTCACTGGTTTTTAAGTTATGGTTTAATGCATCATTTTCTTCTCTCTTACCAAAAATAATTCAATAGACATTTTGCAAATGTACTCGATGTTCTACAATATTTGTTGACACGCCACTATGGACCTCTTCCTTTAAATGACTCGCCAGAAGAGATATGCTTTTAATATAGTTCTAGATTGGATAATTTGGTTATTGACAATTTTCTATTTTATATTTGGCAACTAATGTTTGATTATATATAGACAACTATTATTCTTAGTACTGTTTTAAATTGTCTTTGTAATGCTTGAGTGATGCCAAGAATAGACTTCAGATTTAATTGCAAAATATAAAGTGTTATCATTTGCAAATGAAATAAGCTCAAGTTCACTTTTCCAGATCAAGTCATGTTCTTGTGGGGCCCAGATCTTTATCTCATGAAATACAAAGGACCCAGATTATGGATGGCCATAATGTTTTATTTTATGACAAGTGTTGAGTTTTGAACAAACTCACCATTTATTATCTTTACACTGCTAATGCAGTTCACAGAGTAGTTAGCGCAATGGATTCATGAAATAATGAAGTTCCCTTGTAATTGGACAGTCATGTACTGATTTAATGGACAGTGAAAGACTACTTTTGCGTTATCCCCTTAAATGATTCCATTCCATTTTCTAATGCTAGAGAACTTGTTAAAATATCACTTGGAGATATATCGGACAGTATAAATACAGTGAAATAGACTTGCATCACTTTTTAAGGAAGCCAGCTATTTAGATTATAATAGTTGCTCTATACTAAACTTTTGATGGTCTATTTATTCGGCTTTTCTTCGCTGTTAAATGAAAACATTTGCAATTGCAGGATGATGTGTTCTTAATTTGTAGCAATGCCATGCAGTACAATGCACCAGACACCATTTACTTTAGACAGGTAATACCTTTCTAAGATGGTATTAGAAACTTGGAATTTATTGTAGAACATGGTAGCCTGATGGGGATATTGTTACATGCTAATTTGCCAATTGGTTCTAGTTTAGCATTTCTATACCAACATGCAACCATCTTGGTACCACTTTTGTAAAAAAAATGCTGAAAAAAAAGATATTCAAGGAGAACACACTGTTACGAGGCATAAAATATGTGGAACAGAACAAAGAAAAGTATGAATCACATGATGCAATTATGGTGGCTATTATGTAAAGGAAGTATTTAATTCTTGATTTTTTTCTTAAAACTATTACTTAGGCCCATTCAATTCAAGAGCTGGCCCGAAGCAAGTTTCATAAACTCCAAGATGGTGTAAAGCAACCAGAGACTCTAGAGAGACTAGAGATTAAAACCCGCACATTCCAGGAGCGGGACCCAGCAATAAGGGAGAAATATCAGGTCAGAACCAGCATAGGAGAGAAGCATCATACAAACAACAAGAGAGAAGAGAGAGAAATGTTGCACAGAGTTAAGAAGCGCAAAAGAGAGGAGAGGAAGGCGGCATCTCCACCAAACCACTCATGGGAGGAGAGAGGAAAGTTGACTATTAGTAACAGTACTAAAAAGAGGTCATTTAGTCGGTTTGGTCAGGAGCCAATCAGCTCTGACATATCATCAGCTGGGACCCATGTCTCCACTGAGGAGGCTGGGACTTCGCTGAGTGCTTCACGTGTCAATACCATGAATGATAGAGTTGATGATGACCATGATGACGAGGATATTAATATTAGTAATAGTAGTAATATCAAGGAGAAGAGTGTTGAGTTGAATGTAGTTGTTAATGGATTTGTCGATAACAATAGCTGCTCATTGGGTGACAGCCAATCTGAGAAGGTCGGCGAGCTGTCAGGTTTGGTCCTTTTAATTCTTGTTTTATTATCAATTTGCACATTAGTCTAGTTTCCACAAGTAATTCTTCAGATGTAAACTGAATTTAAACCTTATTTGGCCTTTAATCAAAATGCTCAACTGGCACAATAATGCACCAATTAAGCATATAATTCATGGGTTTACCTTTTGCTTATGTTTGTTTATTATTGGCTGAGGAATTAAGTGGAAGTAAGATCAATTGATTAATTTCTTGTACCTAAACAGCTGCAATTAGTTGAATTAAATCTGGGATAAGGTTGATTTAGACATTTTTTTTATGACATTTTCCTGCTCATTTCAGCAAGGGAGTCTCCGTCGAGGCCAGTGGATACGCCAGTTGCAGATGAGAATAGGCGGGGCCCTGATGAGATTAAAAAGCCTGTTGATATGAATAGACGCAAAACATATGGCATGTGTGAACAACAACATTCACTAGAACTTGATCCCATATTTGACATCTTTGCTGATGACCCAAAGCAACTCCTCTCTGTATGTCCATATTTTATATAATTATCTTATTCACACTGTTGTTAATTCTGCAAGTTTTTTATTCTGTGGTTTATTATGGTGCCTGATCAACAATTTGCATTATAAGCAAGTTAGTTATTTCTGCTGTTATTTATTTCTGTAAAATTTTTGTTTGCTTCGTTAGATTGGACTGGAAACTGAACAATACTATGCAAGGAGTTTGGCCCAATTTGCAGCATTTCTGGGCCCCACAGCATGGAAAATCGCTTCTAGTAGGATTGAGAGGTCTTTACCTGCTGGTACCAAGTTCGGTCGTGGCTGGGTTGATGAATTTGAGCCCCCGTCACCTCCCATTATCTTTGTATCTAATCAAGGCGAACAACCTAGATCGTCTCGATCCATCAGGAATGCCTCTGCAGATGCACATTTGGGTACATCTAGCACACCTAGACGTACTGATCGGAATAATAATAACGTCAGAGAGGCACAACAAAGGAGTAAAAAAGTGGGCCCCACAACTGTGGTGAGTTCTCAAGTTAGAAAGAACTATACTGCTTTACAAAGCACCGGTGAAGTGCCCCAGCCATTCTTAAAGCCACCGGAGGTGAGCACACCAAGGCAAATGAGTAGTGCTACTATGGGTCAAAATCGTAATTGTGTGCAAACAAATCCAATGGGGTTCATCACAAAGCACCAAGCAACGACGAATCAATCAATGGCTAATGCTCCAAATGCTAGTAATGGCAACAGCATTGGAATTTCGAACGTGTCGCTTGGTGTCCTGAATAGAGGTGCGAGCTCTTCTAAAGGTTTTCTCCCTCCGGTACAATCAGTGAAAAAAGAAGTTGAGAGCCCCAAAGCCGTGGGTCCCCCTATTTCTGGGCAGAACTCCTGGATCTCCTTTGGTGGTCCCCAGTATGAGACGAAACCTTCTCTGAATGCTCCTGTACCAGCATCAGTTCCAGGACCTGTACCAGCTTTTCTAGGTACTCAAGTTAGACCAATATCTAACAATGTTTCACATAATGCTCCTGTATGGAGGGTGGTTAATACGAGCTCACGGGGCAGTGGCACAGTTAACAATGCAGCTCAGCCTTCGCAAGGGCAAAATTGTAATAGCAACCCTGGTATGGTGATATTTCCTGTGCAAAGGGATTTGACAAGACTCCAAGGTCAACTGCCATGGCAAGGTTTCATGCCACAAAATCAACATATGCAAATGAAAGAACCACAAACACTTAGACCGGATTTAAATATCATGTTCAATTCCCCCGGTTCGCCACCAGGTCAATCGTCAGGTATTAATTTGGAGGCCCAACAGCCCGATTTAGCCTTGCAACTTTAGCTTTCAGGATTCTTGCTTATTAATGGTCAAATTATTAATTTAGAGGGGAAAAAAGCTGGAGCCGGTGGTGAATATTGTAAATTGGTTAGAGCTTCTTTCTTAATTATTTTGTAGTTGCGGGGAAAAATTCAGTAGATCTAAAATTTGATAGGGATAGGACTGGGGACTGAGGGCTTAGATTCTCGGTGCAAAATTATTTTTGGTGGTAGATTAGGATTTACTTTTGGTTTACTTCTACGGTGTTCCTAGAAGTATTGTATTTTCTGTGCTGTTTGTGCTATTCTTGTACTTGTAATGTAAATGGCTAAATAGATTTAGACTTAGAATTAAGCTCTCTTGCCTCGCATTTTGGTGATATCCGTCGCAAGATTACCGTGGACCCGAAGCTCTCTTTATTACATCAGGTAACTAAATCTGGAGCCATCAAATGGTGTAAATTTCTGTGGAGCATGAGTTGTTTTTTTTTTTTTAATTGTAGCCTATAATTGTTGTGCTATGGTGAAAACCAATAGCTCCTGGCTTATACTATAATAAAAGAAGCCCATATAATCTGACATGTGGCACATTGGAGTTCATTGTTTCTTTTTAACATACTTTTTTGTGTGTGTGTGTGTGTGCCAAACAGCCCTTGGGCTTTCCATTGATATCTAAGTAACTTGTCCATATTACAAGTTTTTGAAAGTTGGGAAGGTAAAACCCTGGTATCTAAATTTGGGAATTTGCTACTAGGGATTGCTCTGCAATGCCATGACTCAGTGACTATGTGAGCAACTTAACAAAGAAACTAGAGGTCTATCCAGTATAGACTACATTACATATTGAAGCTGTCTTTGAAGTTGAATTCATACTCAGGAGGAAACACAAAAATTAATCATAATATAAGATTGCTCTCTCAAGCATCTCTTTATCAGCGCATTAAAATTCATATATTTGAAGATGTTCAGAATACTATGGAGCAATCAAGATTGGGGCAAAATGTAAGAGATTGTAAGCTCTAGCCATCCGATTAATATCAAATCACAATGATCAAACTTGACTTCTATTTCAAAATCTACAATATTATAGCAAGCATCCATTTGTACCTTGCATAGACACTATTTTTTGGGACCATTTGGTATACAAAAAAAAAAATAGCCAATTGTCAATATGTAGTGGAATTTATGAAAGGCATTGTTCTTTGAGTTAATACGGAAGGAACAAAATAAAACTTGTTCTCATTGTAAACATGGAACCGGCTCCGCTGCTCTCCAAATAGGAGAGCATGATCGTGCACGAATCTCAACATAGATGAATGATTAGATTTGAAATAGCAGGATCCTGCTCTCCTATTTGGAGAGCAGTGGAGTCGGATCTTGCAAACATCACCTCAAAAGCATATCCTATTTATTGTCAGATCTTGGATAAAACTTCAATCCATCGGATGGAGGAGATTAAGTCAGATCCTGCATTATGATGCGCATGTAAAAGATGCAAGCTAGAATTTATTGGTAACTAATTTAGGTGAATATATGATCATAAAAAAAAAGAAAAAACTAAATTCATTACAAATTTTGAACAAATACACACAAAAAGGTATTTAAATGCATTCTAGCAGAATTTTATACATAACATTTGAGGTATATGTATTTGTTTGATTTTGTGACAGATAAATATGCAAAGGAGCCATACATGATTTGAATTCTGCTTACTCTTAGTAACATTAAAATCTGTTTCTGTCTGCATTAAATACGCATAATCTAACTTTAATTAATTATAATTAAATTTTTGTCCCTTCATGCCAGCTAGCACTTGAATATATATATATATATCCGCATTTGTATATGGATCTAGATAAAATCACAGATTTGATATCTTTCTAGCTGTTTTCATTCACAGCATGTGTCCTAAATTCAATCATTGATTGATAATCAATGCGTGTCAATTTTTTTGGTGGTGAATTATATGTTGGAATCAATCAAACTTTTCATTACTATCATAATTAACCCCCTCTTCAGTATTCACAAAGTTTCATTGCATAAGCTTAATTTTATTATATTAATTTGACTGTGATATTCATATGGTTGCGTTCACTTACTGATGAACTTTATCTAGTTCTAAATTATGTTGGTGATTTTTGTGTGTGCACATTATGAAATAGAGTATAATTTTTTTGTGCTACTATTTTGGATATTTGGGCAGTAATTTCAAATGTTATTTTTGGGAAACTACATTTTCATTTAAAAGTACAGTATTTTTGGAAAAAATATTTTTTTGGGTAGGTGGAGTACTCAGATAGCATGACTTTTGAAATATAAATTCATGAACATGAAAGACTTCTTATAATTGGGTGCTCCATTGATAACTTGTAGAAAAGTTTCTCAACTTTATTGTATTATTATTATTATTATTATTATGTATTCTGACCATGTAGTTTACATGTATTCAAGCTATATATTTTTTTTGTTAATTTGAGTTATTGGAGGAGAAGCCAATAATAGAAATCACTAGCAAGGTTCGAGTGGTCAAATCAAACACATGCAAATAACAATCTGCTTTGTATTATGGAGAGAAAGATGTCAGAAATGAAAATAAAATTGATGCTTCGTCAATGGAATTTGGATAAATGTAATTGTTGGTAGTTTTATATGAAACTTATTCAGTGGAAATGAACTAAATTTACATGGTCAAGTGCTTGACATCAGATAACAATACTAAGTGCTATCAATTCATTCAGAAAAAAAAAAAATCCTAAGAAAGGCGACTTGTCTATAACACATAATTTAGTTGCATTGACAGACAGTATTCTTCATATTATTAAAAAAAAAAAAATCAATACCACAATATCTGCATATAATAAACTAGTGGGTAAGTTTCATTTAATTAATTTTTTTGTGTACGGAATATTTCAGGAAGTCTTGAAGAATTTGTGATTTGCGGGAACACTACACCATTTGAGCCACAGGAGATCAAAGGAAGTAATAACGGATCGGATGATTCGGATTCGGATTCGGATTAGGATAGAACGAATTAATAACGACAAGAGAAGAGACAAGACACGTTACAGTGTGCCCACACCACACTCTTCCCAGCACACTGCTCGAGAACTGAGTACAGTTGTAACAAATAGGGTGTGACATTATCATACATGTAGGACATGTTCGGCAGGCCATTGAAATAGACATGGACACGAGAATTGAACTAAAAATTACTGTTTATGTGAGAATTGAACTGATTTTTTTTTCCACGGGAACAGTGGATCGGCTGAACACGCCCATATAGGATGGGAATGGGACCCCTAGCTACATTTTCAGTTTATCAATTTCTTAATCCGAACCGAATTAAGGCAGATTAAAATAATCATGTTTTGTTGGAGTTTGGTTGAATTTGGTGGCGTAAGCTAATGAAGAGAAAAAATTATAACATGATGTTACTCTAACTGCGGAATCCACAAGTGAAGTAACTTAATATGAATTAACTCAAATGTTACTCCATTTTACTCCTTCAAATTTACTTCTCGTTTGACTCCTTAAAGTCATGTTTGGTTGTGGAGTAAGTGGTGGAGTAAACTCTTTATTTCACCTTTAAGGAGCCAAACGAGAAGTAAATTTGAAGGAGTAAGATGGAGTAAATTTTGAGTTAATCTGGATTAAGTTATTCCACCTAGAGAGGTGGAGTAACTTACTCCACCTGTGGATCCCGCAGTTAGAGGAACATTATGTTATAATTTTCTCTCTCTTCATGAGCTTACTCCACCAAATTCCAACCAAACATGATTATTTTAATCTACCTTAGTTCGGAGTAAGAAATTTAATCCGGAGTAATTTTACTCCACAACCAAAGATGATTATTTTAATCTACCTTAGAAGATTTACTCCAGCCCTTACTCCACAACCAAACATGACCATTATTTTTTATTGTAACAATTACAAACTTTCAAATAACAAGAGACCTAAAGCTGAGTCGAGGCATTGAAAAATTGCATATATATATACTTGTTCATTAAATTTGGCAAGAAAGAGCTGATGTGAGAAATTAGTATTTATTCCCATCAAGTGTGAATATTATATTTTTCTTCAATGTACTAACCACTGGCTAGTATCTTATATCAAAATTTGTCTTAATAACAATAATATATCTTTTAACTAAAAGCAGGAAATTGAAATCCTTTCTGCGCAGAGAATTCTACTAACTGGTAATTGTAATGATTTTTTTAAGGAACCATGATGTAATCGTATAAAATTGAATTTATTCAAAAATAAATAAATAAATTTTGATGTGTCATAATTGCCTCCCATCCCCACCAACAATCATTACGTCCTCACCAGATTGTGTGCAGTAATGATTTTAGAGATATAAATATTATTTCAGAAAAAAAAATAATTGAGGAGCATTAACAATCATCTGCAATTAGCTTTTGATTCAGTGACTAAAGTACATAGTTTTTATGTGAGAGATCATGAGTTCGAAACTCAGATAAAAAAAAAATTGTTATAATAGCAAAAGTATTAAATAGTTGGGTCGTTTGAGTATTGAGTGGTGTTGTACAAGATAAGATTACTTAATCATATATAAATATTTAAAGTCTTTATATTATTCAGTGCATCAAAATTCATGCTAATATATTTTTGATAATAGTCATCCGAACATATAACGGTAGAGATGTTAACTTTTTGAACACATATACTCTGCATTAACTTGAAAGGGAATTTTTTGAGTTAATGCATCACAGTTGTCTGATTTTAAACATAATTAATCTGATTATTTAATTTTAACACAAAAACTCTTGAATATTAGTACAGATCTAATTTGTACAGATTTTAAAACAAACTGAATGGTCCAAATACATTAACTCAAAAGCAAACACTTTCTATTTTTTTTTTAAATTTCCACCGACATAATTATAAACTTTCAATTATATGAGAATTAGCCACCTACCTAACTTTGGGAATATCATATGCAGTCTCCAGTATCTCAGTTTTTTAAACAACATTCGTTGTTATTGTTGTTTTTAAATAAATAAGCAAGTATGCGTTGACAAATAATTTTGTGTGTATTGATATAATACTTATATAAGTATACGTAGTGACTAATAGTCAAATGTATATTTTAAGAAATCATAAAATGAGCTTGGAAGAGCAAGACAACTATTTATATGTGCTAAAATACATTTTAACTCGGTCAAAATCCTATTCTTATTGTCAATTATGTCATTATTGACAAATGTTCTATCAATACAATAAGGGCCTGTTCGGCCTCCGCTGGAGAATGAGTATGGGCACAGGAACAAATCCGAATTGAACTGAGTTTTACTGTTCACGTGGGAAAAAAAAATGAATTGAATTTTTTTTCCATATGAACAATAAAATACCGAACATGTCCTAAATAAGCATGTATTTTAAAATGTGTGACAGGTTCAGCAAGAGTTATGGTTGGTTATGAAGCCCTCCAAATTTATTATTAGTTCCAATTAATGATAAAAGATTAAAATATTCTTGTTACATTATGATATATCCTTTGTCTTCCTTTCTTCAAAATAGGAACAAACTCTATGTACAAATATTTAAAAAAAAATGTCAAATATCTCCATATTTGCAAATAAAACATAAAATTGTCGAAGATAATCGAATCATAATAATTTGATTTTCAAGCTTATAGCTAGAATAGGAGGCTATTCGGAATAGCAATGTGTATTTAAACAACATTTTTGCTATTCAGAATAGTTAGAATAGTTTTTATTCTCTATTTCTTGTAAATGTTGGAAATAACTACTATTCGAAGGTGTGAAGAGAGAAAACAAAATACTTCTTTCTCAGATTACCACCAACACAGTTCTAAAATGACAAAATTGATATCACTTCTATTATCTTTACTTTGTAATAATTCATTTGAGATTCTATTTGCCAATATTTTCTCTTAATTAGCACCCTGTTAATAATATTATCTATCGGTTACGGCTATTCACTATTCTAAATGTACAATCCAAATAATTTTACTAATCCGAATAACACTATTTTCATACTAATATGAAAATCACTATTTTTTCCCTTTCTTATTTACTATCTCAAATTTCACTATTCTAACTATTCTAGTACCCATTCAAACATACTCAAGTTTGGATACTCTTGAAGAACATAATAATAATGTACAGTGTTATGCTAGCTATCCATTTGAGGCGAAATGGAGATGAAAACAGGCTTTATTTCTCACGTGATCTCATTAACGGATCAGATTCAGACATTGTACGTACTAAATCTGATATAGTAGATCAACTATTGCTTTTTCTGTACACAACTTCATGTGGTGTCAAGCCACAGTAATAGGCCAGTTAGCACTTAGCACTTAGCAGTCAGGCACCGACTTTTTTATTTATAGGAAAATTAATTAATTAATATCGAAATAAGAGTAGGATTTCGTAAATTTTTGAAATATAAGAAGAATCATCACCTCTAATTAATCTAAACCGTAATCTTGTACTTCTAATTACTTAAAAAGCAAAAAAAAATTACAGGATATGATAGAGTGTCACGTTGAACAAAAAATTTCTCTACTCAAACTTAAAAAAAAATTGTATGGTGGTTGGACGTGATTCTATATCACGTGCTATATATTTTTTTTTTGCTTTTTTAGTTAATTAGCAAGTGCGATGTTTATGGTTTGGATTTACTGGACGTGATGGTTTATAACGTCCAGCTGACGTGATTAACCATCACGTTTTTCCTATATTTCGAGACTTCACTACATCCTACTCCTATTTCGATATATTTTTTATTAATAAAAAAATCGGCTACATTTACGTCTCTTGTTTCTATAAAAATGAAAATGTAACTCTCACCATATTTATTATAACAATATTGTAATTTTAATTCTCATTTGTTCTTTGTAATTGCTTGTTTCACTTTCAGTGAAGTAGTACTTTACATGTTAGGTTATGGAGTGACTGACTCAGAAGATCTGAAACTAATCTTAGTCAAGTAACGTTGCTGATATGCGAAGATTCGGATTAAATCATATCAAAAGAAGATCGGACGGTTTTAACAAACTGTAATTTTCAGCCCCAGATGGAATTGCTTTAGAGCACCTGTTGATGACGTCATACACTACACGCAAGGTTTCATTACATTACTACATGCCTGTTTATTTTTCTTCTGAAATTATTTATTTTTCATTTAATTGGAATATTATTTTCTTATGTCAAAACTCTTAATGTTTACGGAATATTATTTATTTTCCATTTAATTGCAATTAATTCTTAATGTTTATGGAATGTAAAATAAGAAGTTACATATAATATTTCTCGAAATATTTTGTAGCTATTGCTATTTCATAGAATAATAGTTAGAGGTTATTGTATGAAAAAGTCAAAACTTCAGTGTAATAAGTTTCATATAGTATCAGGTGTTACCACCCTATTATTTGATCTAAAATATAATTTACTATGTATATTGGTACAATGCTCAATCATATTATTTTGCAATGCACGCATAAAACTTTTAATTTTAGGACTTGCTAATTAAATATATTCAAATTGAACTCATACACAAAAGAAAATACAAAAATAATCATGAGAGCTAATTAAGGGGAACAGAATTGGCGAGATGAAACAACCCAACTAAATTATAAAATAAAAAAAAGGAAAGAATGAATGAATGGTTTTTTTTTTAATTCAAAAAATAAAAAAGGAAGGAATGAATGGTGAGTGGTGAGACAGGTATTCATCACCCATCTCAATCAATGCTATCGTTATTCCATGCAAGAACCCATCAAAAGCGCTCAAAAGTGCTCTCTATATAGTACCATGCAAGTATCAAAACCACCGAATTTTTTTATTATCAATAATACAAATAAAAAAATATTGGTTTTGGAAAGATTTTGTGGAAAATTTAAAAATAGAAAAAACGTGATTATTTATAACGTTCTCTGGATGTGATTGTTTACAACGGCCTGATTAGCGAAATTAGATTACTGCTGATTAATGCGTTTAAAAAAAAAGTCTGGCTGTTATGGACGATAACGACCAGTTACAGTGGTTTTTCAACCATACCGTTATAGAACTGAAGTTTAAAAAAAATTGTAGCTGGCCGTTATCATTCATAATGGCCAGCTACAGTCTTTTTTTTGTTAATTAGCGAACATTCAATCAAATTAACTAGCTGTTATGGTTTATAACACCCAGCAACAGTGTCCTGGACGTTATAAACCATAACGTTCTTTCTAGATTTCAAAATTGGCCGAAATCATTACTCATTATCGCTATTTTTATTTTATACTTCCTATTAATAAAAAAATGGGATGAAAACCAACTAAAATATATAATGAATAAGATAATTTATGAAATTAGAGTGTTGAAAATTACGTGTAAGTTGTTTTTGAGGGAAGAGGGGAGTGTCCGATGTCCATCAGATCAGAGTCTGTTCGATGGATAGTTTCTACTGTCTGATTTACTTCAAAATTTGTGTGTATCACTTTAATATCCGTGTGCACAGATTTTGAAGTGAATTGGACAGTAGAATCTGCCCATACACTCTGGTCCGATGGGCATCAGACACCCCTCTCCCTTTTTTGAGATATTTGAAGAGGAGATGGGAGTAGGAGTGGGAGTGTGGGACCAATATTAAATAGATCGGGTGAATTTATACTTTAGATCAAACAAATTAATTATTATAAATAAAAATGACACTAGAGAAGAATGCAACGAGGCAAGTGGTCCTGAGAAGCAATGAGAATGACATGTTATAGTCTTATAGAAAAACCGAAGCGTTGAAGATGCAGTCATGCAGTAACTAGGTAAGTTAAAGAAATAAATAATAATAAAAAAAAAAAGTTACAGAGTTACAGAGCCCAAGAAAAGTAAAAGAGAAACCAAAAGGAAAAGAAAGAAGGGAGCTTGCTTTGATCCAGTCCAAATCTCTCCTGTGAGGCTGTGACCCTGTCTCTCATCCCGGCATTGCCACCTCTTCTTTCTCTGATTCTCTCTTTACCTCGTCAAAAGGTGTTAGCTTAGACCCATCTGTCTCAAATTATTACTATTTCACACTTTCTTTACCTCCCTCGCTCCATGCCTCGCATCGACGTATGTATAAATGTATAATATAACACACACAGTCACACACTACTGTTACTGTCGCTGTCACACACTCACACTCAGAAGTCAGATAGAGACACTACTGTTAGAGAGAGAGAGAGAGAGAGAGCAATGGCGACGGAGGTGAAACCCCAACCCCAACCCCAACCCCAACCCCAACCCCAAAAGGGGCAGCATCACAAAACAACCACCGCTGCCGCCGCCGCCCCTCCGACTCTCAACCCCTCCGACTACTCACACAGTCCAGCTCACCACTTCGTCTTACTCAACAATGGGGCCCGCTTGTCAGCGTTACTCGCTTCCCTCCCTTCCCTCTCTCATCCTTCCTCCATTCTCTCCCTCGCTGATTCCTCTCGTGAATTCTCCCTCGCAGCTACCGTCTCCGCCATCCTTGACCGCCGCGATGTTCCCGGAAATGATACTCCTCTGCACCTCGCTGTCCGCCTCAACCGACCCCACCTCGCTTCTCTTCTTCTCCAGTCCGGAGCTGATCCATCTCTCCAAAATGCCTCTGGCTGGTCCCCGCTCCACCTTGCCATCTCCCTTGATTACCACCGCCTCGCCAAATTGATGCTCAAGCACTACCGCCTCATTGCCTGGGCCAAACTGCGCCGTCGCCTCCACCTGTTACTACCAGCTCTTAAACAAATGCAGGATTCATACCTTGAGATTTCGTTTCGGCTAGAGAGTCCAATCGTACCCTTCTTGTCCAGGGCTGCGCCGTCTGACACGTGCCGTGTGTGGAAGCGCGGCGGAAATGTCAGAGCAGATGTTTCGTTTGCGGGTTTTGACGGGTTGAGGTCGCGCCGTGCTGAGCGGTCGTTTGTTTTTTTGGCGGCGCCGGAGGATCCCAAACTCCCAATCGGGTCACTCCTGGTGCTTCACCATGGCCGCCGTGAGGTAGTTCAATAAATCTTGTTTTCTTTTGATGAACAATGGTTTTTAACTAAACCCCATAATGCAGTCAAACACCAACAATTATGTTGTTAATTAATAATTAACCAACTTATGTGTGGCACAGGTTAATGATTTGTTCTCTGGCATGGAGGACACCGAATCTGATGATGAACTCATTGCCGATTCGACCGCATGCCGCCCCGGTTTAAACATCACTTCAGCTGAGTTGGTCCCACGAACGAGTTGGCGCGGTAAGGAGAAGACCGAACTTGTGGCTGGCACTTGGAAGGCTAGGTCATACGACCTAAACAACATTCTTTTCACCTTTAAAACCCTCCAATCCGAAGAGAGTAATAACAATATTGCCACTAATAATGTCGATCATGATGATAATAATAATGATGATGATGATGTGATTCTCGAGGAGGATGATGTCATGATGCCGTTACGGATTCGTGAGGATGACGGAGAATTCTTAGTAGCTGATATTGTGCCGCCACGACGCAGCTGTTATGAGCCCAGGCGGCGTAGCAAAGTAGCAGAGGAGGCGGATGTGGGAAGGAGGCGGCGCAGTGTGGATATGGCCGTACCGCCGCCTCGTTTGAAGGAAGAGAGAAATAGGTGGGAGAAGAAGGTAATGCACTTTCCATTTCCGTTTAGATTGTTTGTTCAAAGATTGTGTGTGATCTATTCATTGGGTCTGGTTTATATGGTTTTCAACCGAAGCGAAAAAAGTTTGGGTTAAATGTTTAGGTTTTTCAGTTTAAATGGATCGGTTCGGTTGAATTTTTGGGTTTTTTATATTTGGTTCTGTTTAGATTTTTCAAAACCGAAAACACCGAACCGACTGATGTGTAATGTCAGCAACTTGTATATATCCGTTTCATTTTTTGAATTACTTTGATTCGGTTTTTTTGTATGGAATTGAACAATATGTGTAATGTCAACAATTTGTATATATAAATCATAATTTTTTCTATGATGATTAAATGTATTTGTGTATGTATTAAGTTTTGACCTTTTAAAATTTAATTTCTCTTATTTCAGTTCAACCAACCAAACAAAATTTTACTTTGGTTATTTTGGTTCAGTTGTTATTCGGTTGACAAGTTTAATTCGGTTGGTTTGGTTATATTTTTTAATACGGAATAAAATTTTGGTTTGACTATTTTAATTCGGCTTTAACTGAACCAACCAATGAACACCCCTAATTATTAGTTTACTTGCCAGAAAGACACCAGCTCTGATCAATTAAACTAGCCTGGTTCTAAAGTTAGTCAGTCTTTGAGTTTTACAACAGTTACCTGTAACCATATCTGATTGAATTTGTGGCAGGTGAAATGCAAGGAGAAGGAGACGGTAAAGAGTTTGCGGCCGACTGTGTGGCTTACTGAAGAGTTCCCATTGAAAATAGAAGAGATTTTACCTCTCTTAGACATTTTGTCAAACGGTGTCCGTGCAGTTAGGCGGCTAAGGGAGTTGCTCACTAACAAGTTCCCTCCCGGCACATTTCCAGTCAAGGTAACAATAATAAGTTCTAGGGGCCTAAGCGATAATATATTTATTTTTTGGGAATTTCATTGGTGTCAATTTTCTGTAATCAAACTTAAAAGTTTACACAAGTATAAAGGTTATTTTAAATTTAATACTTGTATTAATTATTATAATTTCTCATGTACCCCTGTTAGGTTGCTATACCTGTGGTCCCCACAATAAGGGTAGTTGTGACATTCACAAAATTTGTGCCTCTCCAACCTGAGTTATTTTTCACCCCTCTCTCAAGTCCGAGCTTCCTGGAAAGAAAGGAAGAGAAAGATGAGCGTCTCAAACAAAAGAAAAAAGAAACATCCAACAGGGCCTCGTCATGGCTTAAATGGGCCACCTCGAGTAATAATTCACAAAACAAGAGCACTCTATGCAGATCCAAGTCTGTTAGCCCGTCAGAAGCCACGACAGTTTCCGCTGGCAAGGCTGAAACAATAGACGCATTCTTGATCCCAAGTAACTACAGTTGGGTTAGTATTGGTTCCAGAAATCAAGAAATGAAGAAATCTAGTAGTAGAAAAGGCAAATTTTAGGTTTTGGTTTTCTTTGATCTTATCATCTTATCAGCTGATGAAGTTAAATATATTTTCTTCTCTTTTTGCTTGATGTATTCTCATTTATAAATGTAAAATCATGATAACATTAGATAGACTGCAATGAGGGGCAATATGTCAGTAGTAGAAGACTATAATGCTATGATAAATGCAATTTATGTACATACATAACCATTAACATCTGCTTTTTATTTATTTACTGAAAAGGTGGTCGAAAGCGCCTGTTTCTATTGTAAGAAAAAAAAATGGCTCAAAATAAATCATCCAATATATATATTAGGTTCAATGGTTTATTATTATTAGGCAGTGTTACACCATTATCATATATATATATTAGGGTTATTCATATTAATTCCTTTATAATAGTATTATTTTTTATTGAGAAAGGAATGCTGTATTATTTATTTATTTTCTAAACTTTTGGTTTAATTAGTTGCTATTTTTCCTTTCCTGTTACACCCAATTTTGGAATATTGTAGCCCTCATGTGCTGTTTTTGTTATTTGGAAGCGAGATGTATGTATCTTTACATGCATACATTTCAGTTGTCACATTGCATATCATATATGCTATGAAGTATGAACAATAAAGAGGTGCATGGCGACATTGGCAAAATCTATTTAAAGCCTCCCATTATAATTAAAAAAAGGAGTGCTAATTGCATCTATTATCCGCACTCCTTGTCAGCTTCCCAGATGTGTTTATAATTTTATATTATGAATAGAACTTATGTTACTATAAATAACTTCTATGTAAATATAAATATTTTTAGGATGAATATAAGAAATATCTGAAAAAAATATGTGAGAAAATAGGGATGATTGAGTTAAGGATTTTCCTTCATACTAATTTCATTTACATTGTACGCAAGGTTTTAAAAAAATTGTGAGAAAATAGGGAGAGTATCTTGATTTCATTTTCTTGAGATTTTGATTCTGTTGAGATCAAATTCATAATAATAAGATCACCACCCAAGGTTTTAAAACACTGGCACAGCCAAACTAGCCAAGAGATTTTCTTTTAATTACAAAACCCCAAAAACATCACTATTTTTCATGTGGAGATCTAAAAAAATATTTGGTTCATTGCAGAAAATATTTCACAACACGTACAATCGTTCAAAGGCGAATTTCCAATTACTAATATTTATTGAAGACAGAACTACCCACAAAAAACCTGAAATTAGCAATTAATCCGTGTCGTATTTTGAATCTAGCCCTTTAAGCAGCAACAGATGGATGTTGCAACTGGTGCACAGTTTGCTCCAGCATGAAACCCATTGCTGGTACAGTTTGTCATGCAATCGTTTCGATTAGTGCAAGTGCCCAGGTAATGACAGTACTGGTTGTCGTCGTCATCCGCAATACTACTTTTCTTGTCCTGCAAGCAACAGCACATCGGTGTCGCAAAAATCTTACAGAATGCTCCGGCAGAAACAAAGCCATTTTTCGCACATTTTGTCATGCAATCTTCATTTGCATCATTACTATTATTGCATTCGCCGAGGTAGTGGCAGTACTCATCCTCCTCAGATAGAAGGAAATCCATTTTTCTTGCTTCTGCATTTTAATTCAAAACCATATTTTTTAGGTTACAACATGTCAGTTGCAAGTGGTAGAACAAAATGTTCTGATAAAAAAACTGATAAAATTTATACATACTATGAGATGCAGAGGTTTTTTCTCAAATTCTGTTGGTTCATCATGTGAATTATCAATCCCTATATAGTTTACTTGGAACTAATATAGAGGAATATAAAACATTGCTGCTTTATACAAGAAAAAGTGTTACCAGTGACAAGAAGCAAGCATAGAAGTGCAAAGGCAAAAACTGTGATCCTAATAGCCATTGTTTACGCAAAATTTGTAAGCGTAGAATGAACAAAGGCAACAATTTATCAGAGGATGTGAGACATTTAGATAGGGCGTTACAAAAAAAGGAATGATTGATAAATACAATGCACGCGTATCTTTTCAAATATTTTGTGTTTCATTATCCAGCTATATATACAATACTGGTAATTACTGGTAATTAAGAAGTGAATATCTTCCTTCCTCGTATTTATATTCATTGGATACACAGTAAAACACTGCAGAATGAATAGGGATAGGGACAATTAAAGGTAAACATTATCAAATCATCATTGATTTTTTTCATAAACATTAATAGGGATAGGGACAATTAAAGTAAAAAATTGTTACCTTATAAACAATTTGGTAGAAACACACTTCTCTGAAAATGAAAAACTTAAACCTGGTACACATAGGACCATAGGGGTGTCAATGGCACCCTTTTATCAGTTTATCCGACCCGTATTGTATCCAATAAGACGGATACGGTTAAGATCTTTTTTTTCGTTAACGTATCAAATATGGGTACCAATAAATAATTTTTTTTGGTTGTCTAAATGAGTAAGAGTACAAGTAAAGACTATTTTCTAAATGAGTAAGAGTACGAGTAAAGACTATTTTGTGCAATTGCATTTTATCAAATTCTCGGAGAGGAGAATGTTGGAAAAAATGCATTTTGATCAAATTATCTGGACAATATACTGAGCGTCCTATGTGTTGTGAATACATAAATGACTCCATTATATTGCTCTGGAAATTTGATTATGCCTACATAATTTAATTGTTGGGAGCACGAGATTTTTTTTTTTTCTAATCTTTATTCGGTGATCTTCTATTAACGAGAACAAGTAAGATCAATTTGTAACGGATACGGGTATGCAAATGTTTCTACTCAATATGTAGGAGTTAAATCTACTGAAATTCGAGATCTAGCCATCAAAATATTTCAAGATGTGTGTGCAAAAAAAATCAGTTATTTCGAAATACGTGTGTATAGAAAAAGTTTTGCCCGGCAGCATTTGAAGATTTCTAAACGAGAAAACTTGTCACTCCAGTTGTTTATTTGTATCTACTATTCTACCGTCCATATATTTCATCCGAAATCAAAATCTTCCGATTTCATTGACATAATGTAATATACACATAAGCAATTAAGCCAGGTTTAAATATCGCATACTACAGTTCTTCTAAGTTCTAAGTAGTGGTATTTGACAAAGTACATGCACACTGTACTATAATGATCATATAAACCAATTTTCTATTGTAAGCACCAGTGGGGTGCCCAAAAAGCTCATAGCTCATGGCTCGCATCTAGCTCGTTCGTTACTAGACCGAACTGTTAACGAGCCAGCTCACTACTAGCTCGGTCCAGAATTAACGAATTTGAGCTGGAGCCTAGCTAGCTCGGCTAGGTATCAATTTGTGAATTTGTGTATTTTATACTATCAAGCTCGGTCCAGCTCGGTTCAAAAAGATTTGTAAAATTTATTTTCTTATTTAAACAAGATCTAACCAAACCCATCGAACCAACTCATCAGCTCGCGAGCTAGCTCGGGCTGGCTCGTCGCGAGTTTGAGCTGAGATTTTAGCTCGGTAGTCCTAGATCCAGCTCGCTCGGTTCAGACTTGGTCCATAATTAACAAGCTGAGCTAAGACCCAACTCGGCCTGAACCAGCTCATTTACAGCCCTTGCCCCACTATTTGCACTGCATGCCTTGTTGTTTCATTTCGAGAGTTGCACTTTGTGTTTTTGGAGTTTTGCATTTACAATCTGTATCAACAAATATACACATACTTTAATGGATATTATAATCTAGCGCAACCAAGTCAAACTAGCGTTCAACATGCACATGCATAAAACGAGTAACAACATGTGTTCTCCAAGGGTGCTTATGAACATAAATTCCATTTTCAAGAGCATTTCTATATCTCCTTTTTGAGTTCTCTTAATGCCAACAATTTGCCCAAAATTTGTTTCGGACCAGAGTTTGTCAGAAGACCAGCCTATCTATTTACACAGTTCCAACAACAATTAGGATTGGAAAAGACGCAATGCTAATTAAACTTAGTTAAACATCTTAGTCCACAGAACAATCAGGTATGGAAGAGAAAACGAAGGTCAGACTCTGTCAACTTCGCCATTGCTTCAGCAGAGTCACCTACAGTTCTGCAAAATCATGAAAAAGTCTCTTAGCATAGGCAACCACTTTAACCCATAATAAATGCAAGTATTAAGAAATAATAAGTTGGCACTCACCCTTCGAACACAAGTTCTTTCTTTTCTTGCAGTTTAAGTATCCTTTCCTCCACCGTGTTCTCTATCACAAACCTTGTACAACTAAAATAATTGATTGAAGAAACATTAATATCTAATTATGACTTTCGAAGATCAATCATATTAAATACATCTATAAGGATATAAGTTCATTCTTTTCAATTTTGCACAGTTTAATCTTATAAATTGATTTAGCATGTATACCAGTTCAGTGCCACATGATACAACATCGTGTTGTTAGAAGAAGCATTTTGGTATTCGAATTAGTACCTGATCGGCTTAAATTGGCCGATGCGGTGAATCCTATCCTGTGCTTGCTTTTCCACTGCAGGGTTCCACCACGGGTCCATCATAAAAACCTACATAGACATAATGCTACACAATAATTCCATGCAAACGTTTACTTTTGATGGGTTCAATTTCAGACTAAATCCAACAACTTACATGCGAAGCGACAGTGAGATTGAGCGCCACACCTCCTGCCTTTAAGCTCATAAGAAATATTTTACAATCAGGGTCATCAGTAAAGGTCTGGATCGCCTTTTCCCTTTCATTTATTGTCATGCTACCTACCAACTGCACGCATTTGATGCCAGACTGCACACAAATATCTTCAATTTAGTACAATAAAAAAACAAGTGTTTTGTATTCCCTTTATAACTTCATTACCTGACGAAGAGAGAAACTAATCAAATCTAGGAACGATGTAAACTGGCTAAAAAGAATTCCTTTTGCCGAGCCGTCATCTTCAACCATGTTCCATATTTCTTCTTTCTTCAATGAAAAAGAATATGATTTAATAAATTGTAAAAAATACACCAAAGTGAAAAATTTAGCCATGTGCAACAAACAGTCACTTTATAGTGCAATGAATTTGAGTGATCCTTAAAATGCTACTTCTAACTTGAGTATTGTAAAATGTAAAAAAGAGTCAAAGTAGATTGGTCGACACTAGCACTTCCACATAATAATTCCACTAAAGCGTACATCAGTAACGGTATTGACTGCCCAATAAACAATTTGGTCCGAGGTAAGGAATAACCAGTTACATGCTGATAATACACCCCAATATCACACCTGTAACCTGGATAAAAAAAGGCCAGAAAAAATTACTTGTTTTTTGAGACTCCCTTAGAAATTCTATTCATAATATACTAGATCCAGTTGCATTCAATTGGAATTGAGAAAATAACCTAATTCAAAGTGAGAATTGTTTTGCCAAACAATTGGTCATAAGAAGGTTTTGTTATCTCACCAAGGCCTCGATCTTTGTGCTTGTCTTAAAATTAGATAAATTAATCCGGTTCAGTATACTTGAACGTCTGTATCCTTTGACCTTACTAGCCTTCTGAGACTTCTCTCCACACTTTTTAGTAGTGAGGTCAACTGTAAGAGGTGTTGAGCAGGTAGGGCATGAAGGAATTCCCAAACTTGAACAATAATCAATGAGGCATGATTTGCAAAAAGAATGCTCGCAAGAAGTTACCTGGGGGAAATACAACATATAATCCATGTCAATTTTGAAACAGTTAATAAGAAGAGCTTATATTTAACATAAGAAACTTTTCAACTAAATTTATACTTTTCAAATCAACAAATAATATCAATTTTGTAACTGATATTTCAATATCAACTACACTTTTTTGATATTGAATTTGCTGTATAGAATTCAGTGTAGTTGGTCAAAATGTGCCAATGTCCAGTCACAAATGGTGCTTGCACAAAAACACATTAAATAATGATGTTACTTTCCAATCTTTATATTATTTTATTTGTGCATGCACAAAAACCATTAATATGAAACAAACAGAACATAGCATACCACCACATCTTCGGCTTCAAAAACACCGCACAAACTGCAATCAGTTTTGGATGCAGCATAATCGTGGCAACCTTCAAGAGCGTGAGCAGTTGCAGAGTATAGAACAAGATACGGATGATCAACCGCCTGCAATAAAACAAGCATAAAGTTCAAATAAATTTCATTTAATTTTCTTTTGCAAATAATTCCATGTTGTGTCAAAATCAAATCTTCTCCACTAGTAATCAAAACTAAAAAGGAATATATACCTATGTATTGGTATAGTAAATTTACCTGACGCAACCTAGTTAGGAGGTCAAAGATGTGTGCATAATTATTCATTAAAGTGCCAGCCTCCACATACCTGAAAAGTATAATAAGAGGCATAACATATAATGATGTATGGTTATGAAATACAAGTGATTCAAATGAAAGGACAGTATTAGATTAAGAAAGCAACACTCACGAGTCAAACTGAGTACGGCTTTGAGTATACAATGCTTCATAGAACTCGTGTTCTTGATCATCCATCGAGTCCCGCCTTAGAATAACCTGCAAAGTTCAATTATAAGGATTTGACTGATAATATTACTATATCCAAGTGGTTAATTTATGATAAAATATATAAAACTCCGATGAAATCCATACAAGTTTAGATGGAAGCGCGATATCAGCAGCACGCCCTTTCTTTGTTCGCCTCAATACAATATTTTTCAAAACCTTCTCTCTTAATAATGTCATGGCCCTTTGACCAGCCTTTTGACTTGATGAAACTTGTATAGGTCTTGCAATAAACTAAAAGAACAGGATAATCAGATTTTCAATAAGCACCAACTTATATAGGTCTTGCAATAAACTAAAAGAACAGGATAATCAGATTTTCAATAAGCCTTGCAAGGTGAAAATTGGCCAAATTTCCACTTATGCATTTAAGCACCAAATTGATCTGTGACTCAAAAGATGTCAAAATTCAAATTAGAACCTTGTATCTGATTACCAGTATATGGAAAGCATATGACATTTTTCAGAGAATTAGATATTTGCTGAAATGTTTGATATTTCAGTCGTGTCGTTCACAAAATGTTTAATTTTTCAGTCATTTCCTTCAGAGAATTGGTGCATTTTTTTATGTGACATTTGCATACCACTCATAAAATTATGTATAACCTCATAAAATTATATTATTGCACTCGATCAAATTTTGAAAACAAGTACTGGTACAAGACACTATGCTACCATTGATGTAATTATACATTACACTCAAATCGAAAATAACAGAAGAAACTAAGAGTGCCAACAGTCAGGAATGCCCCCACTTCCATAGAAAGTAGTTTCAGAGTTAACAGGGGGCCAACATGTATTTTAGTTTTTAGATAACAAAACTTCATAGAAAAATGTACCTTATTCCACCAGCAGAAGTGGCGAACACTAGAGTGCCCACAGTCTGTACAAACTTTGGAAGAACTATAAGAAGATAAAAAAAAAGTCTTATCAGAACTTGAAACAAAAGCATTAATAATAAATAAAGATTAATATTCCAGGAAGTACACACTCACCTGAAATCCTGTAACCTACAATCACAATCCTTGCAAAGATAGTAGGAGTAAGGGAAGACTTCCAGAAACCGAATCTGGTATAGTAACACAAGAAAATGCACAAATTTAAGTCCAAATAAAATAGTTCTTACAGAATAAACAAACATAAAAAACTTTTTTATTAAATTACCAGAGAGTAAAGCTCTCCAACTCTGTTTTGTAGAGGGGTCCCACTAAGGGCCCACCTGTACTCGCCCTTCAGTGTGAATACCGCTCTGGCGGTGTTGCTTCTCCTATCCTTAATGCAATGAGCCTGCATGAGAATTCAATCAGATCTATGAAACAAATTATAGCTACACAAAATGCTTGTGGAAAATTGTTGGGTTGCTAAAAACACAAGGGACTTTGCTATCTAACAGCAAATGACGACTCTCCTCCAATTTTGTATAAATAATATAATTGTAGAATTGTGTGATTGTGTGATTGACAAAATTAAACAGTATCACCAGCACAAAACTATGATAAAATGTTCAACAATGCTCAAGTAGAAATCTGAGTTACTGTACAGCTATGTTGCATGGATACAGGTACGGGTATCGTATCAGATTCGATATGGGTACCCGGCGATACAGTAATTTAAAAAAAATCTAGGATACGATACACCTATTATATATATTAATTTTTATTAGTTTAATTATAAACCAAATTTGTACAAAAACTGAAGGCTTAACTCAAGTTTATATTATATATATAAGTTACTAAAAGATATCATATATGAAAGTGTAGCGCAGTGGGAAAGAATTTTGGCACTGAACCGAAGTAGCGGGGGTTCGAATCGCGCCGGGAGCGACTAGGGAACAAAAATTAATTATTCTAAAAGGAATATTCAGCATCTCTTGGGCCCTATCGGACCAGGAACCAAACTCAGTAAGCGGAGAAACGTATAGCTGCCGTATCGCACAATATTGACCAGTATCAGAGACCGTATCTAGTGGTTAAAGATACGCCATATAAGCCGACACGCCAGCTGGTGTATCGGATACGTATTAGCGCCGTATCAGGCGCGTGTCGGTATCCGATACGGGTACGAAGCCCAATCTGAAGTATCCAAGCAATATAGCTGTACAAGTACTCTTTATTGCAGCATATATTGTATTCCGGAAACCTAGTTCCTTGGCAAGGAAGGGCAATAAAAAAGGAAATACCTCATCAAGTATAATCCGTTCCCATTTCACAGAGTGAAGAGGCGATTTACCACGTGGAGTAGATGAGTCAGCCAAATCCTCCACAAACTCATCACCCTTTGCCCTCTTCTTCTTAGTACCCTTTTTCATATTCTTTCTACCATTTTTTTCATTTAATTCACTATCAGATTGGGAATCAGATGACACCAATTCCACACTTTTCATACCTTTTGAAAGCCATTTATTTTTCTTAGTCTCCTGTCTGGCCTGCTTCTCAGTTTTAATGTGACCAGGCCCACAAAAATACCTGTTAAAAACATTTTCATAACAGAAATATCAATCTGTAACAACTGAAAAAAGTTATAAAACCCATTATGATTTAATTTTCTAAAAAAGTACCTCTGGTGTGTGTCAAGCTTGGCTTCGCTAACAAACCCCTTCCCGCAATACTGGCACTTCTCTTTTGGTGGCATTATATACTTCCTATAATCTGACTCAATTGTTGAATAGGTAGTGAGTACAAAATCATACTGGCCAAAGTCAACCTCACCTTTAGCCCTCTTCGAACCATGATATACCAAAACCCTAACTTCCCCCTTCTGTGTGTGCTTCGCAATTTCACCGGCCCACTGGATGACTGCCACCAACGGACAGATTACAAGTGTAGACTTGTTATCAAAAGAAGTGCTGGTACCGGCACCTGATTTCGCACGCATATCCCGGGCCGTCAGAACCAGAGAGATTGCTTGGATGGTTTTACCCATCCCCATTTCATCCGCTAAGATGCCACCTTTTGTCTCGGAAGCCTCTTGGTTCAAGGCCCAGCTCAGCCATTCTTTCTGAAACCTTAAGAGAGGAAGTAAAACAGCAGTTGATGGATCACAAGCCTTGGGATTATTAGTCGGACGGTCAGGATTGTCTCCTTCAAGCTCATCCATCCACTTTTCGTTTTGTTCAGACCAGTTCTCCCATTGCAATTTGGGTCTGGTCTCCGCCTCATCTCTCGATTTCTTACCAGCGTGAGAATTTTTTGTTTTTGTGGGTTGTCTTTTCTTCCCGGGTTGGGTCTGGTTTTGAGGTTCATATAAATGCAAATCTGTTTCGAGTTCAGAGGAGAAATCAGAATTAAAATCCGAAAAACGGTGTCCTGATTGAACTAGCGAAGGAGACCAGGTTTGATTTAAATCAGGTAGAAAATGGCGCTCCAATGTCGGCTCAATCTGAATGGTACCTCTCTTTTTCATGTCAGACACGGACTTTTCCTGTTTACCGACACGTTGCTTTTCTTTCCCAGGTCTGTGTACGATTCCGGGTTCAGATTGATCACTATCGTAAGAATCGGAATCGGAAAAAGCGGATAACGATTCGGCCATGAAATCGGAACCCGAATCGGAGTCGGAAGAAAGAGAATAGACCACCTTGCGAGACCTCTTGGCGCCGCGTTTCACGGCCATGGCGAAGAGGAAACAGCAAGTCAATCGAATGCAAGGGGGTTAGGGTTTTAGGTTTTAACCCTTCGATAAAGAAAGAGAGGAAGAAGCGAGAGAAGTATGGACGAGGGAGGAGGTCGGAAGCGGAAGGGTTTTAAGAGAGGACTAGTACACCGGGGGTCGGAGCACCGAATCACTCTGACCAGTTAAGGAGCGTTGAATCTATTTATGTGTCAGTCGAATGGTGTATTGTACACCAGGTGCATGAAACCGTTTTGCCGAAGAGGCACAAGCATGCTATATGGCGGGAAAGTACGGTAGTAAGCGTGTCGGAGAAGACTCGCTCCGGAGTGGATGAGGTTTCATTGATGCATAAATCGTGTGGCTGTATGTGTAATTAGGGGTGAAAACGGGTCACATATTATCCGGTTGAATCCGAATCTATATTCAAAAATTAGATATAGCTAGATATCCGGTATTCAAATATCTGTACGGATAGTGGTACGGTTATGATTTTGAATTTAAATTATTCGTATATTCGATATTCGACCTATTTCTGTATATATTTGTCTAATATCTTGTCAGTATTTGTATATGGATGCCGTCCGTTTTCACCCCGGCAATGTAATAGCCCCTGACGTGAAATATTTGCTTTTAGCG
>CAXKVW010000065.1:600000-842500 GCA_964058825.1 Carex arenaria
GTTGTTCATATGCTTTTTAACCTCTTTTGCCCTTGTTCTTGTGCTTAGCAACATCATTTCCACTTTTTCTTGTGCTTAACAACCTCATTTGTCATTGTTCTTGCGCTGTGCAACATAATTTTCCCTTGATGTTGTGCTTATGAACCTCATTTGCATTTGTTCTTGTACTTTGGAACCTCATTTGCCCTTTTTTGTGTGCTTAAGAACCTCAATTGGCATTGTTCGTGTGCTTAACAACATCTTTTGCCCTTGATCTTGTCCTTATAAACCACATTTGCATTTGTTCTTGGGCTTAGGGAAATCATTTGCCCATGTTTGTGTGCTTTACAACCTTAATTGGCGTTGTTCGCGTGCTTAACAACCTCATTTGCACCTGATCTTGTGTTTATCAACCTCATTTGCATTTGTTCTTCTGCTTAGAAACCCCATTTGCCCTTGTTTGTGTGCTTAACAACCTCAATTGTCATTGTTCATGTGCTTCTTAACCTCTTTTGCCATTGTTCTTGTGCTTAGCAACATCATTTACACTTGTTCTTGTGCTTTGGAACCTCATTTGTTATTGTTATTGCTCTTAACAACCTCATTTGGCGTTGTTCGTGTGCTTAACAACCTCTTTTGCCCTTGATCTTGCGCTTAACAACCTCAATTGGCATTGATCGTGTGCGTAACAACCTCTTTTGCCCATGATATTGTGCTTATACACCACATTTGCATTTGTTCTTGTGCTTAGGAAACTCATTTGCCGTTGTTTGTGTGCTTAATAACCACAATTATCATGGTGCGTGTGCTTAACAACCTCTTTTTCACTTGATCTTGTGATTATGAACCTCATTCACATTTGTTCTTGTGCTTAGGAGCCTCATTTGCGCTTGTTCGTGTGCTTAACAACCTCAATTGTCGTTGTTCAGCTTCTTAACCTCTTTTGCCACTGTTCTTGTGCATAGCAACATCATTTACACTTGTCCTAGAGCTTAACAACCTCATTTGTTGTTGTTCTTGTGCATAGCAACATCATTTACACTTGTCCTAGTGCTTAACAACCTCATTTGTTGTTGTTCATGCGCGTTGCAACATAATTAGCCCATGATCTTGTGCTGATGAACCTCATTTGCATTTGTTCTTGTGGTTAGGAACCTCATTTGCCCTTGTTTGTGTGCTTAACAACCTCAATTAGCGTTGTTCGTGTGCTTAACAACCTCTTTTTTCCTTGATGTTGTAATTATAAACCTCATTTGCATACTTGTGCTTAGGAATGTAATTTGCCGTTGTTTGTGTGCTTGACAACCTCAATTATCGTTGTTCGTGTACTTAACAACCTCTTTTGCACTTGATCTTGTGATTATGAACCTCATTTGCATTTGTTCTTGTTCTTAGGAGCCTCATTTGCGCTTGTTCGTGTGCTTAACAACCTCAATTATTGTTGTTCATATGCTTCTTAACCTCTTTTGCCCTTGTTCTTGTTCTTAGCAAGATTATTTACACTTGTTCTTGTGCTTAGCAAACTCATTTGTTGTTGTTCTTGCGCTTTGCAACATAATTAACCCTTGATCTTGTGGTTATGAACTTCATTTGCCATTGTTTGTCTGCTTAAGAACTTGAATTGGCGTTGTTCGTGTGCTTAACAACCTCTTTGCCCTTGACCTTGTGATTTTGAACCTCATTTGGATTTGTTCTTGTGCTTAGGAACATTATTTGCCCTTCCTTGTCTGCTTAACAATCTCAATTGTTGTTGTTCATATGCTTTTTGACCTCTTTTGCCCTTGTTCTTGTGGTTAGCAACATCATTTTGACTTTTTCTTGGGCTTCACAACCTCAATTGTCATTGTTCTTTTGCTGTCCAATATAATTTGCTCTTGATGTTGTGCTTATGAACCTCATTTGCATTTGTTCTTGTACTTTGGAACCTCATTTGCCCTTATTTGTGCGCTTAAGAATCTCAATTGGCGTTGTTCGTGTGCTTAACAACCTCTTTTGCCCTTGATCTTGTGTTTATGAACCACATTTACATTTGTTCTTGGGCTTAGGAACCTCATTTGCCCATGTTTGTGTGCTTAACAACCTTAATTGGCGTTATTTGCGTGCTTAACAACCTCTTTTGCCCTTGATCTTGTGCTTATGAACCTCATTTGCATTTGTTCTTGTGCTTAGGAATCTAATTTGCCCTTGTTTTTGTGCTTAACAACCTCAATTGGCATTGTTCGTGCACTTAATAACCTCTTTTGCCCTTGATTTTGTGCTTATAAACCTCATTTGCATTTGTTATTGTGCTTAGGAATCTCATTTGCCATTGTTTGTGTGCTTAACAACCTCAATTATCGTTGTTCGTGTGCTGAACAACCTCTTTTTCAGTTGATCTTTTGATTATGAACCTCATTCGCATTTGGTCTTGTACTTAGGAGCCTCATTTGCCCTTGTTCTTGTGCTTAGCAACACCATTTACACTTGTTCTTGTGCTTAACAACCTCATTTGTTGTTGTTCTTGTGCTTTGCAACATCATTAGCCCATGATCGTGTGCTTATGAACCTCATTTGCATTTGTTTTTAGGGTTCGCAACCTCATTTCTCCTTGTTCGTGTGCCTAACAACCTCAATTGGCGTTGTTCGTGTGCTTCTTAACCTCTTTTGCCCTTGTTCTTGTGCTTAGCAACATCATTTACACTTGTTCTTGTACTTTGGAACCTCATTTGTTATTGTTCTTGCGCTTAACAACCTCAATTGGCGTTGTTTGTGTGCTTAACAACCTCTTTTGCCCTTGATCTTGTGCTTAACAACCTCAATTGGCGTTGTTCGTGTGCTTAACCTCTTTTTCCCTTGATCTTGTGCTTATAAACCTCATTTGCAATTTTTCTTGTGCTTAGGAATCTCATTTGCCGTTGTTTGTGTGCTTAACAACCTCAATTATTGTGGTTCGTGTGCTTAACAACCTCTTTTGCACTTGATCTTGTGATTATGAACCTCATTTGCATTTGTTCTTATGCTTAGAAGCCTCATTTGCGCTTGTTCGTGTGCTTAACAACCTCAATTATCGTTGTTCATATGCTTCTTAACCTCTTTTGCCGTTGTTCTTGTGCATAGCAGCATCATTTACACTTGTCCTTGTGCTTAACAACCTCCTTTGTTCTTGTTCTTGCGCGTTGCAACATAATTAGACCTTGATCTTGGGCTAATGAACATCATTTGCATTTGTTTTTGTGGTTAGGAACCTCATTTGCCCTTGTTTATGTGCTTAACAACACCAATTGGCATTGGTCGTGTGTTTAACAACCTCTTTTGCCCTTGATCTTGTGCTTATAAACCTCATTTGAATTTGTACTTATGCTTAGGAATCTCATTTTCCGTTGTTTGTGTGCTTGACAACCTCAATTATCGTTGTTCGGGTGCTTAACAATCTCTTTTGCACTTGATCTTGTGCTGATGAACCTCATTTGCCTTTGTTCTAGTGCTTAGGAACCTCATTTGCCCTTGCTTGTGTGCTTAACAACCTCAATTGCCGTTGTTCATATGCTTTTTAACCTCTTTTGCCCATGTTCTTGTGCTTAGCAACATTATTTTCACTTTTTCTTGTGCTTAACAACCTCATTTGTCATTGTTCTTGCGCTTTGCAACATAATTTGCCCTTGATGTTGTGCTTATTAACCTCATTTGCATTTGTACTTCTGGTTATGAACCTCATTTGCATTAGTTCTTGTACTTTGGAACTTCAGTTGTCCTTGTTTCTATGCTTAACAACCTCAATTGGCGTAGTTCGTGTACTTAACAACCACTTTTGCCCTTGATCTTGTGCTTATGAACCTCATTTCCATTTGCTCTTGTGCTTAGGAACCTCATTTGCCCTTGTTTACGTTCTTAACAACCTCAATTGGCGTTGTTCGTGTGCTTAACAACCTTTTTTGCCCTTGATCTTGTGTTTATAAACCACATTTGCATTTGTTCTTGTGCTTAGGAACCTCATTTGCCCGTGTTTGTGTGCTTAAAAACCTTAAATGACGTTATTCGCGTGCTTCACAACCTCATTTGCACCTGATCATCTGCTTATGAACCTCATTTACATTTGTTCTTCTGCTTAGGAACCACATTTTCCGTTGTTTGTGTGCTTAACAACCTCAATTGACGTAGTTCATATGCCTCTTAACGTCTTTTGCCCTTGTTCTTGTACTTAGCAACATCATTTCACTTGTTTTTGTGCCTAGGATACTCATTCGTTGTTATTTTTGCGCTTAAGAACCTCAATTGGCGTTGTTCGTGTGCTGAATAACCTCTTTTGCCTTGATGATGTGCTTTACAACCTCAATTGACGAGGTTCCTGTCCTTAACAACCTCTTTTGCCCTAGTGTGCTTAACAACCTCAATTGGCGTCGTTCATGTGCTTAATAACCTCTTTTGGCCTTGTTCGTGTGCTTATGAACCTCATTTGCATTTGTTCTTGTGCTTAGGAGCCTCATTTGCGCTTGTTCGTGTGCTTAACAACCTCAATTATCGTTGTTCATATGCTTCTTAACCTCTTTTGCCCTTGTTCTTGTGCTTAGCAACATCATTTACACTTGTTCTTATGCTTAACAACCTCATTTGTTGTTGTTCTTGTGCTTTACAACATAATTAGGCCTTCATCTTTTGCTTATGAACCTCATTTGCATTTGTTCTTGTAGTTAGGAACCTCATTTGCCCATGTTTGTGTGCTTAACAACCTCAATTGGAGTTGTTCGTGTGCTTAACAACCTCTTTTGCCATTGATCTTATGCTTATAAACCTCATTTGCGTTTGTTCTTGTGCTTAGGAATCTCATTTGCCGTTGTTTGTGTGCTTAACAACAACAATTATCATGGTTCGTGTGTTTAACAACCTCTTTTTCACTTGATCTTTTGATTATGAACCTCATTCGCATTTGTTCTTGTCCTTAGGAGCCTCAATTGTGCTTGTTCGTGTGCTTAACAACCTCAATTATCGTTGTTCATATGCTTCTTCACATCTTTTGCCCTTGTTCTTGTGCTTAGCAACACCATTTACACTTGTTCTTGTGCTTAACAACCTCATTCGTTGTTGTTCTTGCACTTTGCAACACAATTAGCCCTTGATCTTATGCTTATGAACCTCATTTGCAGTTGTTCTAGTGCTTAGGAACCTCATTTGCCTTTGCTTGTGTGCTTAACAACCTCAATTGTCGTTGTTCATATGCTTAGCAACATCATTTTCACTTTTTCTTGTGCTTAACAACCTCATTTGTCATTCTTCTTGCTCTGTGCAATATAATTTGCCCTTGATGTTGTGCTTATAAACCTCATTTGCATTTGTTCTTGTACTTTGGCACCTCATTTGCCCTTGTTTGTGTGCTTAAGAACCTCAATTGGCGTTGTTCGTGTGCTTAACAACCTCTTTTGCCCTTGATGTTGTGCTTATGAACCTCATTTGCATTTGTTCTTGTACTTTGGAACCTCATTTGCCCTTGTTTGTGTGCTTAAGAACCTCAATTGGCGTTGTTCGTGTGCTTAACAACCTCTTTTGCCCTTGATGATGTGCTTTACAACCTCAATTGGCGATGTTCCCATCCTTAACAACCTCTTTTGCCCTTGATGTTGTGTTTATCAACCTCATTTGCATTTGTTCTTGTACTTAGGAACCTAATTTGCCCTTGTTTGTGTGCTTAACAACCTCAATTGGCGTTGCTCGTGTGCTTAACAACCTCTTTTGCTCTTGATGTTGTGCTTAACAACCTCAATTGGCAATGTTCATGTCCTTCACAACCTCTTTTGCCCTTGATGTTGTGTTTATGAAATTCATTTGCATTTGTTCTTGTTCTAAGGAACCTCATTTGTCCTTGTTTCTATGCTTAACAACCTCAATTGGCGTTGTTCGTGTGCTTAACCTCTTTTTCCCTTAATCTTGTGCTTATCAACCTCATTTGCATTTGTTCTTGTGCTTAGGAATTTCATGTACCGTTGTTTGTGTTCTAAACAACCTCAATTATCGTTGTTCGTGTGCTTAACAACCTCTTTTGCACTTGATCTTGTGATTATGAACCTCATTTGCATTTGTTCTTATCCTTAGGAGCCTCATTTGCGCTTGTTCGTGTGCTTAACAACCTCAATTATCGTTGTTCGTGTGCTTCTTAACCTCTGTTGCCCTTGTTCTTGTGTATAGCAACATCATTTACACTTGTTCTTGTGCTTAACAACCACATTGTTGTTGTGCTGATGAACCTCATTTGCATTTGTTCTTGTGGTTAGGAACCTCATTTGCCCTTGTTTGTGTGCTTAACAACCTCTTTTGCCCTTGATCTTGTGCTTATAAATATCATTTGCATTTGTACTTGTGCTTAGGAATATCATTTGCCGTTGTTTGTGTGCTTGACAACCTCAATTATTGTTGTTCGTGCGCTTAACAACCTCTTTTGCACTTGATCTTGTTATTATGAACCTCATTTGCATTTGTTCTTGTTCTTGGGAGCCTCATTTGCACTTGTTCCTGTGCTTAACACCCTCAATTATTTGTAGTTCACAAGCTTCTTAACCTCTTTTGCCCTTGTTCTTGTGCTTAGCAAGATTATTTACACTTGTTATTGTGCTTAAGAAACTCAATTGTTGTTGTTCTTGCGCTTTGCAACATAATTAGCCCTTAATCTTGTTATTATGAACCTCATTTGCCCTTGTTTGTGTGCTTAACAACCTCAATTGGCGTTCTTCGTGTGCTTAACAACCTCTTTGCCCTTGATCTTGTGCTTATGAATATCATTTGCATTTGTTCTAGTGCTTAGAAATCTTATTTGCCCTTGCTTGTGTGCTTAACAACCTCAATTGTCGTTGTTCATATGCTTTTTAACCTGTTTTGCCCTTGTTCTTGTGCTTAGCAACATCATTTTCACTTTTTCTTGTGCTTAACAACCTCATTTGTCATTGTTCTTGCGCTGTGCAATATAATTTGCCATTGATGTTGTGCTTATAAACCTAATTTGCATTTGTTCTTGTACTTTGGCACCTCATTTGCCCTTGTTTGTGTGCTTAAGAACCTCAATTGGCGTTGTTCGTGTGCTTAACAACCTCTTTTGCCCTTGATGTTGTGCTTATGAACCTCATTTGCATTTGTTCTTGTACTTTGGAACCTCATTTGCCCTTGTTTGTGTGCTTAACAACCTCAATTGGCGTTGTTCGTGTGCTTAACAACCTCTTTTGCCATTGATGTTGTGCTTAACAACCTCAATTGGCGATGTTCGTGTCCTTCACCACCTCTTTTGCCCTTGATGTTGTGTTTATGAAATTCATTTGCATTTGTTCTTGTGCTAAGGAACCTCATTTGTCCTTGTTTCTATGCTTAACAACCTCAATTGGCATTGTTCGTGTGCTTAACCTCTTTTTTCCTTGATCTTGTGCTTATGAACCTCATTAGCATTTGTTCTTGTGCTTAGGAACCTCATTTGCCCTTGTTTGTGTGCTTAACAATATCAATTGGCATTGTTCGTGTTCTTAACAACCCTTTTTGCCCTTGATCTTGTGCTTATCAACGTCATTTGCATTTGTTCTTGTGCTTAGGAATCTCATTTGCCGTTGTTTGTGTGCTTAACAACCTCAATTATCGTTGTTCGTGTGCTTAACAACCTCTTTTGCACTTGATCTTGTGATTATGAACCTCATTAGCATTTGTTTTTATGCTTAGGAGCCTCATTTGCGCTTGTTCGTGTGCTTAACACCCTCAATTATTGTTGTTCATATGCTTCTTAACTTGTTTTGCCCTTGTTCTTGTGCGTAGCAAGATTATTTACACTTGTTCTTGTGCTTAAGAAACTCATTTGTTGTTGTTCTTGCGCTTTGCAACATAATTAGCCCTTAATCTTGTTATTATGAACCTCATTTGCCCTTGTTGGTGTGCTTAACAACCTCAATTGGCGTTCTTCATGTGCTTAACAACCCCTTTGCCCCTGATCTTGTGCTTATCGACATCATTTGCATTTGTTCTAGTGCTTAGAAACCTTATTTGCCCATGCTTGTGTGCTTAACAACTTCAATTGTCGTTGTTCATATGCTTTTTAACCTCTTTTGCCCTTGTTCTTGTGCTTAGCAACATCATTTTCACTTTTTCTTGTGCTTAACAACCTCATTTGTCATTGTTCTTGCTCTGTGCAATATAATTTGCCATTGACGTTGTGCTTATAAACCTCATTTGCATTTGTTCTTGTACTTTGGCACTTCATTTGCCCTTGTTTGTGTGCTTAAGAACCTCAATTGGCGTTGTTCGTGTGCTTAACAACCTCTTTTGCTCTTGATGTTGTGCTTATGAACCTCATTTGCATTTGTTATTGTACTTTGGAACCTCATTTGCTCTTGTTCGTGTGCTTAACAACTTCTTTTGCCATTGATGTTGTGCTTAACAACATCAATTGGCGATGTTCGTGTCCTTCACAACCTCTTTTGCCCTTGATGTTGTGTTTATGAAATTCATTTGCATTTGTTCTTGTGCTAAGGAACCTCATTTGTCCTTGTTTCTATGCTTAACAACCTCAATTGGCATTGTTCGTGTGCTTAACCTCTTTTTTCCTTGATCTTGTGCTTATGAACCTCATTAGCATTTGTTCTTGTGCTTAGGAACCTCATTTGCCCTTGTTTGTGTGCTTAACAATATCAATTGGCATTGTTCGTGTTCTTAACAACCTTTTTTGCCCTTGATCTTGTGCTTATCAACGTCATTTGCATTTGTTCTTGTGCTTAGGAATCTCATTTGCCGTTGTTTGTGTGCTTAACAACCTCAATTATCGTCGTTCGTGTGCTTAACAACCTCTTTTGCACTTGATCTTGTGATTATGAATCTCATTAGCATTTGTTTTTATGCTTAGGAGCCTCATTTGCGCATGTTCGTGTGTTTAACAGCCTCAATTATCGTTGTTCATATGCTTCTTAACCTTTTTTGCCCTTATTCTTGTGCTTACAACATCATTTACACTTGTTATTGTGCTTAGCAACCTCATTTGTTGTTGTTCTTGCGCTTTGCAACATAATTAGTCTTTGATCTTCTGCTCATGAACCTCATTTGTATTTGTTCTTGTAGTTAGGAACCTCATTTTCTCTTGTTTGTGTGCATAACAACCTCAATTGGCGTTGTTCCTGTGCTTAACAACCACTTTTGCCCTTCATCTTCTGCTTCTAAACCTCATTTGCTTTTGTTCTTGTGGTTATGAATCTCATTTGCCATTGTTTGTGTGCCTAACAACCTCAATTATCGTGGTTCGTGTGCTTAACAACCTCTTTTTCACTTGATCTTGTGATTATGAACCTCATTTGCATTTGTTCTTGTGCTTAGGAGCCTAATTTGCGCTTCTTCGTGTGCTTAACAGAAACAATTATCGTTGTTCATATGCTTCTAAACCTTTTTTGTTCTTGTTCTTGTTCTTGTAATTAGCAACATCATTTAAACTAGTTCCTGTACTTAACAACCTCATGTGTTGTTGTTCTTGCACTTTGCAACATAATTAGCCCTTGATCTTGTGCTTTTGAACCTCATTTGCATTTGTACTTCTGGTTATGAACCTCATTTGTCGTTGTTTGTGTGCTTAACAACCTCAATTGGCGTTGTTTGTGTGCTTAACAACCTCTTTTGCTGTTGATCTTCTGCTTATAAACCTCATTTGCATTTCTTCTTGTGCTTAGGAATCTCATTTGCCGTTGTTTGTGTACTTAACCACCACAGTTAGCGTTGTTCGTGCGCTTAACAACCTCTTTTGCCCTTGATCTTGTGATTATGAACCTCATTTGCATTTGTTTTTGTGCTTAGGAGCCTCATTTTCCCTTGTTCGTGTGCTTAACAACCTCAATTATTGTTGGTCATATGCTTCTTAACTTGTTTTGCCCTTGTTCTTGTGCTTAGCAATATCATTTACACTTGTTCTTGTGCTTAACAACCTCATTCGTTGTTGTTCTTGCGCTTAGCAACATAATTAGCCCTTGATCTTGTGATTATGAACCTCATTTGTATTTGTTCTAATGCTTAGGAGCCTCATTTGCGCTTGTTCGTGTGTTTAACAACCTCAATTATTGTTGTTCATATGCTTGTTAACCACTTTTGCCCTTGTTCTTGTGCTTAGCAACATCATTTACACTTGTTCTTGTGCTTAACAACCTCATTTGTTGTTGTTCTTGCGCTTTGCAACATTATTAGCCCATGATCTTCTGCTCATGAACCTCATTTGCATTTGTTCTTGTGGTTAGGAACCTCATTTTCTCTTGTTTGTGTGCATAACAACCTCAATTGGCATTGTTCCTGTGCCTAACAACCTATTTTGCCCTTGATCTTGCGCTTATAAACCTCATTTGCATTTGCTCTTGTCCTTAGGAATCTCATTTGCCATTGTTTGTGTGCTTAACAACCTCAATTATCGTGGTTCGTGTGCTTAACAATCTCTTTTTCACTTGATCTTGTGATTATGAACCTCATTTGCATTTGTTCTTGTGCTTAGGAGCCTCATTTGCGCTTGTTCGTGTGGTTAACAATCTCAATTATCATTGTTCATATGCTTCTTAACCTATTTTGCCCTTGTTTTTGTCCTTAGCAACATAATTTACACTTGTTCTTGTGCTTAGGAACCTCATTTGTTGTTGTTCTTGCACTTAACAACCTCAATTGGCGTTGTTCGTGTGCTTAACCTCTTTTTTCCTTGATCTTGTGCTTATAAATCTCATTTGCATTTGTTCTTGTGCTCAACAACCTCAATTGGCGTTGTTCATATGCTTCTTAACCTCTTTTGCCCTTGTTCTTGTGCTGAGCAATATCATTTACACTTGTTTTTGTGCTTAGGAACCTCATTTGTTGTTGTTCTTGCGCTTAACAATCTCAATTGGCATTGTTCGTGTGCTTAACAACCTCTATGTTGTGCTTAACATTCTCAGTTGGCAATGTTCGTGTCCTTAAAACAACTTCTTTTGCCCTTGATGTTGTGTTTATGAATCTCTTTTGCATTTGTTCTTGTATTTAGGATCCTAATTTGCCTTTGTTTGTGTGCTTAACAACCTCAATTGGCGTTGTTCGTGTGCTTAACAACCTCATTTGCCATTGATCTTATGCTTATGAACCTCATTTGCATTTGTTCATGGGCTTAGGAACCTCATTTGCCTTTGTTTGTGTGCTTAACAACCTCAATTGGCGTTGTTCATGTCCATAACAATCTCTTGTGCACTTGATCTTGTGATTATGAACCTCATTTGTATTTGTTCTTGTGCTTAGGAACCTCATTTGTCCTTGTTTGTGTGCTTAACAACCTAAATTGGCGTTGTCCGTGTGGTTAACAACCTTTTTTGCCCTTGTTCTTGTGCTTTGAAGCCTCATTTGCGGTTGTTCGTGTGCTTAACAACCTCAACTGTCGTTGTTCATATACTTCTTAATCCCTTTTGCCCTTGTTCTTGTGCTTAGCAATATCATTTACACTTGTTTTTGTGCTTAACAACCTCATTTGTTGTTGTTCTTGCGCTTTGAAACATAATTAGCCCTCGATCTTGTGCTTATGAACCTCTTTTGCATTTGTTCTTGTAGTTAGGAACCTCATTTGCTCTTGTTTGTATGCTTGACAACCACAATTGGCGTTGTTCGCGTTCTTAACAACCTCTTTTGCACCTGATCTTGTGCTTATGAACCTCATTTGCATTGTTCTTGTGCTTAGGAACCTCATTTTGCCCTTATTTGTGTGCTTAACAACCTCTTTTTCCATTGAACTTTTGCTTATGAACCTCATTTGCATTTGTTCTTGTGCTTATGAACCTCAATTGTCCTTGTTCGTGAGCTTAACAACCTCAATTGTCATTGTTCATATGCTTCTTAACCTCTTTTGCCCTAGTACTTGTGCTTAGCAACATCATTTACACTTGTTCTTGCGCTTAAGAACCTCATTTGTCATTGTTCTTGCGCTGTGCAACATAATTTGCCATTGATCATGTGCTTATGAACCTCATTTGCATTTGTTCTTGTGCTTAGGAACCTCATTTTCCCTTGTTTGTGTGCTTAACAACCTCAATTGGCGTTGATTGTGTGCTTAACAACCTCTTTTTCCCTTGATATTGTGCTTATGAACCTCATTTGCATTTGTTCTTGTGCTTAGGAACCTCATTTGCACATGTTTGTGTGCTTAACAACCTCAATTGGCGTTGTTCGCGTGCTTAACAACCTCTTTTGCCCTTGATGTTGTGCTTATGGACCTCATTTGTATAAGTTATTATCCTTGGGACCTCATTTGTCCTTTTTTGTGTGCTTAACAACCTCAATTGGCGTTGTTCGTGTGCTTAACAACCTCTTTTTCCCTTTTATATTGTGCTTATGAATCTCATTTGCATTTGTTTTTGTGCTTAGGAACCTCATTAGCCCTTGTTTGTGTGCTTAACAACCTCAATTGTCTTTGTTCATATGCTTTTTAACCTCTTTTGCCGTTGTTCTTGTGCTTAGCAATATCATTTACACTTGTTCTTGTGCTTATGAACCTCATTTGCCCTTGTTTGTGTGCTTAACGACATCAATTGGCGTTGTTCGTGTGCCTAACAACCTATTTTGCCCTTGATCTGGTACTTATGAACGTCATTTGAATTTGTTCATGTGCTTAGAAACCTCATTTGCACTTGTTTGTGTGCTTAACAACCTCAATTGTAGTTTTTTTATCTACTCTTCCTTGTTCTTGTGCTAAGCAACATCATTTACATTTGTTCTTATGCTTAACAACCTGATTTGCTGTTGTTCTTGCGCTTTGCAAGATAATTAGCCCTTGATCTTGTGCTTACGAACCTCATTTGCATTTGTTCTTGTACTTAGGAACCTCATTCTCCCTTCTTTGTGTGCTTAACAACCTCAATTAGCGTTGTTCGTGTGCTTAACAACTTTTTTGCTCTTGATATTGTACTTATGAACCTCATTTGCATTTGTTCTTGTGCTTAGGAACTTCATTTTTTCTTGTTCGTGTGCTTAACAACTTCAATTATCATTGTTCATATGCTTCTTAACCTCTTTTGCGATTGTTCTTGTGCTTAGCAACATCATTTACACTTTTTCTTGTGCTTAGGAACCTCATTTGTCCTTATTTGTTTGCTTAACAACCTTAATTGGCGTTGTTCCTGTGCTTAACAACCTCTTTTACCATTGAACTAGTGCTTATGAGCCTCATTTGCCCTTGTTCGTGTGCTTAACAGTTTCAATTGTCGTTGTTCATCTGCTTCTTAACCTCTTTTGCCCTTGTTCTTGTGCTTAGCAACATCATGTACACTTGTTCTTGTGCTTAACAACCTCATTTGTTGTTGTTCTTGCGCTTTGCAACATAATTAGCCCTTTGATCTTGTGCTTATGAACCTCATTTGTATTTGTTCTTGTGCTTAGGAATCTCATTTGCCATTGTTTGTGTGCTTAACAACCTTAATTGGCGTTGTTCGTGTGCTTAACAACCTCTTTTGCCCTTGATCTTGTGCTTATGAAACTCATTTGCATTTGTTCTTGTGCTTAGGAACATCATTTGTCATTGTTTGTATGCTTAACAACCTCAATTGGCGTTTTCGTATGCTTAACAATCTTTTTTGCCCTTGATCGTGTGCTTATGAACCTCATTTGCATTTGTTGTTGTGCTTAGGAGCCTCATTTGCCTTTGTTTCGTGTGCTTAACAATCTCAATTGTCGTTGTTCATATGCTTCTTAACATTTTTTGCCCTTGTTCTTGTGCTTAGGAACATCATTTACACTTGTTTTTGTGCTTAACAACCTCATTTGTCGTTGTTCTTGCGCTTTGCAACATAATTTGTCCTTGATCTTGTGCTTATGAACCTTATGTGCATTTGTTCTTGTGCTTAGGATATCACTATCTTGATCGGGTGCTTCGTCAGTTCGGCTTCGATTCCTTCATTCCGGATGACCTGATACTTGGTGAGGATGAGACGGAGAAGTTGCACAAGTAAGTAATACACACTCAATATTGATATAATTTCACAAATTGTATTTAACTAACTTATAATGCAAGACCTTCCATAAGAAGTCCGAGGTGGATTGGCGCACCCACCGTTTAGGCTCGTACAGGATTGCCCGTGCGCCTGAGAACCACTTGTGGGTCCTGCTTGACCCAACAGACGTCAGTTTGAGAGCGGGACCCTGGGCATTGCGGTATATTGTCTGGTACCAGCGGTGGTGCATGACTTCGGTCTACTTACAGGGTGACTATGGTGATGCTTTTCGGCGGAGAATGATGGGTGATTTGAGTAAGACCCATTTGCCGTGGGGCCCGACCAGTGCTCGAGCGGTAAGCAACAAAGATCATGGGTAATATTATTTTTTTCCGTACAACTCATTTCCTAAACGTTATGCACAGATACTAATGGGGATCCGAGGAGTTGCACACAGCTTGGTGTGCATGGCGAAAAATAGTTTTCGAGCATTCGGGTGTACTATGTTGCATCACACTACTCCGATCGTCGAGGATTCCCAGTTCGATGGGCGCCTCATTGGCATGCTGCACGACGCTGGCGAGAACATCAACTGGCGTGAGATCAAGAATGACTCACCAGTTCCGAACCAGCCAAGCCGAGCCCGAATCCTCGTATACGACGATGACCTACCACCAAGCCCCGAAGGTATTATAAGTTAAATTATTTTTCCATACATGTTAATTTTGTTTTGAAAGTGTGTTCTTAAGAAGTTTAACTCAAATGTTGCAGAAGACAACCCGAAGTCAGTTGGTTCGTCTCTGTATATCGGTGCACGCCTACTATAATAAATATAATATACCGGTGCAGTTTGGCGAAGTCAGTTGGTTCGTCTCTGTATAATTAAATTTTAGTTATTTTCATAAAGAAAAACTAACATTATCTAACTGCAGGATGGTCACCCTATATGGTGTGCCAAACCACTTTCACTCCAGCAGACTTTGGCCTCACCGCCACCGGTGTAGAGGATCTCACCGGAACCACACCATCGATGCCACCCCCCAGGCAACACGACCACGAGACGAGTGGCAATGGGGCACAGCAGCCCACTGATGCTTAGGAGGCTGCTATGTTCGGGACACAGCCCCGAGCACTTATACTGGGGACTGGGAGACTGATCCATGGGAGACGGGTCCAGCACAGGCTACCCAGGATGATCTATAGGCTGATTCATACCGACGATCCACGGCCACTATCCAGGAGGACATGCATGTGGATCATTATGATGATGAAGATCCTATAGAGCCCTCTGAGCCTCCAGTGCCTTAGAGACGTGTGCAGCCACCGAGGGTGTGTGGGCCGCGTACCAGATTGTCATTGTCTGGTCCTCGTCCTTGTCGTTGTCGCTAGTATTTTTATATTTTTGTTTTTATATTTTATGTTAATCAGACGTTATTTGGTTATGTCGCTGACTTATGTTTTTGTTTCTATATTTTATGTTGATCAGACGTTATTTGGTTATTTTGTTCACTTATATTTTCAACTATTCACTTGACATAACAAATCATAAAATCCGTCGTATTCAAAATATAAACAAATATATACAACATAATATTACAAAAATACAAAAATATAAACAATTAAATAGACAATATATACACAAATATAAACAATAAATATCAAATATAAAAAAAAAATAACAGACCGCCCCAGGGGGGGGGGGGTGGTTTGCCCTCAACACTAGACCGCCCCACAGTAAGGCGGTTTGGTTAGTTTTGTCAAAAATTTTGAAATTTGATTATTAATAATATTTAATATTTTTTTTTGTTATTAAAAAAAACCCGGAATTTATAACCTTTCTAAACCAAGCTCCCATAATTCATTTGGGACTGTGCTTTATCGTTGGCCGGCACTCATTGATATGTTGCTCAGTTGCTAGTCTCTGTCGCAAATCACTGCCCATGGGTCCCATTGCCGCTTCAATTAGCTCCAGTTTTATTAGAAGTTAAGTTTGCGGGAACCGACTTCGCTGCTTGCCAAATAAGCAAGCATGACCCTGCTTTTCCAAATCAAACCATTGAATTTTTTTCATACATGAATCTCAACACAGATGAATGGTTTGATTTGGAAAAGCAGGGCCCTGCTTGCCTATTTTACAAGCAGCGGAGTCGGATCCAAGTTTGCGGGACGCAGTCACCAGTGGGTCAAAATCTTAATCCAGACTCTTGGCCTATAATCAGGGAATTCACATCCTCTCCATTACTGCACAAGTGAATCTTTTACAATTAGTGAATCCGGACCATTCATTTTAAATTAGCACGAATGACAAAGCCCAATAATATTGTCCCTATGTCCTCCCAAATCTCAAACCAGCTGAGATTTAATCTCAAGCTGTAAAGTGAAGCCCATCCTCTGCAGTGAAGGGGAGAATACGGATCCATAATCAGGTGCCCATTAAATTAAACTAATCCGACCCAATACCCCCATTGTGTTCTAGAAACTTCCATTGTTCTAGTTACACCTTGGAGATGGAGACTGACTAGTGAGTCCCACCGACAGGACCTCCTGTCAGTGAAATGTTGTGCTTTTACGCATGGGTCCCAGCCTTTTCGTCCACGTCTCTCTTTCTCTCTCTTTTACTGAAACCTCATATCAGGAGAAAAAATATATTAAAAAGTAGAAAAAATTAATAAAGAGAAACGCTCGAAACCGAAGAGCGCGAAGAGGAGAACCAGACACAATAGCAAACAGCGAATTGTAGTTCTAGAGACTAAAGAGGACGAGGGTGGTTGGCCGTGCAAGCAGAGGAAGGAGGAGGCGATGGGATTGGATTACTACAAAATTTTACAAGTCGATCGAAATGCGAAAGATGAAGACTTGAAGAAATCGTATAGGAAGCTGGTGATGAAGTGGCATCCTGACAAGAATCCGTCGAATAAGAAAGAGGCGGAGGCTAAATTCAAACAGATCTCTGAGGCGTATGAGGTGAATTTTTTTTTTTGGGGGTCTGATTTAGTGCAGATAGGTTGCCCAAACTGTTTTGATCTCTTCAATCTGAAGTTATACTTTTCGATTGAAATAGGCCTGTCCTTTAAAAATTATTTTTTTTAGTTACCTCAATTGGCCAATTAAAAATTGAGGCATAGATTTGGCTGCTCAAATTATTCTTATTATTCTTTTAGTTGGAGTCATACATTCAGACGGTTTAGGCTGATATGAGTGTGGTGTTACCCAATGCCTGTGGAAAATTAAATTCAGTTTGTTTGTATTTGGAGTATCTTAGCATATTACAACCTTAATCTGAAAATAAAAAAAAAAAAGGGTCTTCCTTTGATCCTTATCCATGCTTTTAGATAAGTAGAGATTCATTAGATCCTCTTAGCTTATGAAGTAGCATAGGTTGATCTTAATATGTACAACTTGTCCGGTACATGTTCTACGGCAACAAGCACAATTAAAAATATGGTAATGGGTATTTAACTAATTTCCATAAGCTGATGTTTAAATCTCAAAGAAATATGTTGTTATCTAGTTTCAATTATGAATAGCGAAGTTAGCTCCTCTACCGACTCTTGCGAGGTCATTTGACACTTCTTTATTTGATAATATGAAATTGATATTCAATGGGAACAGAAACCCAAATCCGACAGTTTTCAAAATACGAAACAGCTTTTTTTTGTGTTCGCACCCAATATCTGTGATCCTCTGTGAACCAGCCAGCGAAGCTGGATCACAGACTTTGTGTAGCAAATAAATAAAAAATTCAATAGGGTCCAAATTCTACAAGTTTGAGAGTTCAGGTTCCTTTTCTGACACTAATCCTTTTCGTATTACTGAATAATGAAGTGGACATTTGATGCATTAGATCTAATTTAAAAAAAAAAAATCAAAGGTCAGATTTATTTAAATGTTAAAAAAATGGCAACTTTGATGGTTTGTCACTCATCTTAATTACAGAGTTCTAACACAGACAGGTGCACATTTTGAGGTATAATTTTCTTTTCAGACCTGTACTATCAAAGCCATGTCTATTTGTGCAACTATTTCTTTCTGCGACATGCACTAATCCTATCTGGTATTGGTTTGCTGACTACCATCAACATTTTTTTTACCAGCATACTACCGTCATCATTATATTTGTGTATTCCTTTTTTTTTACCATATTAAAACAGCGATTTTAAAAAATTATAAAAAAATTCCAAAAAAATGTAAATTTGGCATCCAAGCACAGTTTAATATGGAGAATATGCTGTACTTTTCAAATCGAATGTTTGAACTTTGAAAATGAAGATATGAGCGGGAAGTAAAAGGGGCACTTTACTTTCCATAGCATGATAGCCCAACTCATCTATCCTATTAACTATATGATATCAATTTTTCCAATCCATGTTTAGGTGTTAAGTGATACCCAAAAACGCACAGTCTATGACCAATATGGCGAAGAAGGTCTTAAGGGCCAGGTGCCCCCTACAGGTCCTGGTGGGCCATCCTCTTTCTTCTCCACTGGAGGTGGCCCTGGAGGCTTCCAATTCAACCCTAGAAATGCTGATGACATATTCGCTGAGTTATTTGGTTTCTCTGGCAGGGGAAGTGGGAGAGATGGAGGTGGTGGCGGGTCTAGGTACCCAGGTTCTATGTTTTCAGATCACTTACTTCGCACAGCTTTTGGAGGGGATGCAGGCCCACAACGGGCCCACAAGGCGGCTCCTATAGAAAAAAGGCTTGCTGTTAGTCTTGTGGATCTATATACGGGTGCCACCAAGAAGATGAAAATTTCTCGGGAGGTTGCTGATGGTACTGGGTAAGTTTTTTTTTTTATTTGTTATTATATTTGAATTTGCCTGGACTGTTTAAAGGTGATGGCATTATTACTTCTATCCTTCAGTTGGATTATTTATCAATTATCGTTTATTCAACTGGTAATTTATCCATTAAAATTAGATAAACAATGGTCTTATCTTAAGAATAAGAGTATTCCCTAATGATAAGATGCATTTAACAGAAGCATGTTAAATTAGAAAATTCCATCTGTTGTCATTATGACATCTCCTTGGGAAATGATGGGTTTGATTTAAGCATCTTAAAAAAAAAAGAGTTTTCTGTTTGTTATATTTATTGCTAAAGTAAATATTCTAATTATAGCGCACATTATTCTGGGGAAGATGAAAGTCAACTAACACGTTTTCCTTTATTGTTGTTTGTTCAGAAGTAGCCTAATTGTTCAACATTATCAATAACAGGAGAATAAAAGAGGTAGAGGAGATCCTAACAATTGACATAAAGCCAGGCTGGAAAAAAGGGACAAAAATAACCTTCCCTGAGAAAGGTAATGAGGCTCCAAATGTAATCCCTGCAGATATCATCTTCTACATAGATGAGAAGCCGCACGATGTTTTCACACGGGACGGCAACGATTTGGTTATGACACACAAGATCTCGCTGGCGGAGGCATTGACAGGCTGTACTGTCCAGCTAACTACTCTTGATGGTAGAAATCTGGCAATTCCTATTAATGCGGTGGTGAGTCCTGGGTCCAAGGAGGTTGTGCCGAAAGAAGGCATGCCGATTCCAAAAGAACCTTCTAGAAGGGGTGACCTCAGGATCCAGTTTAATATCAAATTCCCTTCCAGATTGACTAATGATCAAAGGTCTGGACTTAAAGTGCTATTGAATTAGCTATCCAAAAAATTAGGTTGGGCTTTATTCTTTGTAGTGAGTTGGGGGTTTTGGATGTGAATATCTGTGTGCTGAAGTTCTTGTCAGATCATTATTATGTTCATCGAGACATATCTCGTTAATAGTACCTAAGGCTTTTAATACATAGGCTTTTTTATTCCATTGCAATCAGATTATTAAGGGAACAAGTCAATTGGCAGTTTTATTGATAATGCTACAATTATTTTCAAATCTGTCATTCTGACATTCATTGAACCAGTTATTCATGTTGTGGTTTATTAAATTAGTTAGATCATTAGGTCCAAAACAAAGGATAAAATGGGATTTGTGGAGATATCTATTAGCAATTTAGCATGCTATACTTGATGGAATTAATGTATATTATTAGGTCCAACACTGCAATCATGATGAAACTAAAGTTACACAAGTTAACTTTTATAATTTTCATTGCAAAGTCGAAGTTTTTTATTTGGCCACTTCAAGTGACGTGAGGCATTTGTTTCTAGTACCAGTAAGTTCATAATTTTTGTTTCTAGTACCAGCAGGTTCCTTATTTCTTTCTAGTGACAGCAAGTTACTTTATTTTTGTTTCAAGGAATAGCATGTTCATTAATTTTCGTTTCCGAAACAGTCAGTTTGTTGACTTTGTTTGTGTCACTTTGTTATGTTTGTCTGTAGCAACAGCCACTGCGATATCTTTGTTTCTAGGAACCGTAAGTTTGTTTATTGTTGTTCTGGTGACTTGTCATTTCGTTAATTATGTATATATTAACTGGCACTTCGTTAATTTTATTCACAGACAGTTCACACACTTTTCTCAAAAAAAAAAAAAAAAAAAAGGGAATGTGCACATGAAAGTTACCCAAATTGTAAGACATCATTCTAAATTTGTGAGAACAGTAGTTGATATCATGCTTTTTTGTATAGTAACAGTTACTTCATGAATAGTAACCTCAAACCAGTATATCAAACAGTTTTTCTGAAGTAATGGTCTGTCCCGGACTGTCTTCACTGAATGGTATCGGTCACATGTACTAGTTGCTTACTGGTACAAGCATCGGGATATGCTCTGCTGATATAATGCATATTGTGCTGGTCATTTGTGAAATTGCCCTGGCAGGTAATCATTGAAACTCTTTTTTTTTTCACCTCTTACAATTAGGAGAATTTACAGGAGTACAAGTTATCCAGAAAAAGTAAAGCTCTGCATGAAGTATGAAGGGTCTCCAGAGGGGTTCTTATTATGCACAGGGGCTGACAAATTACAACACACTTTATGTCTAGCAAATTCAGAACTTATGCAACACTCCACTTGTGAAAATTTACTCAACAGGAGTTACAAAACAAAAAAGAAACGAAGATTAATTTGCATTAAATATCAGCAACTCATATGCTGCTGTGTTGCTCCTCGATGCCTTTTCGAAAACTAAAGCTAGGATGAGTACTAATTGCAAAACTCTTGATTTTTGGGCTAAATAGCTACTAAATTATATTTTAATCACAGCAAGTAAACTTTTTAGGTGTCTACATAGAAAATTCGTATCTCATTGAGCGTACATATTTCATAATTATAAATCTCGTTGGAAGAGTATGACTTGCAATGGTTTGTTGCAAAATCAAGCCTTTGCCAACAAAAATAAGAATTATAGAAGATACAACCAATGATCATCATCTTTTATGTTAATGTGCTCACTGGCACTATAGCTGATATATCCTTGCTCAAGTTGTTGTACTTTTGCAGTTGCATAAGATGCAATGTGTGGTGCAAGCTAACAAACTTATTTGATTGTTTAGTAGAGCAAATAAATGCTGACAATGAAGCAGCTAATGAAAGATAAATCTCCGGTCAGTTTACCTTGGAAATGCAAGTACTCAATCTCTCTTTTCTCGAGGAAAGGAATGTAATATAAGTATTCTGTTGTTATCGGTACAAAGCAAGTTTGATTAGTTCCTATTGTGAGTATTATCTCCCATACATACTATCATATGTTCTAATAGAAGCACTCTAAACATATTCTCCCATAAATATTGGGAGCTGCAAAGAGAGAAGACTTTTGGTTAAACATCATGTGTGTTGTTTCGTCAAAAAAAAAAATAGGAAAGTAGAAAACATCATGTGTCTGTTGGCCGACTGAACTACATGGGCAAGCACCTGGACATATAACCCAGAAGAAGAGTGATATTTGTTGATGGGATATGAGAAATGCACCAGAGGTTTAGTTTGCTTGCCAGAGACTCACCAGAAGAAAGCTCCATGCTAGTCAGCATATGTGCAATATGAACCTTATTTTTATAAAATACTTGTTTTTATATGAGATTATGTTTTATAAGGCTACTTGTGAAACTTATTTTGAAAATTTGTTTTTGTAAAATACTGATAACACTGTAATTTTTCTTTTGTCATTTTCCTTTTGCTCTGGCAGCCAAAGAACTTGCAGCTATAACAACTTGTACAAAAGCAAGAATTCATTGATCCAAGCTGAAGAATTCAATCTAAAATTATTTCAAGATGGAAGATATTTTGGAAGGAAGCTAACGTATCTTCTGTGGTGGCAGATTGGTTTGAAAGATGTAAAATTTTGGTTCGTCAATTAGCCTAGATGTTTTTCCATGTCGGATATCTAGCCGGAATTATCCATGCTAATTTGTTAAAATAATCTCATTTTAATATTCTTTGTCTGGGAAATTTGCAATTTTAGACAGAGCACTCATGGTGGATATTGCGTCTTTGCTTAATATTGCAAACACACGTGAAAAAACAACAAGAAAGGATGACACTTTACTATATAGAGAACCCTCGAATTCACCCACAATCATGAAATATTTCAAGTAATTTACATACTGGATCTTGATGAAGGCACAAATTTGCAGCATCTTTTTTAAAGAACATCAACACACACAAAATGCACATCTATTAGCGCTGAATGAATTAAGCTAATTGTATTATTTCTACAACTATTGGAGCAAAGCAACGCCGTATTAGGGCACCTCTGTACTTTTCATGTCTAAGAATCATTGCTTCACCTGCATCAAAAAGACCATGAATTAGAAAAAGTGAAGAATTATTGGAAGAAAATTATCGAATAACACATATTTGCACTTAGCAGTAGTACCTCCTAATAGCATTAAGGGGAATATATATGCTATCTGTCAATGAAACAAACCCATAACAAAATCGAAGGTTACATAGGCATTAGTTAGATAAGTCACATACCAGGTAAGTTAAAAATTGTAAATGTACATAGGCAATAGTTAGATAAGTCACATATGCTATCTGCCTGCCTGCCTGACTCGAGCAAATTACAGACATTTACAACCATTCAAACAATTTGGATCACCCAGGGTACTGACTCAAGCAAATTACAAACGGATGGTCCAAATTAGTTCTTTTAACTTGGCACGAATTTCAAAACAGACCCCCTATAGCTTTCTATAGGCACTGGATTGATTTTGGCCTGGTTGGAATTAGTCTGGGCCGTCCGTTTGTAACTTGCTTGAATCAGGTACCTGGGAGAATACAGATTCCACCCCAAGTTCAATCTAATGGTTTCTCTCTGTGGGACCCACAAATTCACATGCCATATCAGCAACCCCTGCTAGGAACATAACAGCTGTGACTTAATTGTAAAACTGAACAAGAAAATCCCATTTGAACAAACGAAAATGGTTTCCATATGGAGATCACCTTGAGCGGTTTAGATCAACTATTTGGAGTTTGGAAACAAAAATGTTGATCCAGTACGGACCAATCTGCGCTATGCATAGTACCATAGCCTCACTCATAGTTTCATATAACTTACATCTATTCCATCGTTATTTGTCCTTTGAAGTGGCTTTTCTAGAACTCCCAGAAACGACCTCATCCATGGTTTGCCCCTGGCGCCTGTACCGGCCCCCGGATGACACAAAGCCAGGGCATGGCCGGTAGGCTTTTATGGGCCACCAACCGAACCCAGGCACTGTTGCTATGCCTCCTTGTATCCTCCCCTCTCCATTGCAACCACTCTCTATCTCCTCTTTTCCGCAAGCTTTACATCCCCTGTTATAGATAATATATCATTTCAGTACCATGTTGCTATTAGAGTATTACATAAATGATTCCTCGAGTATGATCAATTTCATATTCTGGTAGATATTATTTCTAATATCCATCAAATTCCATTTATACTGCCAGTTATTTATTTATTTATTTTGGGGGGGGGGGGGTTAAAAGAAGAGAGGAGGGTTAAAGTCTTTCATTGTTTGTGCATCTGGTTTTGGTCATTTGAGATATACAGAAATAGTTGATTCCAGTGAATCCTATTCCATTTATGATATAGCCAGGAATGAGATTCTGCTGTATTTTGTTTTTGTTATTGGTGACATAAAAATCCAGACTTTTAAGTAAATATTCCAAATATACACCTCTACAGCAATGGTGATAAAGAAGAGTGTTATTCCACAAGAACTATTTTCATTCCAAACTGAAGATTTTCTTCTCAACTGTCCTGTAATTATTTCATACTGTATATAATCTCAATACCATCCATTATTGAATCAAAAGCCATTTTCAAAACATAGTAATACACTCAGTTTGTTAAAAGCAATTGGATTAAACACAATATTTTTTTATTTAAATAACAGACAGCAATGCAAAATCCATAGATATTGATATGATTATTGCCAATTATATAAAGCAATTTACTATCTCAGCACAGTCCGGGAAGGAGAATGAGACAGCCGAGGGTCGGATGGAAATGCAGAGGTGTACAGAAAATAATGAAAAAGCAAAGCCAAATGATATAAGAGACTTTGAGACACAGAAATAAAAAGGCAGTCAAGCAGATTGAACTGTCTAATTTTCTCAGTGGGATTGCTTGTAAATTTGCATTGCACAAGTGTGATACTGGTTGGAACCAAAGATAGCCCAGTGTCAGATTGGTAATGAGATGCCAGTATTTGTGGCAATCCGGTACCTAGGTACCAAGTCAGACTAATTTGTATCAATAAATTTAACAAAAATTAATGAGACCTAGGTACTGAAGATAGACCATTTGTTTATTTAAATTAATGAAACCATTTGCTCGTTATAAAAAATGTACATATAAAAGTTTCAATTATAAAAGCTTAGGGACCAATTTGGGTGAGTATGTGATATTATATGGACCATTTCTGTATTTTATTCTACATTAATTTGTTAACATTCAACATATTATTTATAAACCATCTTTCCATTTTTAGATTTTGCTTGTCTGAGAATTCATGAAAATAATTAAGGGTTAACTCATTCTCACACAGTTAATTCCAAAAATTTTAAAGTAATACAAAGGTAAATGGAGTATATCAAAATATAGTAATGTGAAATTCCATTGGGGCTAAGGTAATGACGGCCAATAGAGACTGATTTAAAACAAAGCGCGATTGACAGAAATTAATACTGTGCTGCATTTACCATTGAGAGATTTCAGTTCCCAATTGGGGTAAGTGTTTGAAGTTCTCACATGTCACATGTCACATGTAATATTAGACTGAAACGAGATAATAACAATTACCTGAAACCAGGGTCTTCCATATTTGGACCGCTTGTCTCTTCTTTCACCTCCTCCTCTTTAGTCACAACCGAGGACGTCTCAAGAGAAGAGCAAAGAATTAATCTTTGTCTGTTTAGCTGTGTTCTGGCAGGAAAACGCGAAGGGGAATAGGTACGGGAGGGGCAAATTGGGGGAAGAGGAGTTAGCGAAAGAAGAGAAATAGCCATTGTTAAGCTCAGAGCCTAGGGGATGAAAGGTTTGGAGAGGGGAGAGGGGAGAGGGGAGAGGGTGAAATTGTGGTTACTGGCGAGAGAGAGATTGTGGAAAAAGAAAGTGCTAATAACGGGTGGTGAAGTTGTGAAGTGCTGAAAAAGAATTGTTAAAAAAAAGAGGTTCCACCGAGACTTGAACTCGGGTTACTAGATTCAGAGTCTAATGTCCTAACCGCTAGACCATGGAACCATTTGTGATCAAAATCTAAATATTTTATATATATTAAAATATATATTTTTTTTATTAGAAGTCCGGTATTTATAAAAAAAAATATCACTTATTCGAATTTTAAACCTACAATCTACAGTATTTTTTCTACATTGTTTATCATTACTTAATTTCCTTTTGTTAACAAACTGCGTAAAGGAAAAAAAATTAATCAAGCCACTGATCATCAAAGTTTTCCAAGTTTTTTTTTTATAAGCGCCATGTTCTCCATTCATTTTCTACCCTCGCAATTTCCACTGCACAGGAGGCACCAGAGCTAGGAATTCACAAAAAACTTGATACAATCAAGCACCCGGACGAAAGTAAACGGAACTCTCCATTTTGATAGAAACAGAGAAAACTTAAATATTTACAAACTTATGAAAAAAGAAAAGGGCGCCTGTTCGAAGCACCCGTCCAGTTGTCCCCCGTAACCACCCACATACCTCACTAGTTACAAGTTATAACTACACCTCTCCAGATAAGTTATACATTTTCCTTATTTATACCCCTAATTAATGTCTATTTAGAGCAAACTTACTATTCATTTAAGTGCTGAGAAAAAGAAATTACAAATATGAGCAGCCTTCACCTCTCTCTCTATTCTCTCTCTGCTTCCTCAGGTGAGACACCACCCCTCAAGCCCAAGCGAACAAAGAAGAAACCTAACACTAACCCTAACCTTAGCACTGAGACCTCCATCTTCAAAACCAATAATGTCTCGCCGTGCTCCGAGTGTGGGAAGCAGTTCAACACATGGAAAGCGCTGTTTGGGCACATGCGCTGCCACCCGGAACGGCAGTGGCGTGGCATGAACAAGAAGCCGAAACCGAATTCAAGGCAGAAGAAGCAAGACTGGGAGGTCCACATATTAGATGAGGCAACAAATGCGGCATTGATCCTCATGCAGATGTCAGGTCGGTCGTTTCGAGAGATATATGCGTGCATCGAGAATCGTCGAGAGAGGAACAAGACAAGCAACTTGTGCCTTGATCTGAATTTGCCTCCGCCTGTGGAAGAGGATTGAATGAATTATTATGTTGGCTTTAATTGATTGGTGGTAGTAATAGTAAGTAGTAGCTGATAGATAGATTTCATGTATGTATTGAAGTCTGTTTTCTTTTCTTATTTTTTTCACATCTTGTGTCTTTTCTTATTTCAGTATAAGCTTTCTTTGTGTACCGCACCTTATTTAGTTAGAGTAGAAAGTGTTCTTAATTCTGCTTTTCAAGAATCTCTCTTTACAGTTCTTTTAAGTCTTGATGGCACTATATACAAGTAAATTTCTCCTAGAATTGTGAAGTTAATGTTTCATATATTAATTTAATAAACTTGATATATATATATGTTTCATACTTAATATCTCTATCCATATATGTTGGTGTATGTTCTATCTCCATTCATACTTTTATTGATTATGTATTTGTTCTTTCAATCTCTAGTCGACTAATCCCAGCACATTAATTGCTAACCCGGTTTGGACAATTATGAAATGACTTTGATCAAGTAAAAATGATAGCAAAATACTCATTAGTGTATGAATTAATGAAGGATTCGAGATAGTGTTATTTAATCCAAAACACGCCTATGCAGATGGTTTCTTGTAGTTATAAACCAAATGGGCAACAAATGTCGTTATTTGGAATGAATTCGTATAGTCTGCAACAAATTAAAAAGAATTCGGATCACATCCAAACCGCATTGGCACGGATATTAAAGAGGTTTCGTAAAAGTATTTGGGCCCAGATCATTTCAAAGATTCTGGTCGAACGGTCCGGATTATTTTAAACTTAAAATTTGAGATAATTGGGTCTTAAGTCTTAACCACTTGCAGTGGCAAGATAGGTGCTCTTAATAGGCCTGGTCTTGGGTTTTTAAACATAATCTCGGCCCAATACCATTTAACCGGACACTATCTTAATTTAATTTTATGCTGATTTACATCTTTGAATTGTGAAAGTTGCTCTTTACATTGTTCATTTTTCTTCTGTGGGTCGGATCACAGACCATCCTTGAATTCTCCCTCTTTTTTTTTTTTTTTTGCCAAATAATCAGGCACTTCACTGTGACTCTTTTTTTTTTTATAACTTATTGGATATGGTTATGGGTAAGAATTTTGTTTCGTTAAATAAATAAGCACGAATATGGGTAATGACTATTTTGTACCCGTTATCCTATAAGATAATTATAAAATCTAAAATTATATATATTCAATTCAATTTCTAGTGCACCTAAATTTACTCTTCCATTATAGTATCCTAAACTGTGTCTTTCTATTCAAGCGCACCAAATGTATGTTCGATATATTTTTTCTTCCCTCTTCGTTTTCTAGCCTTTTTACTCAATTGTAAGAATGGAATGTAAATTCTGTAAGAATGGAATGTAAATTCTGTAAGAATCTGTCTCATATAGTCACATTTCCACTTCAATTTTCACATTGGCTGTGACTCAATTTTTATTTTCAAATTTCAAATTTGCAATAAAAAATTATAATGAGTGACAAAACAATTTAAATAGTTATCTTATATAATGAGTGAAATATAATTTGTAAAACATAATGAGTTTTTTATTTTTGATTTGTAAAATATTATAAAATTAATTATTATATTAATATTATTTGTTATTCACCCGCTACCATTTCGTTACCCGATAATATTAACGGATAAGGGTATGATAGGGTAAGGTTAATTCTTAATAAGGAAGGGTAGGATGTGGATAAGGTCAATTTTAATGGGTATAGGTATGAAAATGCCTCCACCCGACTCGTACCGTACCCATTGACACCCCTAAATCCAACCAAAAAATTTTTTTTAACTCAAAATTATAGTAAAACAAACTAGTAAAAAGTAATCAGTATCAGCCCTGACATTAACCATGGCTTCCCATTCATAAGTCTAGAAATAATTTATAAATAATCAACAAAGTCAATGAAATAGTGCTTAGATTTTGTTTCAAGCAATTCATCAAACATCTTAATGGCATTTAACAATTGTTAGCTATGAATAGTTTATACTTGAAATGCAATGAATCAACGTCCTGTCCAATCTTCTTATTTTGCGAATTTTAGAGATTAGAGATAACTAGATCATTTATTATGAGTTGAATTCAACAATAAGATGGACAACTTACCTCTTTTTGTTGATCTCTCGCTTGAAGTCTGAATCTTTAAGTGGGTTCACCAAAGTTCTGTAGTAGATGAGAAATTGACTGTTGTTTTGCTCTCTGAATGTATTGTGATCTCAAAGTGGGAAATGAAAAGGAAAGAATATGATCTGATTTTCTGCTACCGAACGAGAACAGGTTAGAATCAATATCACAAAGTTCATTATTATTTTAAATTTGTTTAAGAATTTTTTTACTCAAAAGACCTTCTTATAATTTTCAATATTATTGTTTAAATAGAGAACTAGTTTCTAATCTAGTATTGAAAGTCAATGTTCTTTGTCTTGAATGTCACAAGTTGGAAATCTGAATTAGAAATCTCTTGTGAATAATATTACTTTAGGGTTGTTTTCATTTTTTATAACTTGCTCTCAGTTAGAAGGGATCTAAAATCAAATTAGGAGTTGCTTAAGTATTTTTATAATTTTAATTTTTTAATTTTGTATATTGAAACTTAATTAAAATATAATTTGAAGTATATAGTTTAGTCTCTCGTAAAATGCTAAATGTATGTTTGTAGTTTATAGTTAGAATTTAATTGTGACTGTGGAAACTTCATTCAAATCCATATGACCACATGTTCATAGTATGCACTATACATTTAGGACCTGTTCAGCCGTCTAAAGGGAACGGGAATAGGAATTTTTGAATGGCCTAAAAACTGTATGCGTGGACTGATTTTCGCTAAATCTGAGTGAATTTGTTTTCCCACGCGCATAGTAAACGGTCGAACATGCTCTTAAGTTCTCTCAATTTAAATTTTCTAGTTCCATCTTTGCTCTCGGTATCTTATTCCTCACTACATATTTAGGGACAAAGAACATCCTCATATTCACCTGTGATGATTGTTGTTTTTTATCACTAGATCAAAAACGGATTCTTGGAAACTTACCATTTAGCCTTTCTAAGATTTTCATATCAAATCACATTAAATTTTAATCAATTAGAATCAAACAAAGAAGATTACATGATGTTTAGAAATGCCTAACGGTCCTGTAAACTACGTAATTAACAATATATTGAATGCAATTATCTTTTATTCATATTGTTTATCACAGAAAAGCACAAGCAACTGATTGTTTAGTACAATGACAAGGATTTTGTTCAGAGCTTTTATACAATGTGTTTTGGAAAAAAAAAAAATTCATATTCAAAGTTAGACTTAAATCATCCGATCGGCATTAAAATTTGTGCTAACATTTTGAATTCACGGGGCCCATTTAAATTTGTTAAGTTTTAAATAATTTGCACAAATTTCAATGCTGATCGGATGATTTGAATCCAGCTTTGGATAAGATTGTTCAAATTAAGCCCTTTGGATAAAATATATATATATATTTTGTCTGACCATTCTAGATTAATTAATTTCCCAAGTGTTGATTGTACAATGATAAACTCATTTGGGCTAATCATGTTTAAAACTTTTACTGTTATGATTATAGAAGGTTTAAACTAATTCAACTAATACATAGTATATTCTAATTAAATTTTATTTGTCATGAATTCCTCTAATAAAATAAAAAGGAATTAAGAATTCATTTCATTCAAAAATTAGAGTTCAACATATCATATCAAGATTTATTACAACATGATCAACAAATAAACTGCTTTTTACAATGTTTTTTTTTAAACTTGGTAGGGGCCACCAAGGATGCTTTTTACAATGTTAAATAATTGTTTTTATGATTGTTGTGCCTTAGCAAAACACACAACATGATGCACATCTTTATTTCACAATTATAGATCCTGTACATATTGGATATATGATGGTTCTATTGTTGTGATTTTGTTAAAAGTTGATAAATGTAATGTGATTTTTCAAAGGGCATAACTAATTTTGTTGGAAAGAACTTATCTTTTATTAATAGAACGAGGTAACTAATTTTAATTACGTATTTTTCCTTGTTTAAAAATAATAGCAAGGATTACATTGTCCAAATTTAGAGTGTGCCCTTTGTTTTTTTGTTAGTTATTTTAAATCAGATTACATTTTGATCGAACAGTTGAATTTATCTGATAGTAAGGTTTTATGATGAAAAAGGTTTCTATTTTTTAGTTTTTAGTTGATTATGTTACCCTGATATACAACATAATTAGCAAAGTTCATCAGTCGGGCGAATTAGCAATTTTTAGAAATTTCAATATTTAATTATTGATTAGAAACTTAATTTAATATATATTAAATTTGAGAATCAAGTTTAATAATGGTTAAGACAATGTTTTTATATTGGAGGTCATAGATTTGAATAAATTATATTTTTTTAATATTAATATTTAGATGTGCTTGATAAGGTAGTCTATTTTGGAGTGTGTGCATTAGTTAATTTCTAATAAATAAATCTTCTTTTGAACAGTTTTTGGTAAGGATTTTTTTTTTACAATAATTATGTTTTTAAATTTGGTTTCTCAAAAACTTATCTTATAATAGTTAATACTACTGTTAAGTTTGGACTTTGGACAATTTAAGAGTTGTTATTCAAAATAAGGAATTTGAAAAAAGTTTTACTTAAAGTTACGTCTAATATGTTTGATCGACGTCAAAATTTACGAGAAAAATTTTGATTCATGTGATCATTTAAATTAATTAAGTTTAAATATTTTGTACAAATTTTAAAGCTGATAAGATGGTTTAGATCCGGCTTTGAATAAAATTGTCCAAAATCCAGTTCCTTTGTTTGATGAATGATAGAATAAAAGCAAATCTGATCATATATCATATATTCAAAATGTCAGATTTTAAATAATAACTTCTGTTTTGGATGTCGGTGAAGAATTAATTAATTTTTAAGTGATAATTGTAGAATGTTAAATTCATTTGTGACAACAATAGAAAGGGCTATAATCAAATTAAAACTTTATTGTTATGATTACAAAAGGTTTAAAATAATTCATCGAATACATATCTTTTATTGTTCTAATAAAATAAAAGGAGAAGAAACTTAACAATCCAAAATATTTTAAGACTTCATTTCACGCAAAAATTAGAGTTCAACATATCAACTTATAATTTATTACAACATAACCAAAAAAAAAACTGTTTTTTACAATGATTTGAGCAAAACACGCAACCTGATGCACATCTTTATTTCACAATTATACAAATTAAAATTTACACTTTATATGCACGTAAATCAACCACATACATCATCAATAAAAATCATTATGATAAATTACTTCTTGAAATTTCAACAGTATAGACGCCGAGTAATACCGCATTTACCTGGTAATTTTTTTATTTGATGAACATTAACTCCCAGTAAACGAACCCAGATAGAATGTTGGTAAGAACAAACGCATTTGAAATCGGCCCCTTCTGCAGCTCTGCAACATTTAGGTGTTGGATCTGACGGATTGGAGCCTCTCACTGATGGCAAACAAGCAGTGATACCATCATTGCTCATCCCACACAAGCTTAAAGCAGACACCATACTATTATTTACTGCAAAACATAATAGTAATATTGACAGAAAAGTCAGCTTAAATGATGGTTGAAACTCCATATTGTATATTTGAAATTTTCAAATTGGATTATGCTAGATCGTCTTAGGTTTGAATTGGAATTTTGGAATGAGCAATATGAATTTATATATACTGTAAATATTGGATACATGTATGGTATGGGGTTGTACCGTTGTGATTTTGTTGAAAGTTGATAATTGCTATGCGCATATTTTTTTGCACAGGGATAACAAATTTTGTTAAGAAAAAAGATAAAGACAAGACTTTATCTTTGATTAATGGATGTAGTTAACCTTAATTACAAATTATTGTTGTTCAAAATAAAAGAAGGGTCACATTTTCCAAATTTAGAGTGCATTTTGTTCAGAGAATTTGTTAATTGTTTTAAACCAGATCAATATTTTTAATTTTAGTTTTAAAGGTTTGTTAAGTATCATGATACAAATAAACACTTTGCATTAACCGAGAATAAATCTGTTGTTATTCTAATAGGAATAACAGGTTCCTGTTTTTTCTTTTTCTTTTTTTGTGATGAAACAGGTTCGTTATTCCTTTGGAATAACATCAAATTTATTTCCCCATTTGAATTCTATGGTCATTTGGATTAGAAACAACTGCATTTGAATTCTAAGGTCACTATATTATTGGAGTGATGGTGCTCACATCAAGATTGTATTTGCGACGGGTGTGAGGGAATTTTTATGTATATCAGACGTTATTTTAGTTTTAATCGAGGGCATATTATCGTCAAATTTAGAAATTTCAATTTTTTTAAGGGTTAAATATTAATTTGCTAAGGATGCACGGCTATATTTTGCCTGATTTAGAGACGGTGTTCTGCTATAATGGCATATTATCGTAATCATAGTTGGTAAAATTAAAATAAATAAAATGTTCAAATCGGTCAAATATTTATATATATCTTATTTATTCCCATCACTTGTTTGGAACATGAGTTGTAATATAAATCAATTTAGAACACAACCATGTTTTACAACCTAAATCAACATTTCTAATTTTTGGTGCTAGATATATCCCAAAGAGATACCAGGATATGTTGGATTTTAATGAAGATCAAGATTTGGCGGTGTCGGTTAGTATTAATATCTGAAGTGCATGCACGAAATCACGTAGAGAAATACAAAAAGATTAAGGGCCTGTTCGGCCTCTCTCAGAAAATGGAAATGGGCATAGGAACAGGCTCAATTTGAATTACGATTTACTGTTCACTGTGATTTACTAGTTTTTTTTTTTCCCACGTGAACAGTAAATCGCACGAACAGGCCCTAAGTTAGGGTCTCTCAGGGGAGATTGCCATTTTGATTTTTGAGTACTTTTAAAACAAGCAAATTATGGATCGAAACTTCTTCTATTCTTACAAATATAAAAAAGTACATCCACAAAGTAGGCAGTGGTCCTCCCCACGTAGTTAATAATCAAACTCTTGTATATTATTTTTTTTTCATGAATACTATACAATATAACAATTCGCACTTTAATGTGCAGGTATGAATACTTGATGTTATAGGAATTTATATTATTTACTAAAATTAAAGCGCTGCCATTTGCGGTTACGGTTAGGCTTCCGCTTGTTCTTGTTTTTCTTCGTGTGGTCCCTCTCCCGGACGCTTTCAAGTGATGTTTGCAACTTCCCCTTATGTCAGTAGTGGTCCCCCAAATTCTTAATGCACATGACATTGATAGGTTTACTGTAGATACTTTTAATAACACATATTTGCACTTTACTGTATGGGTATGCATACTTATCATTTTATAGATGAATATTGTTTCTAAAATCTTACAATTGGGTTACTTACGCATCCGTTTGCTTTTTTGTCCATGTTTTTTGTTTTTGTTTTTGCACAATCGTTTAGGGATGCGTTTTTTTTAGCGATGGCGGTTGTGACCCTCTACTTAATTAGCAGTCACACATGCAGTTAATGTCTGGAGAACATAATAGAGCATTGTTCCAGTGGGACAGCTAGGTGCTCCCTATCTTTTATTAATGAACGACATAACTAATTTTAATTACATATTATTTTCTGTTTACAATAACAGAAAGGATTACATTTTTCAAATTTAGAGCATGCACTTTATTATTTTTTTGTTAGTTGTTTCAAACCAGATTACATTTTGACTGAACAATTGATTTTTGTTTGATAGTAAGGTTTTATCATGAGAAAGGTTTCTATTTTCTAGTTTTAGTTATGTTACCCTGATGTACAACATAATTAGCAAAGTTCATCAGTCGGACAAATTAGCAATTTTTGAATATTTAATTAATGATTAGAAACTTAATTTAATATATATTAAATTTGAGAATCAAGTTTAATAATGGTTAAGACAATGTTTTTTTATATTGGAAGTCATATATTTGAAAAAAAAAATTATAATTTTTAAAAATTAATAAATAGATGGCTTGGGCTCATATCTTAATAAATAAAAACAATTAAATGTCAAGTGCTACTACTTGATGTGCTTGATAAGGTAGTCTATTTTGGAGAGTGTGCATTTGTTAATTTCTGATTATCTCAGAGACAGGACAGAATATGATGCTGTTGATACTGCTTTTTTTGCTGCTCAAAATCCCACAACAACTAGCTCTTCTCTATCCTCTCCAGTGATTTAGATATTAGAGTACTATATTTTATGAGTGTTGCAACTAGTTTATGCTGCAAGCTTTTGAAACCTGATATAAGTGTCTGTTGTCAGTATCAATCTTAGACTCTAGTTTTTTCCTAGTTGTTATGAAGTATTAGATTTTAGCTTACCATACATGATACCCTTTTGTATTATGGAGATAATTGCTCTAGTTAAGTTGGACTTATCAGTGATTATATCACTGCTTTTGTAAGAATATTATACGTTTCTAATGAAACAGGTGGAAAAATCCACTTCAAAAAAAAAATTTCTAATAAATAAATCTTCTTTTGAAGAAATTTTGTTAAGGAAAGTTTTTTGACAACAAAATTATCTTTTTAACTTTGGTTTCTCAAAAACTTATCTTATAATATTTAATATTACTATTCAAAGAAACTTGAAAAATCTTCCAACCCAAAAAATGTATAAATTTACAAGTACCATATATTAGTTTTATGTTCTTCTTAGATAACACGTAGAAAACTTGCTAGACTACAATTCACTCATTGTTATACTTTTTAAAAAAATTTAATATATCTTTTCTGAGTAAAGTTGAAAGTCAAGCTACCTAACTATTTAATAACCTTGATATTATATCAAAAGATTTAACTTATCTGAATTTCAAACCTATGATCTCTCACATAGATACTATGCATCTTTACCACTAGATCTGATGTCATTTTATTTTCAAACAGTTATTTCTATATATCTGCTTCTGTTTAGTTGCTCGTCAAAATTATGAATGTCTCAGATGAATTCTATAATTGCACAAGCCTGAACTTTGTGGGTTCTGACTTTATAACTTGCTTTCGGTATCTTTTACTTGGTGCATGTTTAGGCACCAAGAGTATTCTGATATTCATGGAATAGGGGGGCGGTAAGATGAGTATTAAATATAATTCGGTTGGATGTCCGGTTATGGATTGGATGTATTAAAATTCGAACAGATAACTTTAAAATTTGTGTGGATAGTGCGCACGAATCTAACTACGAATCAAACCCCCCCCCCCCCCCCCCCCTCATAGAATTTTTCATAATATTGGGCATGTTGTTGAAGATACTTAGCAGCCCATCTGGAAACTTATCAATTAGCCCCTCTAAGATTATCATATTAGTAACATTAATGTTTAACCAATTAGAATCAATCAAAGGAGATTACATGTTGTTTAGAAATGTCTGCTGGGTAGAGAAGGAAATTTGTTACGGCGTGACTAGTCACGTCACGTGTGTCGATTACGTGACGTGACTCGCGTGACGTGATTATTCGTGTGACGTGCTTGCATTCTATGAAAATTATACGTCTCGTTACGTCACGTCACGTGTGATCACAATTACAAAGATTATGGATACAATATGTACAATCAGGGTTGGGATTATTAATTTAGCTTAATGATTATTTATAATTTGAATTTTTAACAACATTATTTACTCATTTCAAATTTTTTTGAATTTTTCAAATTTTTTTTTTTTTTCTGAATTTTTAACAATATAAATTAAAATATAGAAAAAAGTTTGACGTGACTAATTCACGTTATGTCACGTCACGTATGGTCACGTCACGTGTATTCACGTCACGCGTGATCACGGCGTGACTATGCGTGACGTGACAATTCGCTTGACGTGATCGTCTGCTGCTATTTTAGTCACGTCACGTGAACAAAATAATTAATCATATCACGTCACGTCACGTGATCAAATCACGGCGTGATTGTCACGTCACGTCACGGCGTGTCACGTTTTTCCTTCTCTACTACTGGGCACTGGCTAGTGGGGTAATTAGAAAATTATGCAATGGCTACTTAGCCTATATATAGCTTGTAAACTATGTAATTAACAATCAATTGAATACATCTTTTATTCATATTGTCTATCGCACAAAAGCACAGAGCAACTGATTATGTAGTACTATAACAAAGATTTTGTTTGGGGTTTTTATTCAAATTAAGGACTTCGGACAAAGTCTTATTAAAAATTATGTCATATATGTTTGATTAGCGTCAAAATTTACGAGGACAATGTTGATTCATGTGATCATTTAAATTAATTAAGTTTAAAGCTTTTGCACAAATCTCAAAGCTAATCGGATGGTTTAGATCTGACTTTGAATAAATTTGTCCAAAATCCAATTCCTTTTTTTTTTTTTATGAATGATAGAACACAAACACAAGCAAATATGATCATATATCATATATTCAAAATGTCAGATTTTGAATAATAACTTCTCTTTAGGATGTCGGTGAAGAATTAATTAATTTCTAAGTGATAATTGTAGAATGTTAAACTCATTTGTGACAACAATAGAAGGGCTATAATTAAATTAAAACTTTATTGTTATGATTACAAAAGGTTTAAAATAATTCATCGAATACATGTCTTTTATAATTAAATTTTATTTGTCATGAATTGTTCTAATAAAATAAAAGGAGAAGAAAGTTAACAATCCAAAATATTTTAAGACGTCATTTCACGCAAAATTAGAGTTCAACATATCAACTTATAATTTATTACAACATAGCAAAAAAAAAAAAAACTGTTTTTTTACAATGATTTGAGCAAAACACGCAACCTGATGCACATCTTTATTTCACAATTATACAAATTAAAATTTACACTTTATATGAACGTAAATCAACCACATACATCATCAATAAAAATCATTATGATAAATTACATCTTGAGATTTCAACAGTATAGACGTCGAGTAATATTGCATTTACCTGGTATTTTTTTTATTTGATGAACATTAATTCCCAGTAAACGAACCCAGACAGAATGTAGGTAAGAACAAACGCATTTGAAATCGGCCCTTTCTGCAGCTCTGCAACATTTAGGTGTTGGATGTGGTGGATTGGAACCTCTCGCTGATGGCAAACAAGCAATGATACCATCATTTTTCATTCCACACAAGTTTAAAGCAGACACCATACTATTATTTACTGCAAAACATAATAGTAATATTGACAGAAAAGTCAGCTTAAATGATGGTTGAAACTCCATATTGTATATTAGAAATTTTCAAATTGGATTATGCTAGCTAGATCGTCTTAGGTTTGAATTGGAATTTTGGAATGAGCAATATGAATTTATATATACTGTAAATATTGGATACATGTATGGTATGGGGTTGTACCGTTGTGATTTTGTTGAAAGTTGATAATTGCTATGCGCATGTTTTTTGCACAGGGATAACTAATTTTGTTAAGAAAAAAGAGACTTTATCTTTGATTAATGGATGTAGTTAATCTTAACTACAAATTATTGTTGTTCAAAATAAAAGAAGGATCACATTTTCCAAATTTAGAGTGCATTTTGTTCAGAGAATTTGTTAATTGTTTTAAACCAGATCAATATTTTTAATTTTAGTTTTAAAGGTTTGTTAAGTATCATGATACAAATAAACACTTTGCATTAACCGAAAATAAATCTGTTGTTATTCTAATAGGAATAACAGGTTCCTGTTTTTTTTTTTGATGAAACAGGTTCGTTATTCCTTTGGAATTAATAACATCAAATTTATTTCCGCATTTGAATTATATGGTCGTTTGGATTTGAATCAAGTGGGGTTAGTTGGGTCATTATATCAGATGAGGACATTTGAATTCTAAAGTCATTTGGATTAGAATTAAATAACTGCATTTGAATTCTAAGGTCACTATATTATTGGAGTGATGGTGCTCACATCAAGATTGTATTTGCGACGGGAGTGAGGGAATTTGTTTATGTATATCGGACGTTATTTTAGTTTTAATCAAGGGCATATTATCATTGAATTTAGAAATTTCAATTTTTTTTTGGGAAAATTGTGAAAATGCCACCCCAAAACCTTCAAATTATGAAAATGTCACTCTAAACTTCATTAATTTATAAAAATGACACTTCAAATAATTAATGACTAAAAAACTCTTTTTCTCCTCTTCTTTCTCCTGCCTTCTCTTCTTCTCCTGTTCCGATTGGCAGCTAAGCGCGGCGGAGGGAGGTTGTAGAGGAGAGTTTGATGGTGCTAGTGCTTGTCGGAGGAGGAGGGGTTGCGAAGAATGCGAAGGCTTGCGAGGGGAATCATATGAACATGTTTTCCTTTTTTTTTTTTTGATTTTTTCAAATATATACCCTAAAAAATCCCCAATTTCATCTATTTAAGATATCCAATATATAATAGTCTCATTTACTAGTTAATAGTCTCCATTACTAGTTTTTATAATACATCAGGAGCTAATGAGAGAATTTTAGTAAAACGAAATTTTCTCAATTCTTCGGTGATTGCACCAAAAATCCTAGATCCTTTTGGATTTCCTTTTTGATCAATGTATTCGATAAAATATTTCGGTTTTTTCCATATCCATATAAAGTATTTACTTGTTACTAAAAAAAATAGAACCTATATTCTTCCTTAGATCGCTTCTTTCACTCCGATAGTATCATAGATAGGAATCAATGCAAAGGAAATGAATGCATTTCTATACTAAAAACTAAAAAATAATTAAGTGGAGTAGATAAAATTCAGTAAGTGTCAAAAACTTTTTTGATAAGTGAGAAAATCCGTTTGAAATGAACTCTGATATGATAAATAATAAGATTTCGAGTATTTTGATATCCCTAAAACTAATAAATTAAGACTCATCTGTCTGGAAAAAAGAATGATTCTTTCTTTTAATGGGTCTTCTCCTTCTTTGACACTTTCTTTATTTTCATATGAGTCATTGATACCGGATCAGTTCTTCTTATTAATCCCTTTCGTTCTTATTTTTGCTGGATATCTCGCTTGTTTCAACCTTAGTTCATATGCTATTGTTGAAGCATGAATTGAAATCTTAGATCAAAGCACTATGTATGGATGATATAAACTGCCTAAACCTTAGTAGATAATATTCCGATGAAGAAGAACTAAATTCATTAGATTTTTCAAATTGAAATTGAATAGACTTAAAAATTCATTACATTTCAAACTTCATTTTTTGTACATAAAACAAGTTTATATAGAAACATGAATAGATTTAAAATATCATGTAAAGATTAAAGAGAAAGAATTTTTTTTTTGATAAAAGAAACACTTTTGAAAAGAAAAGTCAGAGATGCAAAAAAATTTCTTTTCTTTCAGTTATTCTTTTCTACGTCTAGGTACACAAATAGGATCTCCAATAGCTGGAGATAACAGATTTGTATGAGAAAACATAAGTAAACGAGCTTCCGCTTGAGCTTCTAAAGATAAAGGTAAATGAACTGTTTTCTGCATAAATATTCGCAATTGTGTTACGAAGTTCAAGCATATCTTCAACTTCCATCATTAAGGAATCTATATTTTTAGATTCATTTTTCTTTGTGCTAGTCGGGGCACTTCTTGGGTTTATCAAATGATACACAGTGCAATATGGTCAGAACAGAGTTTTTCTTATTTATTTAGATATACATATATATCTATACTCTGGAAAAGAAATGAGAAAGCCAGTTCTATTAATCCTAATAATAGAAAGATATTTTCTTTCCCTTTTTCTATATCTATATATGATACAATGAGGTACATTGTACCTGATGTATGGACAATAAATATGGGATTAGCTGCATCAGCACCGAAAACTGCTTCTTGCGCCTCTTGCGACAGGCGAGGGTCAGGTCGGAGGAGGGTGCGGGAGGAGGCGGCGGAGATGGACGGACGAGGGTATTTTTGTCATTAATTATTTGGAGTGGCATTTTATAAATTAATGAAGTTTGGAGTGGTATTTTAACAATTTCAAAGTTTGGAGTGGTATTTTCACAATTTGAAAGTTTTGTAGTGACATTTTCACAATTTCCCCTTTTTTTAAGGGTTAAATATTAATTTGCTAAGGACGCACGGCTATATTTTGCCTGATTTAGAGACGGTGTTCTGCTATAATGGCATATTATCGTAATCATAGTTGGTAAAATTAAAATAAATAAAATGTTCAAATCGGTCAAATATTTATATATATCTTATTCCCATCACTTGTTTGGAACATGAGTTGTAATATAAATTAATTTAGAGCACAACCATGTTTTACAACCTGAATCAACATTTCTAATTTTTGGTGTTAGATATATCCCAAAGAGATACCAGGATATGTTGGATTTTAATGAAGATCAAGATTTGGCGGTGTCGGTTAATATTAATCTAGTATGAAAAAGTGATGGAGGATATCTGAAGTGCCATTTCAGATGCACAAAATCATGTAGAGAAATACAAAAATATTAAGTTAGAGTCTCATGGGAGATTGCTATTTTGATTTTTGAGTACTTTAAAAACAAGCTAATTATGGATCGAAACTTCTTTCTATTCTCACAAATATAAAAAGTAGGTCCACAAAGTAAGCAGTGGTCCTCCCATGTAGTTAATGATCAAACTCATGTATATGATTTTTTTTTTCAGAAATATCATACAACATAACAATTTGCACTTTAATGTATAAGTATGAATACTTGATGTTATAAGAATTTTTATTATTTACTAAAATTAAAGCGCTGCCATTTGCGGTTACGGTTAGGCTTCCGCTTGTTCTTGTTTTTTTTCGTGTGGTTCCTCTCTTGGACACTTTCAAGTGATGTTTACAACTCCCCCCTATGTCAGTAGTTGTCCCCCAAATTCTTAATGCATATGACGTTGATAGGTTTATCGTAGATACTTTTAAACACATATTTGCACTTTACTGTATGGGTATGAATACTTATCATTTTATAGATGAATATTGTTTCTAAAATCTTGCAATTGGGTTACTTACGCATCCGTTTGCTCTTTGGTCCATGTTTTTTGTTTTTATTTTTGGACAACAGTTTGAAGTTCCCTCACTTAATTAGTGGTCTCCCAATGTAATTAATGCTCGAGAAGGGGCGGAACCAGCGTCTGGACCAGCCTGGGCCCTGGCCCCCCCTTGGCCCAAAAAAGGCAATACCCCACTATAGTTATTTATGAATTTTCTTAGGCCCAGAAAAGGCAATACCCCACTCTTCTTAGGCCCAGAAAAGGGGAAGTCTAACTATACGAGTACTATATATGGGATTTGGACAGGCTTCTTTTTCTACCGAATAGTTGTTGGCATAGGCTTCTTTTCAGTCTAATGACGCTGGGCAAAAGGCAATACCTCACTATAGTTATTCTGTAATCCATTACCGGTCGATGCAGTACTAACAAAAGACTCTACATTTTAAAGGTTTAAGAATCCTTAATTAAAAGCGGAAAGATTGTTCCAAATCCGAACAGAAAATAAATTATAGTACAAAACAAAAGCAAATAATTATAGAAAGAATCTGCCCTCGAAGATTCTTCATAAATAACTGTAGTCGAAGATGCGGCACCCTCAGCCCGTTGCACTGGAGAGAAAAAATTTAGCTGCCGCATCTTCGACTGCAGTTCGGCCCCCTCTTGTTTTCATTCCTGGTTCCGCCCCTGTGCTCGAGGGATGCGTTTTTTTTTTTTTTTGAGCGATGGCGGTTGTGACCCCCTACTTAATTAGCGGTCACACATGTAGTTAATGTCTGGAGAACAGAATAGAGCATTGTTCCAGTGGGACAGCTAGGTGCTCTCTATCTTTTATTAATGAACGACATAACTAATTTTAGTTATATATTATTTTCTGTTTACAATAACAGCAAGGATTACATTTTTCAAATTTAGAGCATGCACTTTATTATTTTTTTGTTAGTTGTTTCAAACCAGATTACATTTTGACCGAACAATTGATTTTTGTTTGATAGTAAGGTTTTATCATGAGAAAGGTTTCTATTTTCTAGTTTTTGTTATGTTACCCTGATGTACAACATAATTAGCAAAGTTCATCAGTCGGACAAATTAGCAATTTTTGAATATTTAATTAATGATTAGAAACTTAATTTAATATATATTAAATTTGAGAATCAAGTTTAATAATGGTTAAGACAATATTTTTTTTTTTTATATTGGAAGTCATAGATTTGAAAAAAATGATAATTTTTTAAAATTAATAAATAGATGGCTTGGGCTAGCTGCCTAGCTCATATCTTAATAAACAAAAACAATTAAATGTCAAGTGCTACTACTTGATGTGCTTGATAAGGTAGTCTATTTTGGAGTGTGTGCATTTGTTAATTTCTAATAAATAAATCTTCTTTTGAAGAAATTTTGTTAAGGAAAGTTTTTTGACAACAAAATTATCTTTTTAACTTTGGTTTCTCAAAAACTTATCTTATAATATTTAATATTACTGTTCAAAGAAACGTGAAAAATCTTCCAACCCAAAAAATGTATAAATTTACACGTACCTTATGTTAGTTCTATGTTCTTCTTAGACAACACGTAGGAAAAAAAGCTTACTAGACTACAATTCGTTATACTTTAAAGATTATAATATAATTTGTTTTAGTAAAGTAAGAGGTCAAGCTAACTAACTATTTAATACTCTTGATATTACAACAAAAGATTTCTTTTATCTGAGTTTCAAACCTATAATCTCCTACATAGAGACCGTGTAACTTTGTTACTAGATCAAAAATTAGTTCTTATCATGTCATTTTAGTTTCAAACAGTAGTTCTTTCTATATATTTGCTTCTATTTAGTTGGTCGTCAAAATTATGAATGTCTCAGATGAATTCTATAATTGCACAAGGCTTGTGAACTTTGCGGATTTTGACTTTATAACTTGTTTTCGGTATCTTTTACTTGATGCATGTTTAGGCACAAAGAGCATTCTCATATTCATGGAATAGGGTGTGTGTGGGGGGGGGGGGGGGGGGGGGGGGGGGGTAAGATGGGTATTGAATCTAATTCGGTATGATGTCTGGTCATGGCCATCTAATTCGTATCAAAACTCGAACAGATAACTTTATAATTTGTGTGGATCAAGTGCCCACGAATCTAACTACGAATCACCCCCTCTACCATATTCACCCATGAGGATTTGGAAAATAAATCTACAAGTTTAACAACAACAAAAAAAATTCTTAATTTACTTATTATATTTTACCAGAATTTTTCGTAGTATTGGGCATGTTGTTGGAGATACTTAGCAGCTCATCTGGAAACTTATCAATTAGCCCCTCTAAGATTGTCATATCAGTAACAATGATGTTTAACCAACTAGACTCAATCAAAGGATATTACATGTTGTTTAGAAATGTTTACCGGCTAGTAGGATAATTAATTAGAAAATTATGCAACGGCTACTTAGTCTATATATACCATGTAAACTATGTAATTAACAATCAATTGAATACATTTTTTAATCATACTATCACACAAAAGCACAGGGCAACTGATTATGTAGTACTATAATAAAGATTTTGTTTGGGTTTTTTATCCAAATTAAGGACTTTGGACAAAGTCTTATTCAAAGTTATGTCATATCTGTTCAATTAGCGTCAAAATTTACGAGGACAGTGTTGATTCATGTAATCATTTAAATTAATTAAGTTTAAAGCTTTTGCACAAATCTCAAAGCTAATCGGATGGTTTAGATTCGGCTTTGAATGAATTTGCCAAAATCCAATTCCTTTTATTTTATGAATGATAGAACACAAACACAAGCAAATATGATCATATATCATATATTCAAAATGTCAGATTTTGAATAATAACTTCTCTTTAGGATGTCGGTGAAGAATTAATTCATTTTTAAGTGATAATTGTACAATGTTAAACTCATTTGTGACAACAATAGAAGGGCTATACTCAAATTAAAAACTTTAGTGTTATGATTACAAAAGATTTATAATAATTTTTTTATAATTAAATGTTATTTGACATAAATTCTTCGGAAATTTTTTTATCTAACACCCGTTAAAATCGGAATTAATTAACTAACATCCCTTCTGACTTTTCTACTAAAATACCACCTCCGCCCAACCAGCTTGCGCACCTGCCCTGCCCAACTAGCTTACGCACCGCATGCCCGCCAAATCAGATTGCGCACCAGCAGGCCCGCCAAACCACTTTGCGCACCCCCGGGTCAGCCAAACCAGCTAGCGCACCTGGTTTTTGGTGCTATAAATCCTTTGCGCACCCGTTTTTACTCTTTACCCTCTCCCATTTGCGCACCCGCCAAACCAGTTTGCGCACCTGGGTGCGCCAGACCAGTTTGCGCACCCGAAAGCTTTGGTCTGCAAAACCAGCTTGTGGAGATGGTATTTTAGTTAAAAAAATAATAACGGGTGTCATTTAATTAATTCCAATTTTAATGGGTGTCAGATAAAAAAATTTCGGTAACTTCTTATAATAAAATAAAAGGAGAAGAAAGTTAACAATCCAAAATATTTTAAGACTTCATTTCACGCAAAAATTAGAGTTCAACATATCAACTTATAATTTATTACAACATAGCAAAAAAAAAATAAACTTTTTTTTTACAATGATTTGAGCAAAACACGCAACCTGATGCACATCTTTATTTCACAATTATACAAATTAAAATTTACACTTTAATTATATGCACATAAATCAACCACATACATCATCAATAAAAATCATTATGATAAATTACATTTTGAGATTTCAACAGTATAGACGCCGAGTAATACCGCATTTACCTGGTATTTTTTTTATTTGATGAACATTAACTTCCAGTAAACGAACCCAGATAGAATGTCGGTAAGAACAAACGCATTTGAAATCGGCCCCTTCTGCAGCTCTGCAACATTCAGGTGTTGGATCTGGTGGATTGGAACCTCTCACTGATGGCAAACAAGCAGTGATACCATCATTGCTCATTCCACACAAGCTTAAAGCAGACACCATACTATTATTTACTGCAAAACATAATAGTAATATTGACAGAAAAGTCAGCTTAAATGATGGTTGAAACTCCATATTGTATATTCGAAATTTTCAAATTGGATTATGCTAGCTAGCTCGTCTTAGGTTTGAATTGGAATTTTGGAATGAGCAATGTGAATTTATATATAATGCAAATATTGGATACACGTATGGTGGTTGTACCGTTGTGATTTTGTTGAAATTTGATAATTGCTATGCGCATATTTTTTGCACAGGGATAACTAATTTTGTTAAGAAAAAAGATAAAGACAAGACTTTATCTTTGATTAATGGATGTAGTTAATCTTAACTACAAATTATTGTTGTTCAAAATAAAAGAAGGATCACATTTTCCAAATTTAGAGTGCATTTTGTTCAGAATTTGTTAATTGTTTTAAACCAGATCAATATTTTGACACAGCCGTTGATTTTTTTTACTTTAGTAAGGTAAAGATTTTTAATTTTAGTTTTAAAGTTTTGTTAAGTATCACGATTCAAATTAATAAACACTTTGCATTAACCGAAAATAAATCTGTTGTTATTCTAATAGGAATAACAGGTTCCTGTTTTTTTTTTCTTTTTTTGTGATGAAACAGGTTCGTTATTCCTTTGGAATAACATCAAATTTATTTCCCCATTTGAATTATATGGTCATTTGGATTAATTAGAAACAACTGCATTTGAATTCTAAGAGCATCTGCATCTCTGAAACTCTTGGAGTTTCAAAGCTGACATGGCAGTTTCTAAACCAGTTTCAGAGATGTAGATGGGTTTCATATTTAGCAATTTTGTTCAAGAGTTTCTAAATATAAAACTGTTTCAAAACTCTGACATGGCAAAATAATCAATTCTTATTGGCTTAATTTTTAATATTGTTTTAATTAAATGCTAATGTGGCAATTAAGAAACTCTAATTATAATTTCAGGGATGTAGAGGTTTAGAAATTCAGAGAGTCTGGAATTTCTAAAATTCTGTTAACAGTTATTTAGAAACTCTGAGAGTTCCAGGGATACAGATGCTCTAAGGTCACTATATTATTGGAGTGATGGTGCTCACATCAAAATTGTATTTGCGACGGGTGTGACGGAATTTTTATGTATATCAGACGTTATTTTAGTTTTAATGGAGGGCATATTATCATTGAATTTAGAAATTTCAGTTTTTTAAGGGTTAAATATTAATTTGCTAAGGATGCACGGCTATATTTTGCCTGATTTAGAGACGGTGTTCTGCTATAATGGCATATTATCGTAATCATAGTTGGTAAAATTAAAATAAATAAAATGTTCAAATCGGTCAAATATTTATATATATCTTATTTATTCCCATCACTTGTTTGGAACATGAGTTGTAATATAAATCAATTTAGAACACAACCATGTTTTACAACCTGAATCAACATTTCTAATTTTTGGTGCTAGATATATCCCAAAGAGATACCAGGATATGTTGGATTTTAATGAAGATCAAGATTTGGCGGTGTCGGTTAGTATTAATATCTGAAGTGCATGCACGAAATCACGTAGAGAAATACAAAAAGATTAAGGGCCTGTTCGGCCTCCCTCAGAAAATGGAAATGGGCATAGGAACAGGCTCAATTTGAACTGCAATTTACTGTTCACTGTGATTTACTAGTTTTTTTTTTTTTTTCCCACGTGAACAGTAAATCGCACGAACAGGCCCTAAATTAGGGTCTCTTAGGGGAGATTGCCATTTTGATTTTTGAGTACTTTAAAAACAAGCAAATTATGGATCGAAACTTTTTCTATTCTTACGAATATAAAAAGTACGTCCACAAAGTAGGCAATGGTCCTCCCCATGTAGTTAATAATCAAACTCTTGTATATGATTTTTTTTTTCAGGAATACTATACAATATAATAATTTGCACTTTAATATGCAGGTATGAATACTTGATGTTATAGGAATTTATATTATTTACTAAAATTAAAGCGCTGCCATTTGCGGTTACGGTTAGGCTTCCGCTTGTTCTTGTTTGTCTTCGTGTTGTCCCTCTCCCGGACGCTTTCAAGTGATGTTTGCAATTTCCCCTTATGTCAGTAGTGGCCCCCAAATTCTTAATGCACATGACATTGATAGGTTTACCGTAGATACTTTTAATAACACATATTTGCACTTTACTGTATGGGTATGCATACTTATCATTTTATAGATGAATATTGTTTCTAAAATCTTACAATTGGGTTACTTACGCATCCGTTTGCTCTTTTGTCCATGTTTTTTGTTTTTGTTTTTGCACAATTGTTTAGGGATGCATTTTTTTTTAGCGATGGCGGTTGTGACCCTCTACCTAATTAGCAGTCACACATGCAGTTAATGTCTGGAGAACATAATAGAGCATTGTTCCAATGGGACAGTTAGGTGCTTGCTATCTTTTATTAATGAACTACATAACTAATTTTAATTACATATTATTTTCTGTTTACAATAACAGAAAGGATTACATTTTTCAAATTTAGAGCATGCACTTTATTATTTTTTTGTTAGTTGTTTCAAACCAGATTACATTTTGACCGAACAATTGATTTTTGTTTGATAGTAAGGTTTTATCATGAGAAAGGTTTCTATTTTCTAGTTTTAGTTATGTTACCCTGATGTACAACATAATTAGCAAAGTTCATCAGTCGGACAAATTAGCAATTTTTGAATATTTAATTAATGATTAGAAACTTAATTTAATATATATTAAATTTGAGAATCAAGTTTAATAATGGTTAAGACAATGTTTTTTTATATTGGAAGTCATAGATTTGAAAAAAATGATATTTTTTTTAAATTAATAAATAGATGGCTTGGGCTCATATCTTAATAAATAAAAACAATTAAATGTCAAATGCTACTACTAGGGGTGTAAACAGAGCGGATTCGGAGCGGATAATGCTAATACCATATCCACATCCGTTTTTCAACAAGCGGATACGGATACGGATAGTAAACGGATGTCAAAATTGAAAACCATATCCGTCTTAAACGGATACGGATACGGAACGGATAATCCACGGATACGGATTCGAATACGAATATGGAGCGGATAATTGTCGGATATTGAGTAATTGTACTAAATTTCATAATTTTAAATTACCTAATTTTATTACCTAAATTTACAAAAAAATAATATACTTTTTAAGTTTGCACAGTGATGATTATGCATGACTAATTGCTTATTGGTTTAGAGAACCAATCTATTATCCTAATATATTATATGATTTTTCTACCAAGATTTTTGGACTTAAATGAATATGTATGTTTTTTGGGAATTTTGCAAGGGTAAAATGAATTGAAAGTTGCTGAAAAATTAAATTTCGGATCCGGATATATACGAATGTCCGCTCCGTTTATATCCTCACGGAATTATCCGTATCCGTATCCGCATTATTTTTCCATATGCTAAAATTATCCGTATCCGTATCCGTTTAATCCGGATACGGATAATAAGCAAATTCGGAGCGGATTATCCGCGGATGATCCGTATCCGTTTACACCCCTAGCTACTGCTTGATGTGCTTGGTAAGGTAGTCTATTTTGGATTGTGTGCATTTGTTAATTTCTAATAACTAAATCTTCTTTTGAACAAATTCTGTCAAGGAAAATTTTTTGACAACAAAATTATCTTTTTAAATTCGGTTTCTCAAAAACTTATCTTATAATATTTAATATTACTGTTCAAAGAAACGCGAAAAATCTTCCAACCCAAAAGATGTATAAATTTACAAGTACCTTATGTTAGTTCTATGTTCTTCTTAGATAATACGTAGAAGAAAAAAAACTTACTGACTACAATTCGCTCATTGTTATACTTTAAAAGATTATAATATTTTTTTAGTAAAGTTAGAAAGTCTAGCTAACTAACTATTTAATACTTATTTCAACAAAAGATTTTTCTTATCTGAGTTTCGAACCTACAATCTCTCAGACAGAGACCGTGTAACTTTGTTACTAGATCAAAAATTAGTTCTTATGATGTAATTTTAGTTTCAAACAGTAGTTCTTTCTATATATTTGCTTCTATTTAGTTGGTTGTCAAAATTATGAATGTCTCAAATGAATTCTATAATTGCACAAGGCTTGTGAACTTTGCGGATTTTGACTTTATAACTTGTTTTCGGTATCTTTTACTTGATGCATGTTTGGGTTGGGGGGGGGGGGGGACCGCATCCTCTGCTGCACTTTTGGACGGCCCAGATTTAATCTCAGCCGGTAAGTGCTCGGATGATGGAGGGGGCAGCATTAATTTTGCTTTAAAATTCGTGCCAAAATCTTATTTCATCCATCCGATCAAAAACGAACGGACCAGATTAAAAGTGCAGCATCCTGCTGCACAATAAAAGTGCAGCATCCTGCTGCACAATAAAAGTGCAGCAGAGGATGCGATTTGGGGGGGAGGGGGGGGGGGGTTGGGTGGTGGTTAAGATGAGTATTGAATCTAATTCGGTCTGATGTCTGATCATGGCCATCCAATTCGTATCAAAACTCAAACAGATAACTTTAAATTTGTGTGGATCAAGTGCCCACGAATCTAACTACGTATCACCCCCCCAACCATATTTACCCATGAGGATTTGAAAAATAAATCTACAAGTTTAACAAAAAAAAAGATTCTTAATTTACTTATTATATTTTACCAGAATTTTTCGTGGTATTGGGCATGTTGTTGGAGATACTTAGCAGCTCATCTGGAAACTTATCAGTTAGCCCCTCTAAGATTGTCATATCAGTAACATTGATGTTTAACCAATTAGAATCAATCAAAGGATATTACATGTTGTGTAGAAATGTTTATCTGTTAGTAGGATAATTAATTAGAAAATTATGCAACGGCTACTTAGTCTATATATACCATGTAAACTATGTAATTAACAATCAATTGAATACATTTTTTAATCATACTATCACACAAAAGCACAGGGCAACTGATTATGTAGTACTATAATAACGATTTTGTTTGGGTTTTTTATTCAAACTAAGAACTTTGGACAAAGTCTTATTCAAAGTTATGTCATATCTGTTCGATTAGTGTCAAAATTTACGAGGACAATGTTGATTCATGTAATCATTTAAATTAATTAAGTTTAAAGCTTTTGCACAAATCTCAAAGCTAATCGGATGGTTTAGATCCGGCTTTGAATGAATTTGTCCGAAATCCAATTCCTTTTTTTTATGAATGATAGAACACAAACACAAGCAAATATGATCATATATCATATATTCAAAATGTCAGATTTTGAATAATAACTTATCTTTAGGATGTCGGTGAAGAATTAATTCATTTCTAAGTGATAATTGTACAATGTTAAACTCATTTGTGACAACAATAGAAGGGCTATAAGCCTATAATCAAATTAAAAACTTTAGTGTTATGATTACAAAAGATTTATAATAATTCTTTTATAATTAAATGTTATTTGTCGTGAATTCTTCTAATAAAATAAAAGGAGAAGAAAGTTAACAATCCAAAATATTTTAAGACTTCATTTCACGCAAAAATTAGAGTTCAACATATCAACTTCTAATTTATTACAACATAGCAAAAAAAAATAAACTGTTTTTTACAATGATTTGAGCAAAACACGCAACCTGATGCACATCTTTATTTCACAATTATACAAATTAAAATTTACACTTTAATTATATGCACATAAATCAACCACATACATCATCAATAAAAATCATTATGATAAATTACATTTTGATATTTCAACAGTATAGACGCCGAGTAATACCGCATTTACCTGGTATTTTTTTTATTTGATGAACATTAACTTCCAGTAAACGAACCCAGATAGAATGTCGGTAAGAACAAACGCATTTGAAATCGGCCCCTTCTGCAGCTCTGCAACATTCAGGTGTTGGATCTGGTGGATTGGAACCTCTCACTGATGGCAAACAAGCAGTGATACCATCATTGCTCATTCCACACAAGCTTAAAGCAGACACCATACTATTATTTACTGCAAAACATAATAGTAATATTGACAGAAAAGTCAGCTTAAATGATGGTTGAAACTCCATATTGTATATTCGAAATTTTCAAATTGGATTATGCTAGCTAGCTCGTCTTAGGTTTGAATTGGAATTTTGGAATGAGCAATGTGAATTTATATATAATGCAAATATTGGATACACGTATGGTGGTTGTACCGTTGTGATTTTGTTGAAATTTGATAATTGCTATACGCAGATTTTTTGCACAGGCATAACTAATTTTGTTATGAAAAAGATAAAGACAAGACTTTATCTTTGATTAATGGATGTAGTTAATCTTAATTACAAATTATTGTTGTTCAAAATAAAAGAAGGATCACATTCTCCAAATTTAGAGTGCATTTTGTTCAGAGAATTTGTTAATTGTTTTTAACCATATCAATATTTTTAATTTTAGTTTTAAAGGTTTGTTAAGTATCATGATACAAATAAACACTTTGTATTAACCGGAAATAAATCTGTTGTTATTCTAACAGGTTCCTATTTTTTTTTGTTTTTTTGATGGAGCAGGTTTTTGTTATTCCTTTGGAATAACATCAAATTTATTTCCGCATTAACCAACCGCATTTGAATTCTATGGTCATTTGGATTTGAATCAAATGGGGTTAGTTGAGTCATTATATGATATGGAGACATTTGAATTCTAAAGTCATTTGGATTAGAAACAACTGCATTTGAATTATAAGGTCACTATATTATTGGAGTGATGGTGCTAGTTCAAAACAGAAGGTTTTGATCAAACAAATTCTCACTATATATGCAATTATGCATCCATCGTTGCATAATTATTTTATTGAGACGATTTTTTTTGTTAATAAAAATAAGAAGAATAAATTTAAAATATGAATACTAAATCTATTATATCACATTTTGTAAGATAGATATTATGATTTATAGCGCTCAGGCGATACGCTATGAATATTACGTCAAACTTAAAAAGAAATTAAAAAAATGAATGTTGTAAAGTATAATCGTCCAGAAGCCAATTTTATGAAGTAACTCAAATTTTGAGTTTAGATTCAGACTATCCGATTAGAATTCAGACCAATTTGATCTGAAAGAAAATATACGATATCTTTTAATATTCATATTAAAAACATATCATCTAAATTCACAAAATTTGTGTGGATCAAGTGCGCACGAATCAAACCCCCTCACCCTCTCCCATATTCACCCGTGAGGATTTGGAAAATAAATCTAGAAGTTTAACAAAAAAAAAAAAAAGATTCTTAATTTACTTATTATATTTTACCAGAATTTTTCGTAGTATTGGGCATGTTGTTGGAGATACTTAGCAGCTCACCTGTAAACTTATCAATTAGTCCCTCTAAGATTGTCATATTAATAACATTAATGTTTACCAATTAGAATCAATCAAAAGAGATTACATGTTGTATTCAGTTTCTTTGTATGCTATGAGAGGGAGGCTCACTTTCATCGCTCTCAAGTCTCAACAGAGATCTCCCATTATCTGTTGAGCAACCTTTTCCTTTACCGTGACAGATTTTTATTTTCGGTTCCGAATGTTCGTCCATTGTCCTGTAAGTTGTCCGACGTGGTAGTTTATAACGTACAGAAACAGATTTATTTTAAGCGAATGCAGATTAATTGGTCTTTATTTATTTTGAAAATATAGCGATTCCACGTAATTTTATTGTATAGTATCCGGTAAAATGTTATAAATATTAATGTAAAATTAATTATAATATTTTCTTTGTGTAAAATTTATATGATTGACTCCCCCCACCCCACTCTATAAGTTGAAAGTTTACCTACACCTATCCTGATCTATCATTTTCTATTATAACATATTTGGAAATTATTTCATTCTTTGCCATCTAATTTAATTCGATTTTATGTTATTGAACGCCAACATAAAACATTTGTTTGAGTAAAGTTGTAGCCACCCATCTATTTTTTATATTTGTCGGAGATCTCTTATGTAAGTTTTGAACCTGTAATCTCTTATACATAAGACATTATCTTAGTCACTAAATCAAATATTGATTCTTACCATAAAATAACTGTAAACAATACAAAATGATTACATCTAATAATCGTTATCTTGTTTTAGCTAAACTCATTTTTTTATAAGTGAAATTATATTACCGATTTCATTCATAATGAAATCATAACAATAAGAAAATCAGTATCAAACGTTGACACAAAAGTAGCTACACTCATTGCATAGTGCACTTAATTTTAACATACATTTCCTCTTCCTATTCCATGCAAAGCAAATTCTTAAGGGTGACTAATTAAAAACTTAATTTTTTGTTCGGCATAGTGCTCCTTAAGGGTGAATAATTAATAACTTAATCCTTGCTAAGTCCGTCTACGAGCAGTTACAAAACAACGTAATATTCATTGTCTGCGTAAATATGCGGAATCTATAATCATGTATCACATTTAAAATGTTATTAGATTTAAAATTGTAAATGAATTAGATTAATTTCTTAACTATTGATTAATTATGCAATGGTTAATCTTACTACTTACAACTGTAGAAGAGTTAATTCAAACTGCTATTTTATTTGTGACGATTGGAATGATTAAATTTATTGCCAGGGAGTACATGTACTTCTTCATACTTAAATTTATTGGGTTGGAATGATTAAATTTATTGTCAGGGAGTACATGTACTTCTTCATACTTAAATTTACTGCATAAACTTGACCTCGATTATTCAAAGTAAAAGACATAATTACTAGTTTACTAAGTCCATAGATCTGTGACATCAAAATAACACTCTAAATAAAGTAGAACTAGAATGCTTTTAAGCTAACCAAGTAATTTAGAGAGTTTTATTTCAAGATTTATCGGGTTTTTTTTCAAATGATAAATTCAAATCGTTGAAATTGATCTATTTTATGAATGATGAATTTACGTGTGAAGTTTATAAATTCTCGAAGTAATTTAGTATAAAATCAAATGAAAAAAAATGAATGTGTTTAAATTAACTTGTAAATCTTCTCTCTTCAACAACTTGACTTTATAATAAATTAATATAAAAATTTATAAATTTTTCATGCAAATTTATCACTCATAGAGTATACTGGTTTCAACCGTTTGAATTCGCTATTTGAAATCGATCCAATAGATTTTAAAATTAAACTCGCCAAAAACTTATATGATTAATTTAATAATACTCTAATTCTAATCCTATAAATATTACCACTTGAAATGACAAAAATAAACAAAGTATTTATAACTTGAAACAACAAAAACAAACAAACAAGAGAATTAGTTCCTCTAGAATAAAAAGGAATTAAAGGAGAAGGAAGTTTGACGGCCCAAAAAATTTACTTCATTTTTTATATATTGTTCAACATATTAACTTGATGCACTGTTGAAACTTCACTTTTTATGCAAAAATCTCACAATACGCTCAACAAATACATAGTTACCGTGTTAAATAAATTGTTTGATGATTGTTGTTGTGCGGTAGGATTTGAGTATAGAAAATGCTAAATATTATTTAAAAAAATAAAATTTATATAACACAATATAACACAAAATAGTAAAATCCTTTTACTATTTGATTTTATAAAAAAAAAATGTAATCGATAACTAACACCAATAACATGTCATATCTATCAAAATCAAACCAAAAATTTAATAATCCAATGTACATCGTAGATAGAAGAATAACATATTGACAATTTAATATGAAAGTGAATTAACTCTTTTAAATTTAGCATAAGAATGAAATTAACTTTTATCTAAAAGTTATAATGAATAGTAATATTTAACAGATTACAAATAAATACAAACTTCAATTTAGCGCCTCCAGCATGAATTAAGATCCACACTTGTGTATGAACAAAACACAACTTTGACACATCATCTTTGTTTGACAATTATACAAATTAAATTTTACACTTTATATGAATGTAAATCAACAACACGCATCATCAATACAAAATCAATGAGATCATTAATTACATCTTTGAGACTTTAACAGTTTGGTTAGAGTAAGGCTGCATTTAGTTGGCAATTTTTTTGACTTGATCGACATTAACTCCAAGTTGATGAATCAAAACAGAGTGTTGGTAAGAACAAAAGCATTGTAGATTGACCTGTCTTATGGCTTTGCAATAATTAGGTGTTTGGTCGTGGCGGAATGAAACCTCTCACTGATGTCATCATTGTTCATTCCACACAAAATTATAGCTGACACAATAATGCCATTATTTAATGTAAAAATATTAATCCGTGTTATAAATCAATCCGTAATATGCATGGTACCATAGACTCACTCATATACCTATTCACCCCCATTTAATTTTTTTTTTTATTTCTTTCTTTCCGGACTGGTTGTGCTCATTCTAACACTAGATCTGCATCAACAAGCCACATTTGATCTCTAAGGTCATATTTGGATTTGAATCAAGTTGGGTTAGTTGGGTCATTATATACAGGGGACATTTGTATTCTCAGGTCTTTGGATTAGAGTCAACGGCGTTTGAATTCTAAGGTCTTTATATATGATTTGAACTGGTGCTCCTATTAGGGTTGTATTTCCATCGGGAGCGAAGGGGTTTCGACGAAGGATTCACATTTACTGCGATCCTAAAAGAATGAAAAATAATTCTAAAACCTCTGTTTTTTTAAATTCAGTCGTTCGATAATTTCTGTGCACGTATCTCAAAACAACTTATTTTTCTTTGCACGAATCTCGAAACAATTTAACAGTTGGATTTGGAAAAACAGTGATTGTAGGGTATTGTTCATGAGTTAAGAATTGCAACAGATTCGGATCCTTCGATGAGTATTGAATTAAATTCAATCTGATTTGAGTTAATATTCGCATATCTGTTATTAGATCAAAGAATACGTATCCTTTGCATTAACTTAAAAAGAAATCTTTTAAGCTAATGCATCTCGGTTGTCTGATTTTAAACTGAGCCAATCCAGTTGTCTTATTTTAATACATGTTCTCTTTAATATTAGTGTAGATCTATTCTGCATGAATCTTAAAGCAGATCAAATGACCCACATACATTAATTCAAAAGATTTCCTTGTCAGTTAATGCAGAGGATACGAATTCTAGATCAAATGTGTTGAAGCATTGGACAAACTTCGACATAAAGTAGGGGTTAGATCGGACAACATATTGGTCCGATTTTCATCAAATACGCTCCCGCTCACTTTTCGGTCAATGAATCGAGACAGTGAAAGCTAGCTACAAGTGGTTCAACTCGAGGAAAAGTATTTATGGTGTTGAATTCTATGATAATAAATTAAAATAATCATATATTGAAAATTTAAAAAATAATTACAAAAATAAAAGCTATCATGAAAAAAAAATTAAGAAATCATTGATGAAAAAATAGTAAAAGTAGTGGTGAAATTTTTATTTATAATTAATAAAATAAAGAAAACTACATAAAACAACAAAATGTACTTATTATGAAATAAAAAACAAAATTGATAAGATGCAAAGGAAGAACCGATTTTTTTATTAATAGAAAAAATAAAATAAAAATAACGATAATGGAAAATGATTTCAGTGAATTTCGATATAACGTCCAGGACACTGTAGGTGAACGTTATAAATAATAATGTCCAGTTAATCTGATTGAATAATCGCTAATTAACCAAAAAAGTACTGTGGCTGGCCGTTATGGACGATAACAGCTAGCTACAGTATGTTTTTTTTTTTTACTTCGGTTCTATAATGGTATGGTCGGAAAAAACACACACTGTAGCTGGACGTTATGGACCATAACGTTCCAATATAGTTTTTTGTATTAATTAACGATTATCCAATCAGATTAACTGAACGTTATGGTTTATAACGTCTAGCTACAGTGTGCTGGACGTTATAAACTATAACGGTCTTCTTAGATTTCAAAATTCACCGAAGTCATTCTCCATTAAAATTATTATTTTTATTTATTTTCTTATTAATGAAAAAATCGGAAGGAAGAATGGTACATGAAAAAAAGTTAAGTTGGACCTTTTTTCATCCGTACATATTTGATTCTCATATTTTTTTTTTCATGGTCAATTTTTCCATTATACCACTGAACACTCTGATGTAAATTCATTATGTTACCGAACAACACCATAAAATGTCTGTGAACACTGCAAAATGATTACATCTAATGATTGTTATGTTGTTTTAGCTACACTCACCATAGTACGTGCACTTTCACTCAAAAGATAGAAAGAAAAAAAATATAGTGCACTTAATTTTAAGAGAAACTATTTTTTTTCGTCCTTGGATAAAAAAAAATTAGGGAGATAGCCAATAGATCATAGAAATTTATAGGAAGCAAACAAACTTGGATAAAAAAAATTCAACCCCCTGGAGGAGTATATTTAAATATGTTACTTAAAAGGAGTGCTAGACCAATGAGAAATCAAAGCGGAATTAAACCCATAGATTCGAACCATGAAGAATTGGGGAATTTTTTTTCGGTAGAAATGAATAGAAAAAGAGAGAGGAAAATAGAAAGAGTGCATGGATTATTAGATTGATAGTAAGACCGGTACAAATTCTACCGGTCTAAAAAATTCAAAGTTTAGACCTGTAAAACTCTTACCGGTCCTAACTACTTTTTTTTTTTATCAGTCAGTAAACCTTGAAGAAAAAAAAAATAGTTAGGACCGGTAAGAGTTTTACAGGTCTAAACTTTGAGTTTTTTAGACCGGTAGAATTTGTACCGATCTTACTATCAATCTAAGAATCCGTGCACTCTTTCTATTTTTCTCTCTCTTTTTCTGTTAATTTCTACCGAAATTTTTTTTCCAAGAATTGGTGCGACCATTTATTGTCTCCAGTCTATTAAAGCGAAAAGGCTCCAGTCTTGTAGAAGTCCGTACTATGTCAAGGTAGGTTAATACAAAAATGGAGATTTGCAGTTCAAAGAGCTGGAGAAGATATAGTCAATCGGCCACCCCTCTATTCGCTATTGCCGGGATACTCGGCCACAAGCAATGGCCACACAAAATGAAATCTAAATAAGAAAAAAAAGAAAATTCGAAAAGAAAAGGGGGAAAAGCGACTTCCTTCTCTCTTGTTCTACGCTCTCTTCTTTGATCGATCCGTCGATCGATCGATCGATCGATCTCTTTCGTGATAGAAAGAAAGAGAGAGATTCAATGGATATGTTAGACAGCATCGAGTGCGTGTCGTCATCAGATGGGTTAGAGGAGGAGGAGACTTTGGCGCACCTGCCACGCCATCCCTACCCCAAGTCAGGTGGCGGTGTGGCCGGAAATGTTGGAGTAGGCGGAGGGGGGAATGGAACCGGTGCCGGAGCAATAGCCGGAGGGCCGATGTTGCCTCCAGCGACTAGCGTGCATGAATTGCTTGAGTGCCCCGTCTGTACCAACTCCATGTATCCCCCGATTCATCAGGTTTGCGATCTTGTTTACACTTTGATTCTCTAATTCATGGCATTGGAAATTATTTAGGTTACGGAGGTTTGGTTTGGAGGAAGAATTTGAATAGCACATTCGAGGGAAAGGAATAGGGAAGAATACGTGTGATTGGCTTGTAATAAGGGGTTAGTAGTATTTCCTTGATTTTGGACCTTTTTTTTTTTTGCCTTGTTGGTCCTTTTGGCGTTCCTGTTAGTGTATTTGTAATTTCATGGGATTTTTTCGAGTATTGATGTGAAATTTGTGGCGTTTGATTCAAGAAAGCTCAAACCCTGCATCCAAGAAAGTCCCAGTATGGTGATACACAGAAAAGAGATTAAATGCAGGAATCATGAATTGAGGATGCAATGAGTAATGACTTGTAATGTGATTATTAGATTTGGCCATTTGTCTGTTTTCATGTTCTCTTATCAACGAAACTAAAGTAGGTTTATTTGAACTGATAAGTATGCTGCTCACATTTTGTTCAACTTTCAGCAGCTGATGTTTGGTAATTCATTCTTAGATTCTTGTTATGTGGCTACACTTCCTAATTGATTCCCTTTTAAGGGGTCTTTCACTGTGCATTTTACTAGTATAGGTTACAAATTTGCATTCTTCCATGTGTCACATTTCAGAACACTTTTATACCTTTATAAGCTACAAATTATTCCTTATTTAAGCTGTGACTGTATTTTGATTAACAAGGCTGTGTTTTGGCAGCTTTCTTTGATAATGCTTCTGCACCTTATATTTGAACAACACCCAATTAGTTAACACCAGTTGGGATCTTTGAGGGCTCTTTTGAAAAAGAGTATTTCTATGGTAAAGTCATTCTGAGAATTGATTTGTGGAATCCTCTGGGTTTGAATTCCCATAAAAAAAATTGAAAGCTATCTCAGCCACATGCTAAGTCACTGACAATTCAATGCGTTGATCAATTCACAGTGCCAAAATGGCCACACTCTCTGTTCGACATGCAAGTCCCGGGTGCACAACCGGTGCCCTACCTGCCGACAGGAGCTCGGCGACATTCGCTGTTTGGCGTTGGAGAAAGTCGCTGAATCCCTGGAGCTTCCATGCAAGTACTACACATTGGGCTGCCCTGAGATATTCCCCTACTACAGCAAGCTGAAGCATGAGTCCCAGTGCAACTTCCGTCCTTACAACTGCCCCTATGCCGGATCTGAGTGCTCCATAATTGGCGACATCCCTTTCCTTGTTGCGCATCTCAGGGATGATCATAAGGTGGATATGCATAGTGGATGTACGTTTAATCATAGATACGTCAAGTCAAATCCGAGGGAGGTGGAAAACGCCACTTGGATGTTGACGGTGAGTTTTTAATTTTTTATTTACTCTCTTCTTTGTCATGTCTTTTCACAATGAACTTAAAGTGTATTTTCAGCTGTGCACTGATGGAACTTTGAAACTATTGTGACAATCTCTGTTAAAACTACAAATTAATCGTCCGCAGACTGTTTATCCTGGTTTTTCAAATGTGCTTACATTCCAAACTTTTCCTCGTTAGTCATTTCCTCATTTTTCACTATTTTTCTGTTAAAAAGACGAATTCCCACCTTCTATAACTTTGGCAAGAGGGCCATGCGTAGGTGATCTTTTTGAGTTTCCATGTTTTTTTTTTTTAGGGGGCAGGGGGTGTGGGTACAATGATTCTGGTTAGTGAGTACTTTTTTTCAGGCTTTGCCGTGGCATTTAGTTCTTCCACCATCTAAATTGAGTTAAAAAAAAAGATACACTCTTCCTACCAAATGTGAATTACCAGAATTGAAAAGGAAAAAAAAAAAAGCCATACACAAAAGGCTAATTTTTCTCTCTTTCTAGGTATTTCACTGCTTCGGTCAATATTTCTGCCTTCACTTTGAGGCCTTCCAGCTGGGCAATGCACCAGTATACATGGCATTCCTGCGTTTCATGGGAGACGAGAATGAGGCACGCAACTACAGCTATAGTCTTGAGGTTGGTGCAAATGGCCGCAAGATGGTCTGGGAGGGTACTCCCCGCAGCATACGCGACAGCCACCGCAAGGTACGGGATAGCCATGATGGCCTCATAATTCAGCGCAACATGGCCCTCTTCTTCTCTGGTGGTGACCGCAAGGAGCTTAAGCTGCGGGTCACGGGTCGGATCTGGAAGGAGCAGCCCAACACTGATGGCGGCGTTTGCATCCCTAATCTGTGCAGTTGAAATGAAGAGGGTGTGTTGGGGGGTTGGGGGTAACGGGTTGTCCGTAATGAGTGATTGTTTTCATGGCTGTATGTTGTTTGTGTGCTGCTGTGAGTTTAAGGCTTCTGTGATTTTCCAAGATTTAAGTGTGTGTCTTTCGATCTGTTGCTGGGGTACCTGTGGGTGTGGGATTTTGTGCATATATATGTTAGAATTCACGTGTAATCAATGAAATATTAGTCCAATGCTGGTTGGTTCTCAGTTCGGGAAGGGAGCATTTTTCTATTTTCTGGTTCCCATTCAGGAATTGAGTTACTTTCGAGGAGATGTTACAAGTAAATAAATTAAATCCAACTTTGCTCACCAACAAACAACAACACTCATCTGAAAATCAATTAAAAAAAACGATAAAGGAAAGAGCAATTCTCACCTTCGTTGATCTTAATATCCAATTAAACTTTACAATATAACACGGTGAACGGTCAATGAGTGAGTCTGTGAGTGATTACACAAGTATTTCCAAATTGTCTGTTCCTGTCTCTGTTCCACTTTGACTAAGTCATGATTTAGACGGTCTACGCATGACATGGTTACAAACTTAAACGGCTGTTCAAATTTGGTTTGATAACGACGGTATTATAAATAAAAGCTTGGAATACTTTTTGATCAAGAAAGATCTAAATTTATCTGATCTCAAACGCACGGTCTAGATCTGTTCAGTAGGATTGCAGAGGATGGGAAATGACCCAAGATTTCATGGCGGTGCCAAGCCTTTTAAAAGCTATTTAAATTATTAAGTGGCTTTGTTGAGCTACTCTTAGTTTTCAAATCATTTTAGGCCCCAGCCTCACATGATCATACCAGTCCCTTTTTTTTTTTTTTGAAATGTTAGTAAAATAAAAACTTCTCGTTTATATTTCATAAAAAAAATCTTTCAAATATTTTACAGATACGTGCCGTGCAGTATATTTTAATGTCATGTTTATTTTTTTTAGTAGAGCTCATACTTAAAAAACAGTAGGACTTGAAATTTTCCAGAAAGAGGCTTTAATTAAATAAAACGATACATCCGTGCATTTCCTGTACGAAGATGACTCATAGCATCGGATCCGTATCCTATTCATATCGAATCAAACCATCAGTTATAAAATAAAAAATTCTAAAACCCAACGGAGCTTTCTTACGTGTAGCATTTGGTCGGCTACTTATTTTAATTAAAACAATTCTCTTGTACTAAAATAAAAACCGGACTATGAGAATCTGTGATTGGTTTTGGTTCCTCCCCTTTTCCCCAATTTCTGCTGGAGCGGGGATAAATTAGGTGACCGCTATAATATGATTCTTTATGAATGCCAACAAATTTAATGTGTGTAGTGGATTTCAAAAAAAAAATTTAATATGTGTAGTGAGTCACAGGTTTGTTTAACAGCAATTATGAGATGAGCATTCGACTCGCTGCAAAAAATATCATATTTAACCTGCCTCATTGAATCAAATCGATGAGAAAACGCGTGCGCTTTTCTTTCGAGTGTGTCTCTTGCAGAACGGTCATTCTCCTATTCAAAATTGAAGCGGAGCGCTCCCATAGGCATCGGACCAAATCTGATCCGATATCCGATCTGAACCGTCCAATTAGCATTAACAGTCGTGTTTATACTTTAAGATGCGTGTACATTAATAAACGCAAATCTTAAATCAGATCGGACGGGTTCAACCGAACATCGGATCGCCCCACATCTATTTAAAATACAACGAAATAAGCCTTTAGAAAACAAAAAATTTCAAATAGTGGAACGGTCAAAACGAGAGAGAGCGTATAGCCAGGGCCAGGGCCCAGGGGTAAAAGAATAAAACCCGCGGGACCCAGTTCTCTGGAAAATAGGAATTGCGAGGAGACGAAGACTTGAAGAGTAAGTTCCGAGAACCAGCGCACCTGGTTTTCACGAAGCTAACGGCGTTAATTAAATAACGGGGCACGTCATGGATGTGACAGATGTCCTCGTCTCTATCGGTTCTTCTATCTCTATCGTGACACGTCAGTACCTGTTGGTTTGCTCCTCAAGACATTGCAAATGCCAAAAATACCCTTCAAAGTGTTCGATTTGAAGATTTTGCCACGCATTGTCTGACATTTAAGCAAGTTTTTTATTGATATTTTAGTTATGTTCGTATCTTTATGTATCTTGATATAATATTTAATTTGTATCTTTATTTATTTTAATGTCTGATTCATTATGTACTCGTATAAAAAAAAAAGATAAGAACAAATATTTCACTCTGATGATAAATATAATTTACAGATAAAATATCAAATGTGACGTATTTAAAATGTTGACCATCTCTTCTCACATATACTTAGTTATTTTAAAGCTTATAGCAATCACTGTAATGCATACAAAATATTAAATTTTGTTTTATGTTGCCTAAATTGCTTATTTGAGTTATGGAACCACAATTTCTAATGTTTAATCATCATAGTCATGTATATTAAGTCTAAAATGCAAATTCTAAAATTAAAATCTAACAAAAAGTTTAATCACCTTTTTATGCTTAAATAAAATAATTTCAAAAAATCAGTGATGATTTTCACAAGACTTGTAGAATAATCAATCAAAATCTGAAAAAAAAAAAATCGTTTGGTCTTCAATCAAATGCCTACAAAGTTAAATTGTTAATATTTCAAATGATGTAATGGATGACTAATCTCACAATATGCATATGCAATTTATCTAGATTATAGATGAACATCTATAATTTTATTTTCAGTAACTATCTAATTCTTTTTTATGGGTGTCAATAAAATTGTTAGTATAGTTTACATCAACATAAAATCTTCATCTCCAAAAAAATATTAATATTTTCACATGGAAGCAAATGCAAGTCCATGAAATTTAATATCCAAGTAAATTTGTCATTTTAAAAGACAAATATCTGTTGTCTGTACTTTTAAAGATAGAAAACTTTTAAATTTGTTTGCACTATAAGTTTGTATTTTTAGTCGAAAAATAAGAGAAAAAACAACAAAATACTAAAATTGCGTAATTAAAAATTTCTCATTAAATGTTTAATTCTATTTTATTAAAGTTTAATTCATTCAATACAACTGTCATTATATTGGATCACAACTATTTACAAATCAAATCTTATCTCAAATACAGTTAATAAAAACACGAAATTTACTCGGTCCTATTTATTAGCAATAACTGATAAAGGGCATTTTAGTCATTCACCAATTCAATTGGTTGAGATTGGACTTTTGTAGGAAACGCCGTTAAATCCAAAATCCCCCATTGGACTCTGGGGTCGACGCTTATAAAATTAACAGATCTAGTCCATTAATCCCCTTCCGAAAAGATAGAAAGTTCTAGACTTGTGAACAAAGAAGCAAATGAGCAATTCGATCGAAGAAGAATTCTAATCCCTCATTCCAGCTTTGTCTATTTTCCGAGGTTACCTCTTGAAGGTGAGATCCTTTTTGTGTGCCATTTGTTTTCCTTAATTGTTCAATGCTAGGTAAGCAATCAAATTTAGGCAGCTGGTTTTCTTGAAGCTTACGTTTAATTTTAGATGGAAAATTTCGATTAAGAATATTTGAAGAAGTATTACTGGGGTTATGGATTTTTTATTATTCATATACTAATTTCTTTACTGAAATTCTTGCTTCGATTAATTTTTGATCATATATCTATTTATTGCGCCATTTTTGAAAAAAGAAAGAAAGATACTCTCTCATCTAGCCTAATTGACTGATATTTAATGTTGCAGCGACAATTGCTTTGTGCCTTTGATCTTTAGATAGCAAAAACCTAAATATTAACTTAAAGATTTTCTATTTCAGGGCTTGGTTCTCCTATTAATTTGAAGGAGAATCACATTTTCTTCAAGATGGCTTCAGCAATTTAGTAGAAAAGCTTCAAATTTTAGTTTCCCCTTTTCCTGGGGCTTTCCCAAAGAAAAGGAAAATCTTTGAGAAATTGCTTCCCATTTCAAAACCTAAAAATGTCATCTTCAGGTTTAACTCTGAGTCCCGTACCAATGGACCCAAGCCGATCCACCATTGGATCTGGTTGTTACGGGTCAAACTGTCCCGAATCCATCTTGATTTTCCTCACTGTACCTGGTGTACCCATTATCCCTCTGCGGGTCCTTGAATCCGATTCAATTGCATCTATTAAGCTCCGCATCCAGAAATACAATGGCCTCTTTGTGAAAAACCAGAAATTAATCTTTGATGGTCGTGAATTGGCACGTAAAAACTGTCTCGTCAGTGAGTATGGTGTGTCAGATGGTGACTTTCTGCATCTTGTAATCCGTGTTTCTGAGTTGCGTGCAATTACAGTGAAGACATTCTCTGGGAGAGAGTTCAAATTTCAAGTGGAGAGAAATCGAAGTATTCGTTACATAAAGCACCAAATATTGAGTCAATTTGAGGGTTTGAATGATGTGGAAAATCATAGACTTGTCATTGATGGAGAAGAATTGGATGATGACAAATTGGTGACTGATGTTTGCCCGAAAACCGAGTCTGTTATGCATCTATTGGTACGTAAATCTGTGAAGGTATCAACCAAGCCTGTTGAGAGGGATTTTGAACTCTCAGCTGTGGTACCAGAACAGGTTGAATCTGAACCTGCTTTGGTTGAACCTATTTTGGTAGATCCAAACATCAAATTACCTCTGGTTGTTACTGACATGATTCAGGCTACATATAACGGGTTGGAAAATGGAAATGAACCCGTTTTGTCGGCTGAAGGCACGGGTGGTGCTTATTTTATGAAAGACAGTTCAGGTCATGAGTGTGTTGCGATCTTTAAGCCGATGGATGAAGAACCAATGGCCAAGAACAATCCACGAGGCCTTCCCTTATCCAAAGACGGAGAGGGGTTAAAGAAAGGTACATGTGTAGGTGAAGGTGCTTTAAGAGAGGTGGCGGCTTATTTACTTGATCACCCTTTTGGAGGCCAATTAGGGCTAGGGTTTGCTGGTGTGCCACCCACGACTCTTGTACGATGTGCCAATGTGGGGTTTAGTAGGGGTGGCATGTCAAAAATTGGGTCTTTGCAAATGTTTGTGAAGAACTCGGGAAGTTGTGAGGATATTGGGCCTGGTTTGTTTCCTGTAGAGGAAGTGCATAAGATAGCTGTTTTGGATATGAGACTCGCTAATGCAGATCGCCATGCGGGTAATATTTTGTTGGTTAGGAAAGAAGGAGACGAAGCAGGTTTCGGGTTAGTTCCGATTGACCATGGCTACTGCTTGCCTGAAAGTGTAAGTACATCTAACTGGATCTTTTTTTTTTTTTGTGGAATTTACAGTTTCAGTTCGTGTCACGGATAATCTAGGACATAATTTCAGCATGGTATTATTTTAATACCATTAGAAACCAAATTTAGCATTGAAAATCTCCAAAGGGATGTTCTAGCACCTACAATTTTACCCCTTTATGCAAATAAAAGGAAATTGTTTTAAATTCACGCAACTAACTGATGTTTATACTGCAGTTCGAAGATTGCACGTTTGAGTGGCTGTATTGGCCCCAATCACGGCAGGCATTCAGCACTGAAACCCTAAAGTACATAGAATCATTAGATGCCGAACAAGATATAAAGCTGCTGAAGTCTTATGGGTGGGACCTCTCTGTTAAGTGTGCTAGGGTTTTCCGCATCAGCACCATGCTCTTGAAGAAAGGTGCTGAGAGGGGCCTAACAGCATATGACATAGGGAATTTAATGTGTAGACCTACAGTGAAAAGGGAATCCAGAATTGAAGAAATTATCAAAGAGGCAAAGAATGTGGTTTTGCCGGAAAGCAGCGAGGCACTCTTCTTGGAAACGGTTTCGGAGGTCATGGATCGGTACCTTGACAAGATATGTGGGTAGATAGTTCTTTATGGGGAATAGGTTGTAATTAATTTGTAAGCAGCTTCTTATTCTGTTGACTTAGTTTCATGCATCTTGTAACAGGGACATTTCTCTGCAGGTTAGTTTTTCTTTTCTTTTGTAGTTAAAAATCTTAAAAAAAAATCTGCATTCTTTATCTCTGATTGAGAATTTGAGATTTAAACTGACTGTTTAATGAAAAATTGTTAATGTGCTTCTATCAGTTTCTCAAAAAAAAGAAAAATTGTTAATGTGACTCTTTTGCTTCATTAATCATTTAATGTATTTTTGCACTGATTGAGGCTATGATGCTACATATAGTGCATATCAATCCATACTATGGATTTATATCATTATTTTTGAAGTTCAAATAGTCAATCTGATATGTTCAATATGAAAATGTACTTGAATGTCAGATTTTACAATTTTTTTGTTTTTTTAGATTGATAGAAAATCACTTGATCTTAATAATGTGGACTGTTATAAAGCAGTGATTTTTTTATCTATCTAAAAAAATAGTAAACAAATTATAAAATTTGATTTCTAAATACATTTTTCATATAAAGATTGTATTGAACAGTTTGAATTGATTATTTATCTATAGTACATACCAACTTCCAACATATGTTATGCATAATGTTGTCCGGCGGTAGTGATAATGAATGGGATCAATTGACCTAAATATATTTTTTTATTTATACACAATTTTTTTAACATAGCTAAGAGTAAAATTTTATGAGTATTGTAAAATTAATCTCCATCATAGAATGAAAATTTTATATGAGTAACTTCACATTTACAATTGAACTCATAGTCGGAGAGTCTGACTCTATCTTTGTTGTTGTTGCACGGCTTACGGGAACAGCTTGTGCATGGTAATTATACAAACAATCAATCAACTCGTTGATTGCAACTCTAAATTAACAAGTCTCCAATCTATAGCTTAATCAAAAGAAATTATTTCGGGAAAAGCATCAAACGTCAGTGCAGAGGAAAGATCGTTGCACGAAGTGGTCCTCTTATTAAAATCCGGAAACGAAATGCTGTCGTAATTTCGCAGAAAGGTCGGCCAACTACCCACTCTTCTTCTTTTTTATTTTAAGAATGATGTTTAGTATCAACTTAAATTTATTAAGATAAATGATAAGCGTAACTTAATTTATTTGATCAACTTCAAACGGTTAAATCAACGATAAATCGTTTTAATTATGAGTTATGTGCTTATATATATTAAATTCGTTTATATTTAATTTAAATTTAGTATACCGTTAAGCGGTAAAACAATAATAAAACATAACAAACAAATGCATTAAACTAGTTATATACTTTTATTTTTTAACTGCTTGATTTTGTATTAAAATTTGAATTTTTTTTAAATAATACATATACAACATGCTAATTTTTTAATAATACATTTACAGTTAGCAAATTGTTTTAACAATTAAAATATGTTATTTAAAATTGATTCGATAAAATTTCAAATTAAACTCATCAACGAGGCTGATGAGTTGCTTTCCTTTAATTCTAAACTTGGTCCGAATTATTTTTGGATGTTCTAGGAAATGGCTCAGCAGTATGCGATGGCTAAGATGTGACCAGAGGGGAATAACTTGAGTCTTGAGGTGATGTTGACTTCTGCAAAATATTAACGTTTTTTTCTATTATATATATGAGTATGGCTAATATGCTTTCGGTTGTATTTCGGTTGAAATACAACCGATTCATTTTTCAATTACCGAAGTTCAAAAAGTCGATCTAAACCGTTAGATGTGTTCTCCATATTGAAATGTACTTGGAGACCAAATTTTACATTTTTTGGAATTTTTTTATTATGTATTAAGACTTTGAAAATTGCTGATCCAACAGTTTCACTGTTTAGTTGAGCCACCGTTGGATCAGCGATTTTCAAAGTGGCTTAATAAATAGTAAAAAAAATTCTAAAACATGTAAAATTTGGTCTCCAAGCATATTTCAATATGGATAACACATCTAACAGTTTGAATCAACTTCTTAGACTTTGAAAATTGAAAAATACATTGGCCGAAATACAACCGAAAACATATTAGCCACACTCATATATATAATATATAAAATTATAATTTTACCAATAGTGATCCGTATCCTGATCCGTTTTAACTCTTAAGTAGAAGGATCAATATTCTTTTAGATACTGCACAAGATTTTTGTCACTTTAGAGATTTACTCTCAATCTATTTGGAATTCGGGCTGATGCCGTATTATTGGGCTTTGGGATTCGTGCTGAGTTTAAAAGAACGGTCCGGATCCACTAATTGTAAAAGATTCCCTTTTCAGGTACCAGGGAGGATGTGAATTCTAGGTAGAATATGTGAGATGTTAGGTAATCGGTCTCGGTATCATGTCGGTGGAGGCATGTAACGGATATTAATTTTTGTTTTCCTAGAGTAAGGACTCTGGGCCTAATCATAACGGGCCTTGAATGGGCCTTCAGTAGGCTTTCTGCTCTATCAGATTCATCTCAGTCAAATAGACCCGTGAAATCAAATCACCTAAGGTAGCATAATATTTCTGTTTAGAATTTGGACCATCCGATCAGAATCCGCACGAATATTAAATGACCTGAATTTCGATCGGACATTCGGGATCGAAACAGAAATATTCTGTCACCTCAGAGGATATGGACTCGAGAGCCCACAATCATTTTGGCGCTAAAACCCTAGCTTCTTCTCCCGCCAAAATTCTCTCTACCACAGATCGAGTCGCCAGTGAGAGAGAAAGAGAGAGAGAGAGAGAGAGAGAGGACGGCCACTGCCAAGCTTTCAAATAAAAGAAGAGGAGAGATAAGAGAGAGATTAAGAAATGGATGCCGCGGGCGATTTCTTCACTGATGAGAAAGCTACGAGGGTGGAAGGCATCTTCCTAGAGTTTCTCAAAAGGTTCACTCTTTCTCTAATTTTAAGTTCTTATATGTTTTTGGTTAGATTTGATGCATTTTGTGTGAAACATTCTTAGCTGATTCTTCTTTTTCTTTGAGTTTTGATCTAGATTTAGGGTCGATCCAAATGCACCTGATCCTCATTACGAGGCAGAGGTTGAGAGGATGCGGAACACTGAGTCAAATACCATGTTTATTGACTTTTCCCACGTGATGGAATTCCAAGATGTGCTCCAGAAGGCGATTGCTGAAGAATATCTCAGGTATGTCTTGTTTATTTCTATGTTCTGTTATATCCTAGGTTTTGTTATCTGGTAACTCATGAATCCACCTGATATATGTATCAACTGATGGAGAGATTTTTACTTGCGCACCTGTAATGTGAAGTCTTGACTTTGAAAGTTCTGTTGCTTGAAACAATTACTGGGATAATGCTAATTATTGTGGAAAAATAGTAATTTTATAAGATTCACGCATGTGGTAGATATTATAAAATTGGAGATATAGGCAGTTTAAACCAAATCATTTTAAAAATTTTTCGAACTCAACAACTGTTCTTTATTTTTCTTCAATCAGGTTTGAACCATACCTGCGCAAAGCTTGCAATAGATTCATACTTGGTCTCAAATCGGGTGAAAACCAACCTATCTTCTCAGACGACAGCCCTAATAAGGAGGTCAATGTTGCTTTCTACAACTTCCCATTGCTGAAGAAGTAACACTTCTATATATTTTTGTATTATATATGATATGGAAAAAGTTATTTTGTTTCTATTGAGTAAAATTAAATAAGCTTCTCATTCACCTTATTATGTTTTTTCTATCATTTTCCTGTACTAGAGTGGTAATCCTCGTCTATAACTAAGAAATATTTGCAATTACTTGGGTTGTCAGATTGAGGGAGCTGACAACAGCTGATATAGGGAAGTTGACATCTGTGATGGGAGTGGTGACTCGTACCAGCGAAGTACGACCCGAGCTTCTAGAAGCTACTTTCAAGTGCCTCGACTGTTCACAAACTGTGAAGAATGTTGAACAGCAATTTAAGTACACAGAAGTATGCTTTCTTTCCATGTTCTTAACTTTTCTTTGTTCTTGCAAAGACGTGTTTCTATTCCTGAGATACATAACTGAGAGAACCTGTCTCCTGATCCAAAGACTAATTCCAGTTATTGCTCTATTTAAGAGCACTTTTACCCAACATATATAGCTTCCCTCAACTGCAAAATAGCAAGTACCAAGGCCAGTAGAATAAGGCTAGAAATGTTCAAATTCGTACCACTGCTATAGCAGTCATTTGTCTGCATATACCTGTATTTGATGAGTACTTTTCTGATTTTCACTCGTGAATATAAGCTCCTTGATATATCTGGCAATGATCTTGGAATCCTGTTTGTAATGCAGCCTATAATATGTATGAATGTGACATGCCAAAACCGACGCAGGTGGGCCCTTCTGCGTCAGGAAAGCAAGTTCACTGACTGGCAGCGGGTTCATGTGCAAGAGACCTCCAAGGAGATTCCTGGGGGTTCTCTTCCCCGTTCGCTCGATATTATTTTGCGCCATGACATTGTGGAGAAAGCAAGAGCGGGCGACACGTAAGTTCAACTTCCCTTTTCTTATTGCTTTGGTAAATTTGAAAAAAAGGTCATTTCATCTACAAATTTGCTGCAAAAAATCCCTACATTTTCATTATGTTTATATGTCATTTGAAATTGGAACGGAGAGGTAACTATGTAATTAAAAATTGACAAACATCTAGCCTCTAACAAATTGTGTCACTAGTGCTATTACTTGTAAATTAGGTACTTTCAGTCTGATATGTTATTAACAAATTTTGATTGTCCAGGTTCATTTTTGTCACTGGATCACTACATTTAACTAGGTCATATTTTTAATATAGTGTAATGGCGGTAGAGATGAACAATTGAAGGTTCCCAATTTTGAACATTTCTAATAAAGTTTTTTTTTTTTTTCAAAAAATGAAATGTTAGAGGCTCTACAGAATTTTCTAGCCACACACGCACTTCCATGTCTTTTGCTTTTACTGTTAATTCTGAAGGTGTGATTGTTGGATAATATCGTGTAGGGTAATATTCACGGGGTCAGTGGTAGCGGTTCCAGATGTCATGGCATTGACCTCGCCAGGAGAGAGGGCTGAGTGCAAGAGAGAGGGCCCACAAAGAAAAAATGCAGCAGGAGGTCAAGAAGGTGTCAGAGGCCTCAAAAATCTTGGGGTCAGAGATCTCTCCTATCGTCTTGCCTTTGTTGCTAACTCTGTTCAGGTAGTTTTGGTTGCATGTAGTTAACATTTCATTGTGATCTGTGCAATAGTGAACTGAGACGTTACCAGAATGCTCATATAAGACGTATAAATGTATAATGAGATATGCAGTCAGTGTGTCAGTGTAATGATTTTATCCTTTGGTTGTATCTTTATTCTGAATATTTTCAGAATACATTTTCTAACATTTTCATGGCAGGTTGCTGACGACAGAGCAGATGGTGACATCAGAGGTAGAGACATGGATGAAGATGACAGTGGGAGACCAAAATTCACTGTAAGTTTGAGAAACTGCTATAATAATATAACTGCACACAAAAGAGGCAATATTCACAATTCAGCCTGAGTGGATAACCACAAGCTTTAAATTGCTCTATTTGACAATTCTGACAACATTGAAGTGCGTTTGGATGAATTGTGGGGTTAGCGAGGTTAGCAGATATCCCAAGAGTTAGGAATAGCCACTAACCCAACATTTCGTTGGAGTAGCTGCCAACCCAAGAGAGAGAGAGAGAGAGCATAGGGAGTTCCGGGTTATTGCTATTCCTGGGTTAGTGTTATTCCTCACCTATCCAAACGCAACCTTAGTTTTACTATTTTCGTAACCTTTCGTCTGTATAATTTTTGTCATTTTAGGTTAGTGGGTGAATTGAATGTTCCAATAAACAAAATTAAGTAACTTTTGTTACTTTTGCTCCGTATCAAACTGTTTACCTGCTTTCCCTTTTGTTTTATCCAGAGAATAATCTTAAATTTGATTATAGAGGAAGTTATGATTTGATTGTTAAATTATACCAGGATGAAGAAGAGAACGAAGTTTTGGCCATGAGAGACACCCCTGACTTCTTCAATAAATTAGTTGAGAGCATATGCCCGACAGTTTTTGGACATAAAGATGCAAAAAGAGCCATCCTTCTCATGCTTCTAGGTGGTGTGCACAAGACCACACATGAAGGGATCAACCTTAGGGGAGATATCAATGTTTGCATTGTTGGGGATCCTAGCTGTGCAAAATCCCAATTTTTGAAGTACCAACTCCTCTCCATCCAATGGCCATATATATATGTAATTTCTTTTAGAATTTTAGGATCCTCGAAATTGATGCTTATTTGAATTTGATTCTGTTGAATAGATATGCTGCGAATCTGGTTCCCAGATCTGTTTATACTTCTGGCAAGTCTTCCTCTGCTGCCGGTCTAACAGCGACTGTGGCAAAGGAGCCCGAGACAGGGGAGTTTTGCATTGAGGTGCAAATTTTAACTTAAGAATTTTGGGATGGATTTATCTTTTGAGTTTCTTGTTGGTCATAGTTGCTCAGTTAAACTTGATTCTTGTAGGCTGGTGCACTTATGCTTGCTGACAATGGTATATGTTGTATAGATGAGTTTGACAAGATGGATATAAGAGACCAGGTATCAAGAAAAATATCATATATATAATCTCGATTCTCTTAATGCTGACCCTCAAGTGGCATCTGTGCTAAACTAATTCGTGGTTACAATTCTAAAGGTTGCCATACATGAAGCAATGGAACAGCAAACAATCAGTATTACAAAAGCTGGCATACAAGCCACATTAAATGCACGCACCTCAATTTTGGCAGCGGCAAATCCAACTGGAGGGCGTTATGACCGGTCAAAGCCTCTTAAAGTAAGCATTCCCTGATTTTAGTAATAGTTCTAATCAATTTCACTTGAAGCTTCATAGAGCAGACCAAATTACTTTACCCTCAAATGCCACCGATGTTCCTTAGTTTGTATAGTAAATTCTACTGATAAATTAAGGTTAGAAGAAAAGAAACAAGTAATTTCTATGTCATCATTTCATTAACTTGTACAAATTAGAACCTAGCAGCTCGATTTTCTTAACTTGGTGTTGATTCAATTTGGGCTTGAAAAAGTGCAAGTGCATGTTAGAGGTTGTGGTAAATTTGTCTCTCTACACAATTGTTTTACTGGATGCAAATATATTGGAAGGATGTTTACATACCAATGTTGGGTATTTGTTGCAAGTAATATATTTTCAATGTTGTTTGCATATTCTGCATAATACTAAAGTTAAATGCAAGACAATTACCATAATATATTTCCTTTTCCTCATCCTATTGCAGTACAATGTGGCGCTGCCTCCTGCAATTCTCTCGAGGTTTGACCTTGTCTACATCATGATCGATGAGCCTGATGAGATAAATGATTACAACATTGCACACCACATTGTCAGAGTTCATCAGAAGAAAGAAGAGGCACTCTCACCGGCATTTTCAACAGCAGAAATAAAGCGATACATTACCTATGGAAAGACCATCAATCCAACGGTATTTTCTAACTGTTTATCATTTTTCCCCTCCGGCCCCCCTCCCCCCTTCCCCCCTGAAACAACACAAATAAGAAAAAGAAAGAAAATATCTAAGAATGTAGGTAGTGTTCTGTATAGCCCGCATGACAGGCTGAAGATACAAAAGTTTGGACTAAAGTGGTTTTATGTACTTTTGGTCTTCTATCTGGGTCCTAATATATAATGCATCAAAATTCCAGATCATTTGTACAGTAATAACAATCATAGCATGATTTTGGGCAAAATGCAAAATTTAGGGCCTATTTTCATATTTTCTTGCTTAATTATTAGTTTTAAATTATGCAACCTTTTTACAATAATAATAGTCATCCATGATTGGGTAAAATACAAATTTTGGGTTTATTTTGATATTTTCTCGTTTAATCATTGATTTTGGATTATGCTACCAGCTAAGCGAGGAAGCTAGAAACTTGATGGTCGAAAAATATGTGGTGCTTAGAAGAGGAGATTCAAATCCTGGCACAAGAGTGGCCTATAGGATGACAGTTAGGCAATTGGAGGCTTTGATTCGTCTCTCTGAGGCCATTGCACGGTGTCATCTGGACAAAGTCGTAAGTATTTTTGTTGTTCAATGTTTTACCTAAAATATTTGAGAAAGTTTATCAGATTAATTTTTTCCTTGGTGATTATCTATCAGATTCTTCCAGCCCATGTGAGGATGGCAGTAGATTTGCTAAAGACCTCCATTATACGGTAACATATTCTTTACTTCTCATCTCAATCCTTAAATATATATATTTCTTTATATCGTAAGTTGTTGTCCAAAGCTGTGCAGTGCTAGGTTTCTCTCCTAACTTAGTAATGATCTGATAACATCACTGGATTATATGCAGTGTTGAATCAAGTGAAGTTGATCTTTCTGACTTCCAAGACGAAGATGACTTTGCTGAGCCGCGCAATGAAGACATGGCTCAGCCTGAAAATGATGATGTGGGTCCCCCACCAGAAAATCAAGGTTTATAAAGTTTTTTGTTTTTGTTTTATATGGGGAATCATTTTCTCTGTTTAAACTAGTCCACCAAGCAACCCCAAGTAAACCCTCTTTGGCATAGCATATGTTTTCTGACATACTATTGTCGGTCGGTTATACTGTCATGCACCTGGTTGCTACCTTTTTGTTTTGTGTGAGAGATTTTTTTTGTCTTTTGGTGGGTTGGGGGTTACTACCATGTTTCTATTATGCTGTAGCCAATATATTGGTGCTTGAAATTGCAGGTGAAGATCAAGAGCAAGGGGGTGAAGCCCCGCAAAAGAAAAAGTTGGTAATAACAGAAGAAGAATTCCAGAGGATCACTCATGCTCTTGTCATGCGCCTAAGGCAGCACGAAGAGGAGGTCATGCAAGATGGTATTATCAAAGCTTTTGTTATTGTATTGTTACTGGAGTTGTTGCTTGAATTAAGCAAGCATTCTGTTTTGTCATCTAATGTTCACTAAATGTATCAAACAACGCAAATAGGTAGTGGATTGGCTGGGATGAAACAAAAGGATCTACTGACATGGTACATAGATGAGCAAAATAAGCAAGGGAAATACCAATCCACCGAGGAGGTCAAAGAAGAAGCCAAGCGCCTAAAAGCCATAGTAGAGGTATGAAATTGTACCGCAAGAATTGCATTCTATGTATTTCAGTTTTGAGGTAAATCGCATCAGTTCTCATCGCTATATGTTTAGTAATTAAATGGGTCTAAGTGCAGAGGTTGATACAAAGAGAGGGACATCTGATTGTAATCGATGATGGTGCTAGCTCAGCAGCTGCCACAACTGGAGAGGCCGGTGGTGTGCCCAGAGCTTCTACAAACGAGAGGATCTTAGCCGTGGCCCCTAATTATGTCATTGATTGATTTGATTTTATTAGATTAGCTTTAATCTGGCTTAAATTGTTGTCTTAGCTGAGGCAATTTGTTTTGAGTGGGAAAATTAGCATGGGTTTAGTTTCTTTCCCTCTTTTTTCTGATAGTCATCTGTATTTCATCTAATGTTTGTGTGATTACCTTAGTTTGTAATATAACTGGAATTCAAAGTAGACTAATGAGCCCGATATATTGGACGGAAGACTCTGTTGAGTGATACTCCCGACCACACTCCTTTTCCTTTCAATTATATGGTTGAGAGAACCAGCTCTCCGTGTACGTCTCAGCTTCAAAACTAAGATGAAGCATGGTTTGACCCCTCAACCTCTTATAAATACGCACACACACACACATATATATTTGGTTGATGTCCGTGCCAAGTTTCAGATGGCATTCCTTGATTTCTCTATTTTCTCACGAACACAAATTAGACTGAATTAATTAGGGAAGACGCAATTCTTGCGGATCTCACCATTGGCAGCAGTCTTCACCCCGAGCCTTCCAAGTGTCACCATGGAATCACTAAATGCTGTGAAGAATGCATTTTGGTCTCCTGCAAATTTGTCAACTATGCTCTGTGAACTTGGATCAAAGTATAAGGCACTATCTGAGAAGAGGACACCCTTCTTTTGTTGCAGCATCAAGTAGTTATTGTCGAAAGTTGACACGGATTGATCAAAGAATATGAAGGACATGTGCCTTGAAGTTGGCTAGCAAAACCTGGGTCCAAAAATGGGTCAACAGTCGGATAAAGATGGGGGTTGACAAAGAAGCAGCTAGTAGCACCAAGTGTATGACCGCCTATAAATGAATAACTTAACAAGTTATCAGTTTTTCATCACAGTTCATTTGGTAGTAGCTTTTGATAATATGGGTTGATTAAAAAAAAGAACATATATTCGACCTGAAAGTGCAACCAAATCAGTTACGCTCAACCCTTGGGCAGAGAACCTTGTCATTAGTTCGGGTACATTTTCGGATGCTGAAGGAAGCTCGACATCGCTAGCTCTTGCCCCCAGTGCATCGTACCTTCCAAGCTCCACTTTCCATGTCGGGCCACCACTCTGCCATGCAAAACCCAGCTAATTAATCTCATATTTTGATCCAAAAAATTAGCACAGTAAAGCTCACTCAAATTAAATAACATTACCAGGAGAACTGCATCTCTAGCAGCAAGGGCCATAATATCTGCACAGGAGACCTTGTTTGTGCATTGTGGATCCGCATCCACTGCATTCTTTGCTTGGATGATTGTGTTGTACCCATCTACTCTTAAAAATTGATTCTCAGGATTGTGCCGCTCATCGTCATTACTTGGATTTGTGATCATAATTGAAGCATCGCATCCCTAAAGTTGCAACGCAGAAGGATTTATAGACAGCACCAAATGTTATTATAGTGATAAAAAGCAAACATTTATATTTTTTTAAACTAAAATATTAATGAGAAGCATTTGAGAAGCACATGAAGAATGAACTTACTGTAGCAAAACAATCATGAAAGAAGAGACGCAGAGTGGCTGCTGCAGCTATTGGTGACGAGGCCATCATCCTTCTGACGGCACCTTGAACAAGGCTTTCAAGATTTGGGCATATGTTAGCATAGTAGTCCGTACTCAATTTCCCCCCTGTTTTGTTATGTGAAGGTGCAGGTGCTGGTGCAGGCGTAGGCACGGCTGTAGGAGCAAGCGCTGGAGCATCTGCAGGAGCACCAGCTGGCGATTTGGTTGTCGTTGTTGGTGCAGGTGGCGCCCCACTATCTGGAGGTGGAGGAGCATAAGTATTATCTTTTGGCGGTGCATTGACTCCGCCATTGGAAAAAGGGCACTCTGCCGCTGCTGCTACGAGGAGGCAAACTAAGATCAACAAATTGAGTGCCGTCATGGTTTCTTAGTTCCCTCTGCACTCTGATGATTTATTAGATGTATGGATGTGGTGTGCTTCAAAGGATCGGATAGTGTGTTTATATAGTGCTCACAAGGGGAGGACTAGGCGTGTGGTTTCCACATACTTGCTCATTGTTTTGAGATAGGTATACATTGGTCAATACTTAATTAGGAGGTGACATCCATGCACGTCTTCATTCCTTGTTCTACGAATTGGTTCAAATAACGGTTTTGCTCTTGCTCAAACAAGTAACTAGTTTTTTTTTATTATATTCTTTAATCTTCTAGACTGTGCCAAACAGTTGCATTGTTTACAAACTTTGCAATTATTATGTATTACATAATTTTTTTTTTGATGGTTAGAGCCAAATCGGCTCTAACAAATTTTATAAATAAGAGAAAAAGTTTTAATTACAAAGTAAAGAAAGAAACACGAAAATATTATATACAAGGCCCGGATGAAATGATAAAAACTAAGTAATCGCCATCCATCGAAGGATCTCCTCTGCCGTTTGAGAAACCAGACTCTGTTCACATAGTTTTATATCCGAGAACAATCTCCTGTTTCTCTCCCTCCATAACGTCCATACTCTGACCGCCCATATTGTATTCCAAGTGTCCATACATCTCGTATATTCTTGCCACCTCTAAAGGAGATATTTGAGTGCGTGAGTATATGTATTACATAATTAGGTCTAATATATATCAATCCCTTTAGCTCTATTTCTCTCATGATCCGTTTATAAACAATATCTCTCTCATTTTAAAATCACTCAAGAACTTAATTTGATTCCTCTTTTCTCATTAAAAGAGAATAAAAAGTAAATGAAAAAAAAAAAAACATTTCTCTTGCGATTGAAACAATCAGATATTTTTTTACAGGATTTCATGTGTTCACTTTTTGTTTTCATTTTTTTTGTTCCTTTTGGCCTGAACAATTTATGACTCGGATGTTACTAAGAATAAGTCTTTGTAATATAAAAATTAAATTCTTTGGTATAGATACAGTTTGATACTTTACAAAGTTTTAATCTAATTTGCAAAATTAAGTAAGAACAAAAAATAGAATGATGTATTAAATTTTAATAGAAAAACATTGCAATTTTATATTCTTAATTTTGTTTTTCATAGGATCATATTATATATAAAAATAGCCAAAATTAAGTATAAACCCTTGTATAAAGGACAAAAGAAATGCTCGCAGAATAGCACCACAATGAAAAAACACAGAGTCGCTTACTCTGTTCTCTCTCCATATTCTTGCAAGAACAAAAAATTAAATGAGGACGATTCACCTAAAAAATAAGAATATGATAAAATCAGAAAAGAGTACTTCCAATCTATTTTTTCTAAGAATTTACTGCAAATATTTTGTATTATATATTTGGCAAACTAGAGTTTTGTCATTACCAATATAAATTCTTTTTAATTACTTTTTCATTTTATTTGGGACCGTGCTACTGGAGAAGTGATGAAATCCTATTTGAGGAAATTATTCTATCCATGGAATGGGTACAGATCCAGTCAGAGGCAGTGCTAGATTTTCAAGTTAAACATAAATGGATGTCTATCTATGACATTTTTACTCTAAATTATATATAAAATATGGTATAAGTACAAAATTTTTGAAAAAAATGGAGGCCAATTGCCCCCCATTCATTTGGAGTGGCTCCGTCGCTGGATCCAATGACGTACCCTACCTTCTGTGTAGAATGAGATTTGCATTGCATGTTTTAGCCTGACATGCATCTCAAAGCGCAGGGCGGAGGGAAGAATAGAGAATAGGGATCCAGTGACATGGTATTTTAAATATATTTTTTTTGTATTTATGTATAATTTTCTATATAGTTTAGAATAAAGTGACATGGTATTGTAAATTGACTCTCATTTTCTGCTGAAAAATTTAAGATAATTGACCTCCATATATGTTTGACTACCATAGTTTGAAATTTGTGGCTCTATAATTCAAATAGACACTAGCAGGGGTATACTCATCATCATGGAATTTGTGGCTCTATCTCACGGTGCATTAAAAAATTCAGAACTTATCTCGATTGTGAGTTTGTGACTCAATCTCACCTCACTTGTTAAATTTGTAAGAGAGAATCGATGTAAGAAAACACTTTTATTATTGCAATCTTATTTTCAGATTTTACATGTATCTCTTATTTATAGAAGAAATTAAAAAACTAGCTGTTGTACTATTAATTATAATTACCAACTACTAACTACTAACCACTAACCACTATCTCCTAATCAATTAATTACAAGACACTATTCTCTAAACTAGCCGTTATAATTCAAAATGGAGCTAGCCATTATTTTTAACACTCCCCCTCAAGCTAGGAATGTATATATCGTACAATCCTAGCTTGCTTGTAATTTTTTCAAATGGACCTGGATCCAAGCCTTTAGTGAAGATATCCGCGAGTTGATCTTTATTTTTTACGCACGGTCTTTCAATTTTCTTTGCTTGAATCTTTTCTTTAATAAAATGGCAATCCACTTCTATATGCTTTGTTCGCTTATGAAACACGGGATTTGAAGCTATATGTTGTGCCGAATTGTTGTCACAATACATTTTCATCGGAGCTTGAGTTTTAAATCCCATGTTTGATAGAAGTTGTTTGATCCAACTTAGTTCGCTTGCGGTTGATGCCATAGTACGATATTCGGCTTCAACACTTGATCGTGCTATAACATTTTGTTTCTTACTTTTCCATGTAACTAGATTTCCGCCTACAAATGTGCAAAAACTGATTGTAGATTTTCTATCGAAGCTTCCGGCCCAATCTGTATCGGAATAGCCACATATATCATTAGAATTATTATTTTTCATCTAAATACCCTTACCGGGATTATTTTTTAAGAACCTCAAAATTCTATTTACCGCTTCTAAATGTGGTGTTCTTGGTGAATGCATGAACTTACTAATTTGGCTTACAGAGAATGAAATATCCAGACGAGTAACTGTTAGATAGATCAATTTTCCAACAAGTCTTTGAAATTGATTTGTCTTTTAAAGGTTCACCATCTTCACTATTTAATTTGCATTTGTTGTCAATTGAGGTAGAAGCCGGTTTACATCCTAACTTGCTGGTTTCTTTTAACAAATCAAGTGTATATTTTCTTTGAGAAATAAAAAGTCCTTTATCCGAAACGGCTACCTCTATTTCTAAAAAATATTTAAGATATCCTAAATCTTTTATGTCAAATTTTTCTTTTAGTTGTTTTTTAATTTTTTGGATGTGCTCTAAATTATTTCCGGTAATTATTATGTCATATACATATACTAAAACGAGAGTTGTATTGATACCGTCACATTTAGTAAATAAAGAATGATCGGCATTACTAAATTTAAAATGACAAGAAATTAAATAAGAACTAAGTTTGTCATATCATGCTTGTGGAGATTGCTTCAATCCATAAATTGATTTATTAAGCCTACATGCCAAGTTAGAATTGGTTTCTAATTTATGACCGGATGGTAATGTCATATACACCTCTTCTTCAAGTGTTCTTTGAAGAAAGACATTCTTCACATTTATTTGGTAGAGGTTCCAACAATTATTTACGGCAATAGAAAATAAAATTTTTACGGTATTCATTTTTGCCACCGGTGCAAAGGTTTCATTATAGTCCTTGCCATAGATTTGGGTAAATCCTTTAGGTACAAGTATTGCTTTATACCTTCTTATGGTACCATCACTATTATATTTGATTTTATATACCCATTTACAACCAAGCGGTTTTTTATTTTTTGGTAGAGAAATAATTTTCCAAGTTTCATTTTGTTCTAAGGCTTTTAATTTCTCATTCATAGCCTTACACCAAATTGGACTTTTTATTGCTTCATGGTAATTTTTTGGCTCTAATTCTTTTTTATCTTGATGCTTGTTGAGTTCGGTTTTCTTGTACGTGTAGAGAGAGGATTTCTTTGGCTCTTTGGCTCTAATCCTTCTTTCTCTTGACACTTGTTGAGTTCTTGGCTCTTTGGCTCTTGACTCTTTTTTCTTCTTCGTTGGTACCAACTAACTTTGCTAATTTTGGTGGCACTTGTGCAGAATTTCAGATCTATAGCTCTGATACCATGTTAAATTTGTAAGAGATAATAGATGTAAGAAAACAATTTTATTATTGCAATCTTATTTTCAGATTTTACATGTATCTCTTATTTATAGAAGAAATTAAAAAACTAACCGTTGTACTATTAATTACAACTACCAACTACTAACCACTAACCACTAACCACTATCTCCTAATCAATTAATTATAAGACACTATTATCTAAACTAGCTGTTATAATTCAAAATGGAGCTAGCCATTATTTTTAACATCACTAAAAAACAGAAGCTCATCTCGTACTTTCATTTTATTTATTTGTAACAAATAAAAATATTTGATTTTTTTTCTGCTCAATATTCTGTGTTATTTATTTGATGTTCTCGGAATATTTCAACATTTATGTCATCAACTTCTCTATTATTGCCAATTTACACCAACTTATTTATAGTAATTATTGTTTTCGATTAGTTAGACAGTGAATCATATTAATAGAAGAATCACAAAAAGGTTTAGATAATTGTAAAAAAATATGGCATTCAAAAACATAACTCTCAACTCTCAACTCTCATCCATGGTAACTAATTAATATAGATTTATGATCATAGATTACGCAAATAAAGTGTTGAACAGTATTTGCAGCAACTTATGTGGTGACTTAAAACTGATATCTGATTTTTTTTGTTTTGGAGTACGGTATCTATTTGAATACGATAGTGACTCAAATCTGATATAATAATAGATAGTGACAAGCCGACTTACCAAGCCTAATTTAACTGTCCCATAAAAAATAATTTCACAAAACATGAGAAAGGCCTATAATAATACATATGCATTGGCCTTCTAATTTTTATGATGTAACCGCGCTAACTGGAACACATACTGAAGAATTTTCTTTACATAAGAAAGCTTGCTTCACAGTATACAAAGAGGAATATATATATAGACAGCTGGATAAGTAGAGTTACAATTCAGGATTCAGGCGAGAGATGGAATTTAGTTTAATCCTAGGTCAACAGGAACTAAGACGTGCATGTATGTCACCCTATTTAGCATAGACCAATCTATCTCTGTCTCAAAACAATTAGCAGGTATCAGAAAACCGCACGCCCAGGCATCTATTATTTGTCAGCACTATATAAACACATAACATTCATAAGACTAATCATTAGCAACAGAGTACCATCATTACCAAAGTGCAGAGGCAATTAATTAAGAAACCATGAAGGCACTCAGTTTGTTAATGTTAGTATCCCTCCTCGTAGCAGCCGCAGCAGAGTGTCCTTCCTCCGATGCACCCCCAAAACAAGATAAGCCCCCCAAAAAACACAACCCGGGAAAAGATGGAAGTCCTCCTGCACCAGCTGCGTCACCAATGACAACTGAATCGCCAGCTGGAGCTCCTGCAGATGCACCAGCACTTGCTCCTGCACCCGTGCTAGCACCTGCACCTGCGCCTTCACAGAACAACACAAGGGGGAATTTAAGTACGGACTACTACGCTAACATATGCCCAAATCTCGAAAGCCTTGTTCAAGGTGCCGTCAGAGGGATGATGACCTCGTCACCAATAGCTGCAGCAGCCACTCTACGTCTCTTCTTTCACGATTGCTTTGTTACAGTCAGTTCATTCTTCATGTGCTTCACAAATGCTTCTCATTTTTTAGTTTAAAAAATATAAATGTTTGCTTTTTAATTTTTATCACTATAATAACATTTTGTGCTGTCTATAAATCCTTCTGCGTTGCAACTATAGGGTTGTGATGCTTCAATTATGATCACAAATCCAAATAATGACGATGAGCGACACAGTTCTGAGAATCAATTTTTAAGAGTAGATGGGTACAACACAATCATCCAAGCAAAGAATGCGGTGGATGCGGATCCACAATGCACAAACAAGGTCTCCTGTGCGGATATCATGGCCCTTGCTGCTAGAGATGCAGTTCTCCTGGTAATGTTATTTAATTTGAGTGAACTTTACTGTGCTATTCTTTTGGATCAAAATATGAGATTAATTAGCTGGGCTTTGTGTGGCAGAGTGGCGGCCCGACATGGAAAGTCGAGCTTGGAAGGTACGACGCATTGGTGTCAAGAACTATCGATGTCGACCTTCCTTTGACAACCGAAGATGTTCCAGCACTAATGAAGAGGTTCTCTGCCCAAGGGTTGAGCGTAACTGATTTGGTTGCACTCTCAGGTTGAATATATATGTTTATTTCATCTACCGATATAATTAACAAGCTATATATTACCATGCATATGAACCGTGGCAAACAGAGTATGCAAAATTAATTGTGGAAGTCCAAAAGGGAATTATAATATATGGTGATTGTTATTTGATTTTGATTAAAACAAATGTGAATTTTGATAAAAAAAAATATATGTCACTGAAATGTTTAAGATCATAATTTCATATTTAATTAGTATGCCTTCTAATTATCTTTAGAAATTTGTCATTATAAATTACATCCTCAAGTGATAGCAATTGGCAGCACTGATAACTTGTTAAATCATTAATTGATAGGCGGTCACACACTCGGTGCAACTAGTTGCTTCTTTGTCAACCCCCGTCTTTATCCGACTGTCGATTCATTCTTGGACCCCGGTTTTGCTAGCCAACTTCAAGGCACATGCCCTTCATTTATGAACCCCAATTCTTTTGTATTCTTCGATCAATCCGTGTCAACTTTCGACAATAATTACTTCTTGATGCTGCAACAAAAGAAGGGTGTTCTCTTCTCAGATAGTGCCTTGTACTTTGATCCAAGTTCACAGAGCATAGTGGACAAATTTGCAGGAGACCAAAATGCATTCTTCACAGCATTTAGTGATTCCATGGTGACGCTTGGAAGGCTTGGGGTGAAGACTGCTGCCAATGGTGAGATCCGCAAGAATTGCCTCTTCCCTAATTAATTTAGCATGTTCTGTATTTTGTATTCTGTACTCTTGTTTGATTAATTGGTTGAATTTTCTTTTATTCTTTTATTTTCTTCGGGAACCATTATTTTGCTATTTGTTGATTCAAATCGGATGTAACAAACATGAGGTACATTAAATCAAATATATCAAATTTGTATTGAAAGGACCAAATGTTATCTGACTTCTACCTGATTAGATAGTGTTTCTGACATAATATGATTGATAAATGATATTATCTTATGCATATATAATTAATGCGATTGCTAATTGTGTTCACGACATGCCAAGCTAGTATTTTCCTGTGTACATTTGTGAGATCCATATAAACAATTTTAATAGTTTAATTAGAACTGAAAATATTTCATTTGTGAGACATGGCCTTACGATGATGTATGAGAAACTTTTGAATAATTATAACATACATCTGACTTTTGTGGTACACACAACTTTTACTGTACATAATTTCAAAAAATATATTATTTAAATTAATAAATTAATTAATTTGAATATATTTTTCAAAAATATATACCACAAGGTTAGTGGCTTTAAATGTCTACTAACAATTTTATTAATAAAGAAAAAATTATTTACAACACGTCAAATGACGCCCATTCCTATATCTACTCCTTTAGGGCCTGTTCAGCGGGCCACTGGGAATGGGAATGGGTACGGGAATTGAACTGCGAGTTACTGTTCACGCGGGAAAAAAAAAATTCAGTTGAACTGAAATTTTCTTTTCCCGCGTGAATAGTAACTCGCGGGAAGTCGGCCGAACAGGCCCTTATTATCTTCAATTCCTCTAAATCACTCAATTCTTCTATACCTACATATTTACACCCAATTTCTTGGTCTGCTCTGCACATCCATATCCATGCACGTTAGACACAAGACAATGGAGAGAGAACAGAGTAAGCAACTCTGTTTTTTCATTGCGGAGCTATTTTGCTAGCATTTCTTTTTCCCTTTATACAAGGGTCAATACTTAATTTTGGCTTTTTTTTTCATATATTATATGATTCTAAGAAAAAATAGCCATCATTACATAAGAAATTTAAGAATATAAAATTTCAATGTTTTTCTATCAAAATTTAATACATCATTATATTTTTAGTTCTTATTTATGATTGCAAATTAGATTAAAAATTTATAATTAACAAACTGTATCTATACCAAAGAATTTAATTTTTATATTACAAAGACTTATTCTTAGTAACATCCGAGTCATAAATTATTCAGGCCAAAAGGAACAAAAAAACGAAAACAAAAATTGAACACATTAAATCCTGCAAAAAAAGAAAAAGAAAAGGATATGATTGTTTCAATCGCAAGAGAAATGTTTTCTTTCATTTACTATTCTCTTTTAATGAGAAAAGAGGAATCAAAATAAGTTCTTGAATGATTTTAAAATGAGAGAGATTTATGTTTATAAACGGATCATGCGAGAGAGAGCTAAAGGGATTAATATTAGACCCAATTATGTAATACATAATAATTGCAAAGTGTGTAAACAATGCAACTGTTTGGCAGTCTAGAAGATTAAAGAATATAATGAAAACAAATAGTTGCTTGTTTTAACAAGAGCAAGACCGTTATTTGAACCAATTCTTAGAACAAGGAATGAAGACGTGCATGGATGTCACCTCCTAATTAAGTATTGACCAATGTATACCTATCTCAAAACAATGAGCAAGTATGTGGAAACCACACGCCTAGTCCTCCCCTTGTGAGCACTATATAAACACACAATCCGATCCTTTGAAGCACACCACATCCATACATCTAATTAATCATCAGAGTGCAGAGGGAACTAAGAAACCATGACGGCACTCAATTTGTTGATCTTAGTTTCCCTCCTCGTAGCAGCATTGGCAGAGTGCCCTTTTTCCAATGGCAGAGTCAATGCACCGCCAAAAGATAATACTTACGCTCCTCCACCTCCAGATAGTGGGGCGCCACCTGCACCACCAATGACAACCGAATCGCCAGCTGGTGCTCCTGCAGATGCACCAGCGGGTTCTCCTTCAGATGCGCCAGCTGGTGCTCCTGCAGATGCTCCAGCGCTTGCTCCTACAGCCGTGCCTACACCTGCACCTTCACAGAACAAAACAGGGGGAAAATTGAGTACGGACTACTATGCTAACATATGCCCAAATCTTGAAAGCCTTGTTCAAGGTGCCGTCAGAGGGATGATGGCCTCGTCACCAATAGCTGCAGCAGCCACTCTACGTCTCTTCTTTCATGATTGTTTTGCTACATTAAGTTCATTCTTCATGTGCTTCACAAATGCTTCTCATTTTTTAGTTTAAAAAATATAAATGTTTGCTTTTTAATTTTTATTACTATAATAACATTTGGTGCTGTCTATAAATCCTTCTGCGTTGCAACTTTAGGGATGTGATGCTTCAATTATGATCACAAATCCAAGTAATGACGATGAGCGGCACAATCCTGAGAATCAATTTTTAAGAGTAGATGGGTACAACACAATCATCCAAGCAAAGAATGCGGTGGATGCGGATCCACAATGCACAAACAAGGTCTCCTGTGCAGATATTATGGCCCTTGCCGCTAGAGATGCAGTTCTCCTGGTAATGTTATTTAATTTGAGTGAACTTTACTATGCTAATATTTTGGATCAAAATATGAGATTAATTGGCTGGGTTTTGTATGGCAGAGCGGTGGCCCGACATGGAAAGTGGAGCTTGGAAGGTACGATGCATTGGGGACAAGAGCTAGTGATGTCAACCTTCCTTCAGCATCAGAAAATGTACCCCAACTAATGACTAGGTTCTCTGCCCAAGGGTTGAGCATAACTGATTTGGTTGCACTTTCAGGTCGAATATCTGTTCTATTTATTTTTAATCAACCCATATAATGAAACAAGCTACTACCAAATGAACTGTGATGCAAAACCGATAACTTGTTAAGTTATTCATTTATAGGCGGTCATACACTTGGTGCTACTAGCTGCTTCTTTGTCAACCCTCGTCTTTATCCGAATGTCGACCCATTTTTGGACCCTGGTTTTGTTAGCCAACTTCAAGGCACATGCCCTTCATTTATGAACCCCAATTCTTTTGTATTCTTCGATCAATCAGTGTTAACTTTCGACAATAACTACTACTTGATGTTGCAACAAAAGAAGGGTGTCCTCTTCTCAGATAGTGCCTTGTACTTTGATCCAAGTTCACAGGGCATAGTGGACAAATTTGCAGCGGATCAAAATGCATTCTTCATAGCATTTAGTGATTCCATGGTGACGCTTGGAAGGCTCGGGGTGAAGACTGCTGCTAATGGTGAGATCCGCAAGAATTGTGTCTTTCCTAATTAATGGAGCTTGTTCTTTGTGTTTTACCTTTGTACTGTTGTTTGAATAATTGGTTGCATTTCCATTTATTATTTTATTTTCTTTGGGAACCATAATTTTTGTTATTTGTTAATTCACATCGGATGAAGCAACATGAGAGTTTATATTTAAATCAGATATTTAAATTTTTTGTGTTGATCGAAATGACCAAATGTTCACCGACTTCTCCCTGATTATTTGTTGGTAAATTTGGTTTAGACAGAACAAGATCGATACAATCAATCATCTTATGTATATTGAGTTGAACAAAATTAATATATATTTCAAGTTTTCACTACATGCTGAGCATGTTTTTCTACGCTATAATGGCAATTAGCTTACCAAAATGTACAGTAAAAATAAAATGTGTGTATATATATATATATGTTCATGAGAAACTAATTAGGAATGTCATCTAAAACTTAGCACAGACATCAACCAAATAATTGACAGGAAAAGAGTGAGGTAAGGAGTATCAATCAAATGTATATGAAACAGAGAGTAAGAGAGGGTGTGCATACGGAAAAGCCCAAGTCCAAAAAAGAGCTCTAAGCCCAAATGGTGAATTTTGGCCCAACCTGCGTTATGCTATTTAATTTCTAGTTTTTTTTGGGTTTTCCATAATAAATTTTTCAAAACAACTACGAAACAGTTTGAATCGGGACAACTGAGTCACAAGGGAGAGTGGGAAGGGGAGAGCCAGAAATGGATTCGCCGGGCATCTTCCTTGTTCGCATGATATTATTTTGTTCCGGGACATTGTCGAGAAAGCACCAGCTAGCTGGCAACACACAAGTAATAACTTCCCTTTTCTTATATTTTTTTTGTTAAAATTGTAGAAATCCATATTTTATCTACTATTTGCAGCAAAATACCATCTCCAATTCTTTGGTTTTCAGAGTCTTGTTGATCATAGTTGATTAGTTGAACTTGATTCTTGTAGTCTGGAGCACTTATACTTGCTGACAATGGGATATGTTGCATAAATGGGTTTGACAAGATGGATATAAAAAAGACCAGGAAAGAAAGGAAATATCATAATTTATAATCTCAATTCTTCTATATGCTTTAATTCAAATGGCGTACGGATTAACCTAATCCACAATTGCAATTCTTAAGGTTTCCATACATGAACCAACTGAACTGCTGCAAATAATCAGCTTACAAACTGGTAAATCCAAGATGGGGGGCGATATTGACCAATAAAAGGCTATTGAAGTAAACATTCTCTAATTTTAGTTCTAGTTTTAGTTAACTTCACTTGTATATTTTGCATATTGGAGTATATAAACCAAATTACTTTACTCACAATTGACACCTAATATGATGATAGTATCCTATATTTTTTTGGTATTGAACCTGTTGTAAATGTCTCTTATCTCATCATTTGTTATTTTCTATTTTATAGAGTTATATTTGTAAGTTTTCTTTTATACACTTTTTTTACTCAAACTTTGTAGAAAGATAGTACACAGAAAATTGCCTCAAAATATTCTCTTGTTCTCTCTTGCTCTCTCTCAAAACCCTAGATCTATAAAAGAACCATTATGCCGTCAATTCATTACCAATTTATACAATAGAACCTTGCATTTCAATCTCCTTAATACGGAGTTTGTTGTTTTCGGATTTTAAAAACTCTGTGCTTATTGAAATGGTTTTCTGTGCGCCAATATAATGGTTGTTATCTGTTCTAAGTATGATATAGTTTCAATAGTAGTTATTCATTTGATCTTGTTTACAAAATGATTGATCGATGAGCCCAATCATGAGATAATTGATTATAACATTTCACACCCCATTGTCAGAGTTCACCGGAAGCACGAGGAGGCGCTGTTGCCAGCATTTAAAACAGGAGAAATAATGCAGATACATCGCAATGCAAAGACCATAAATCCAATGGCACTTGCTACCTGTCTAACCTCCCCCCTCCCCTCACCTCAAGGAAAAAAAAATTAATAATCTTAATTCAAAAATACTGAAGATAATAAATTGTATTGAAGAGGTTGTATGTACTTTTCGGCCTTAAATCTGGGTCCTCAAGTTGGATACATCCGTATTCGAGGTGACTTGTAGAATAATGATTATCATACAATAATTGGATACATCAGGAGTTGGTGCACAACACGAATTGACTCTTTAGATTGAGAGAGAATCAGAGAATTGACTATTGGAAGGAAAGTGGAAACCATCCGGGACACAATTTGCTCTTAAAAAATCACTCGAATTATTTACTCTGTCACAGGAGAGCATCTACATCGCTCAAATTGATCCGAAGTCAAAGGAAATGCTTAAGCAAATGTTGGCCCAAACAGCCCAAATTTATTCTTCCCTTGGGCCCATACGTTTTTTTTTTTCTCTTACCTGCTGCACTTTAGGCTACAAAATCAGGTCTGCCGACAATTCTTTTTTTGGTAGCGAGCACCGTTTTTTATTAATAGAAAAAACAAAACAAAATCTTAATAATGGGGTAAGTTTTCATAAAATTTTGAAATATAGGAAAAACGTTATGGTTTATAAAGTCCAGGATTACTTTAGTTGAACGTTATAAACCATAACATCCGGTTAATCTGATCGTTAAAAAAAATATAATTGGACCTTATAGTTTTTATAACGTCCAATTACAATATTTTTTCTCAAAAAATCTCACAACAACAATAATTGACAGTTAGAACAGAAGCTCAAAACACTGTAGTTGGACGTTATAGTTCATAATGTCCAGCTACAGTTTTTTTTAAACGATCATTAGCGATCAAATCAACTGAATGTTATGATTTATAATGTCCAGCTACAGTGTCCTGAACGTTATAAAGCGTTATCAAATAAATTGAACGTTATGATTTATAATGTCCAGCTACAGTGTCCTATTAACGCTTTTCTTATTTTTTAAAATTTCACAAAAACATATCTCATTATTGATATTTTTTTTTATCTTTCCTATTAATAAAAAAATCGGTTAGCGAGCAAGGCTCCAACATTTGTACTACAGAAAAACATTGTACAATACTTTTATTACAAGTTACTAGAGAAAGAGATTTGTCATGGCGTGACTAGTCACGTCACGTCATGTGTGTCGATTACGTGACATGACTTGCGTGACGCGTGACGTGATCATTCGCGTGACGTGACCACATTCCAGTGAAAATATACATCACGTCACGTCACGCGAACCAGTCACGTCACGTCACCTCATGTGATCACGTCACGGTATGAAACATAGAATATCTAACTTTTTTTTATATGTATAGAGTATTCAGATTTTTATTTTAGTGTAAGTGCAGTGATATTGGTACTCATGTAGTACTGATTTTCATTTTCTTTAGTTTAGTCTAATGAATGTTTGTAATTTGAATCTTTAAAGTAATATCAGATGCAACATTTCTTAAAAAAATAATATTTACAACATTATTTACTTATATAAGAATTTTTTATATTTTTTTTCTAAATTTTCAACAATTTAAATTAAAATATAAAAAAATTGACATGACTAATTTACGTCACGACACGTCACGTCACGTGTGATCACATCACGTATGGTCACAGCGTGACTACGCGTGACGTGACCATCCGCCACCTTTTTGGTCACGTCACGTGAAAAAAAAAATTGATCACGTAACGTGACCAAATCACGGCGTGTCACATATTTCCTTCTCTACAAGTTACCTATCCTTATATTTTTAATTTTTATTCTTTCCTATTAATAAAAAAATCAGTTAGCGAGCAAGACTCCAACATTTGTACAATTTTTTTTTTTTTTTTGAAAATTTAGTAGTGACTATCAATACAACTTTGATAGTCACTACCAAATTTAAAAAAAAAAAAAATGTACAATACTTTTATTACACCTATCCTGGTTTCTCTAAACTGACCCTCCCTTTTACAATGTGACTAGCACTCCTATTAATATACAATACTATGATGAAAAATTAGCTCTCCCCACCATGTGCTATCTAAATGGCCTCCATCTCTAATTTATGCTTCGGTCTCATTGGAGTTGTGCACCAACTCTTCCAGAAGAGCATGCATATAAGCGCACCCTCGGCTTAATTTTGAGTTAATGTTCCACCACTTTGGATTAATTTTATTTGATGCATACAATTAAGTATCTAATGTCATGCACAATATTAATTTCTGTAGTTACTAAATCCAATATTATAAGTTTGAAACTTTGACAACAAATAAAAAAAATCTGATTGATGATTGTAAATTTATGTAATTTTTACAACTGAGCTCCTGTAATTCGCATGCATAAATCTAAAAAACATTTTGAAATGCAACAATTTACAAACTATAATCAAATTGATGCCGTATGAATATATGATAAAGCAACTTTTTTTTTTTTTGATAAAAAGGCAGTGAAGCCCATTCCATTAGCATGAAATTAGGGTTAATATGATAAAGCAATTTAATAGTGACCTGAATTCATACTACTGATTATAATAAAATATATCATATAATAGAGAATTAAGTCTAATTAATTTATAGTAAAGATATATATAACATCTATTTCAGGTACGGTCTTGAAAATGAAGCAGATGAACAACTTGAATCTGAAACCAAAACCAAAATAAGATTTAACAAAGTTGACATATCTTTTTTTTTTTTTTTAAAACCTTCGCAGAAGTTGCAAAATCATAAGAGGAAATCAAACTCTCGATTTTTTAGTAATCAACAATCCTAGAGCTTTTATTCTAATCAAATGTGCTACCTTTCTTTTTCAAAGCAATACAATTGCGCTGACATCCTTTATCGAATGCAATTGAGTAAAAATGTCAGAATATTGGACTCCACTTGATTGGAGAGACGAATGATTTATCAGAAGAGGATTATATATATTATTCGACACATGCTCTTTCTTATTTTATTTTATCTTCTTTAGTAAAAATATTTAACAAACTAACTTGCAATTTTTTTTTGCTGAAGTTCCTGAATATATCGTTATATCATTTTTTTTTTTTAACAATTGTTATTGTATAAATACTTAAATTAAGAAACTTTACAAATCAGGTGCGTCTCCATCGGTCCTTGAAACATGTACGACATGGTAACATTAAAAAGGTGCATATAGTGTATTGTATAGTGTCATGTTGTGTTTAGGGTACTGTGTGTACGTCTATCCGTATTTGGCACCTATGACGCACCGTGCTAACATGTCTTAAAAATAAAAAGTAATGTGTCGTGTCGTGTCAAACAATATTAAAATAGAACACAACCCAGATACTAATAAGGTATGGACTATGTTTAGACATGTCAAAATTGTGTGAAATATTTCTCAGAATGTTTAAAAATAGTTAAAAATATGAAAAAATGTCTAAAAATCAGAAAAAAAAAAACACAAATTTTCTATTTTCATCATTTTTTCCCAGCATATGCACCTGCAGTAAATAAGCAGTGCAATAACTGATATTCAAGGAAAAACTGGTAATTTATAGGTCATATCCATGAATGCATCGCCATCAGAATCAAGTGCAAGAGTACTGGACCTTTTTGTACCTGTAATGTCCTCTTCAACTATTGTTACATTGAATTGTTCTTTTGATTTTCTAGATATAAATAGCATTTATAGAAAATAATAACAAATAGTTTACATTTTTTTGGATTTTTTTTACTATTTATTAAGTATTTTCACAAAAACTAGTCAAATTCAGACAATTGAATTTTGTACCCATCTTAATAAATAGTAAAAAAATTCAAAAAAATATAAAATTTAATCTAGAAGCATATTTTATTTAGATAATCATGTTGAACGGTTTGGATCAACGATTTGGACTTTGAAAATGAAAAAAACAATTGTTGTAACTCAAAATTGTTGTAACTTGATCCCTCCTCATATGTGTGTGTGTGTGTGTGTGTATAGAGAGAGAGGAGGGATCCACTTACACCATTTTTTGGTGACACCAAATTACACCCTACATTTTTAAAGTTTAATTAGTCGATCCAAACCGTTCAACATGATGGATATATTAAAATGTGCTTGCAGATCAAATTTTATATTTTTTTGAATTTTTTTTACTATTTATTATGATGGGTACTAAAATTCAATGGTCTAAAAACAATAATTTTGAAAAAATGTAAAATTTGGTCTCCAAGCATATTTTAATATGGTAATCATGTTGAACGATTTTGAATCGACTGTTTGAACTTTAAAAACTTTAAAAATGAATGATATAATTTTGTATCACCAAAAAATGTGCAAGTGGATCCCTCCTCAGACTCATACTCATACACACACACATACATACATAATACATACGTACGTACTTGTATATGTAAATGCATATAGATAAATAAATTAAAAGTCGTGCATCTGACAACAAATTAAAAGCCGGAAGAAATCATTATTTTTCCTTTGTGTTCTTTGATACTGCTTTCATATAATGTTGTTTAAGATAGTACCAACTATTGTTAATTAGATTAAAATGTAAGTTCGTTCTGATTTTATAATTAGTTAATGAACATATGCAGGACTTATCTTTTGGATATTGAATTATGAACATGCAATGATTTTTTTTTTTAAATATTCAGTGAGATATATTTAAAATAGAAAAGAAAAAAAATCAATCTAAAAGATAGATATGCATTAAATCCTTTATGATAACCAAACTGGAATATTTAATGTGTTTATATTATTGTTATCAGGATTCAGGACCACAAAACAATAAAAGAGAAGGTATATCAGAAGCTCATTGTTTTTAGGCTATTAATTGCCATTTCTTCTTGACTTTATCTTTGTCTGTTTGAAACATAGCTGTCTGTGTCAAACTTACAGAAATTGTGTCCCAGCTTTAACAAGGCCAACATGTCAATCTCTTCTTTTTGACAAATCAATGTAGAACAGCTAAGAGGCCATGTGACGTGCATAACACCACTGGACTTGTCTCATGTTTTTTTTTAAAGGAATATTTCATTAACACCCCAAACAAATGTATATATCCAATCTTTCTCATGTGTATCTTCCATTCTTTCCTTCAAAACAATTTTTTTTGGTCCAGTAACAAATACATCAATGCTTTTTTATGTTAGAAGAAGTAGGTTTAAAATCCAAATAAAAATTTCTTATAGATATTAAATAATTAGATGGTTTGACATCCAACGCATCTTTATTTAAAAAAAAATATTCCATGAGTTTATCATAAAATATATAAAATGTTGGGCACTTCTGCATATTCTTAAATTTAATTATAATTTATATTCCAAAGTTGCTCCTCTTTTTCTCCAATCTTGATTGCTTACTGCTAAGAGATAAAAAGTGAGAAAGTAATAGATAATCCTCTTTTTGGACTTAGTTCTCAACTTCTCATATGTTTTAGAGGTACATCATAGTCATAGATCTATATATTTACATCAAATTTATTCAACATTAAGGACTACGGCTAACACAATATGCTAAGATATTGTCATTTATGTGGGCCCCGGAGTTCATAAACTCAAAATTCAATATCACATTAGGATAAATTTGAAACTTTAAATTGCATCTCGTGCTAAAAAAAGTTGTTTGACATAACTGGGAGAACCAACCAAACAAATGTCAAAATCAAGCAAAAAAATTACAATTATATTCTTTGTAGTTTAGTTATAGTTTGGTTTGTCTATCAATTAGACGGAACTATATCAAATTTACACAACATATATAATATAGAAAACATATGTATAATATAATCATTTGTCGGTTAATTATTACATTTTTCAAATAAATATGGTTCTCAATTTGTCGCTTTCATTCATAATATTTCTTCTCTCAGGGTATATATGCATAATAATTCTGACAATATTGAACCTTTCAAGGGGCTTAGGTGAAATATATATATATATTTTAAAAAAAATATGAATAACGGAAATCTATTTTCTAGTGTAAACCGGAAATATGCACCTGGATGGGAATTTGGGAGTGGGGGCGCATCTCCAATCAATCCAAATTCCAGCTATGATATATCATGTATTAAAGTTGGTGGGCTATTAATTTATTTAATCAAATCTCACACCATACAAGTAGATTATACTATATAAAACTATCATACATATCCACCGTATTAATATATATCAGTATATTCCTTCTGTTCTGATAAGTGGCGGCGCAATTCTAGGGATTCTAACTTCAATTTTGTCTCAGGAGCTTTTGATTTGGTATTGTTGGTTGGATTAGATCTTTTACATTTAACTAATTAAGGTCTGATAGTTAGCAAATTTGATTATAATCTTTTTAATTTAATAATATGTGTACATTAACTCATCAAGATTAATAAGTTTGTGTTTCACAATATGCAAGTAATTAATTTAAGTGTTTTAATTAATTAGGGGGGGCGAAGGGATTCAATGGTTATCAGATCAAATTTTCTCTGATGTTTAGTTTGAACCGTTCGATCCGTATTGATATTTGTACACTCTATTTAACAGTTTATAATTTTAATAATATGTACGAATCACAACACAAATTGAACGATACAGATTATACATCAAATTAAATCTCTTGATTGATCAAACACAATAATTAAAAAAACTGAACAATTGAAATATTCAATGGTTCATTGAATATTTCAATTGTTCAGTATTTAATGGTCTATTAAATATTTTAAAAAGAAGAAGAAATATTTAATGAACCAGCTTTGATCTGATGAACGTTATACTTTAATTAATTAATGATGTTTCGGCTGATCGAAGATTTCTGGGTTCTTATTGGACCCAAGATAAATTTTTTTATGAAATTTATACAAACATGCTATTAGTAATATAGACAACAATAGTAATATAATTTGCTACAATCATTATACCCATCTTATGAGTTCTCTTCTGCAATCATTTTAAAGTGACTAAGGTCGTTGGTATATATCTCTTTTGTTGAGAATTAAGAAGAATTGGGATCCGATTAAACCTCAGATTTGTTTAGAGATTTTATCATTATAAGTTATTTTAGAAATAAAAGAGAGCAATTATATTTAATAATAAAGACTCAATTTTTTTGTTCTTTAGAAAGTATAGACAACCGTTAGAATCACAGGCTAACGTAACAACTCTTTTTTCTTAGGATATAAAAACCCACTGTACAAAATGTAAGATCAGAATTTTGCATTTATTCCATTTATTCCGCAAAATCAACATGGTATCAGAGTACTGATCCAACATCAAACAAATAAGAGCCACAAAGAGGCCACCAAAGAGCTGAGTAGTAAAATTTTGCAAATAGTCACCCAAGACCAAAGTCATCAAGAATATTACACTGTGACACACACTCAAAATAAAAACAAAAAAAGAGGTATTGTTCTTATCAATACTAGTAGTCAATTCAGCAAAAAATCTAAAATCCAGTATGTCACAATCACTAGAAAGGCTCATAGGAGCACCACAAAATGTCAATAATTATCTAATTAGGGTCAGAGCTGCTACCTTCAGCTTCAGCGGTAGATAGGGGTGTTCATTGGGTCCGGTTTAATCGGATTTGGACCAAACCGAATTAGTTCGGTTCAAACGATTCAGTTTGCTTTTTTAAACCAAATTATAACTTTGGTTCGGTTCGGTTTGAAATTTTCAAAACTGAAATAACCGAACCGACCGAACTTTTATATATTATGAATTTGGTCCGGACCGCCCTGGTTTATTTTCGTAATATCCCGATTTATTTCTTAATCAATTGCTTTAAATACTTCGGTTTATTTCTTAATATCTCGATTTATTTCTTAATACTACAATTTATTTTTTTAATATACTTCGGTTTATTACAAAACAATTGCTTTAAATAAAAAAATTTATATATTTCAGTTTGAACCGAACAAAACGAAATAAAACTTTGGTTCGGTTCGGTTCTATTTTTGAAACCGAATTATAACTTTGGTTTGACTAGTTCGGTTCAGTTTGAACCGAATTGAACCGATGAACACCCCTAGCGGCAGAAGAAAATTAGAGTATGTCACAGGTGGAAAAAAGAAGCCAAAGCCAGCAAACTCAGACATATCCAGGGAAGAAGAGAAGAAGGCAATGGCTAAATGCATGACTAATGATCACCAAGTTATAAGTTGGTTGCTGGCAGCCATGGACCCCACAGTATACGATCTCTTCGTTTATCAAGACTCTACTAAAGAAATTTGGTATAAAGCTAAACAATTGTATGATCAAAAAAATAATTATTCTCATATAAAAGATAACTCTCATGAAAAACCAATTAATTACTGAAATGCTAAGCCAACTACATAAAATCGATCAAGGATGAACTCCAGGTTTATAAACCACCCACAAGTCCACAACCGATATAAATGAAATTCGGAAAATAGAGGAACAATATGAGATTTTTTCGATTCCTCACTCTTATAGACCAGAGTTATGAACCGATTAGGTCTCAAATCCTCTTATCACCTGAGCTTCCATCATATAATGAGGTAGCTGTGGTGGTAAGAAAAGAGGAATCAAGAAGATTAGTTATAAACTCATAAACAATATTCGGAAACTCAGAAGCAAAGGCCTTTTCATTCAACAAATCAAATAGTAACTCTAGCTCGAGGTTTGAATCACGGGGAGATCAAGTACCTAAGTGCGATCATTGTAAAAGGGTGGGGCACAAAAGAGAGGGCTATTGGTTTCTCTACCCACACCTCCGGCCAAATCGCAAGCGAGGAGGGTATAACAAAAGGGGAGAAAGATGAAAGGGAGAGTGAGATAAAAGAAAGGGGGAGAAGAAGGGTTACGCGGCTCAAGCGGACCAACCGAGTTCAAGTAACCGCGTTGGGTCTAATCTTGGTGCTGACTCAAAGGAATCCAAAATTTAACCTATGAAACTGATTCTTGAGCAGCTATCGATGTTGCTAAAGAGAAATTCTCCAAAAAAAAAATAGTGGTATAATAGTGGTATAGCAGCCAAACTTATTTATAATTCAAAAACACCAAATTGGATCTTAGATTTGGGTGCAATCGACCATATAACCGGTAATAAAAAATGTTAAATAATTTTGAATTATGCAAAATTGACCAATTTGTATCGGTTGCCAATGGTGGAAAAATGAGAATTGTAGGAATGGGTACAATTAACATATTGTCCAAAGAATTATCAAATGTCATGTATGTTAAAAATTATAAATCCAACTTGTTATCCATTAGTAAAATCACAAATGAATTAAAATGTGAAGCTATTTCACCCTTCAAAAATATTTTTCAGGAATGGATAACCAAGAGGATGATTGGTGAAGGATACATGAAAAATGGACTCTATATTTTGAATTGCGAAAAGATTGATTTTAATGTCAAGAGACAAGAAGATCTAAGTACTATTTGGCATAGAAGAATTGGTTGGGCATCTTTCTGACAAAATTTTAAAGTGTATTTTTAATTTTTCAAAAATAGATTGCAGTAGTTATGAAGTGTGTCAATTAGAAAAATACACTAGATTATCTTTTTATTCATCAAATTGTAAGAGTGAAAAACTTTTTGATCTGATTCATTCATATGTATTGGGTCCGGCCCCTATTAATTCGTTCAATAGATACAAATATTTTGTTATCTTTATTGACGAATTTTCTCGTACAACTTGGATATATTTACTACAAAATAAAAGTGAGTATTTTCACATTTTTAAGAATTATATAATTTTATAGAAAGCCAATTTGATGCAAAAATTAAGATTTTTAGATCCGACAATGGGACGGAATTTATAAATTAAAAAATTTCAAACTTTTTTAAGCAAAGAGGTATTTTACACCAAACTACTTGTGTATATACACCCGAATAAAATGGAGTGTCAGAAAGAAAAAACCGACATCTAATTCAAATGACCCGTGTGCTTTTATTTCAACACAATGTTCCTAAAAAAAAATTCCCAGTGCAAATTTAAATTATAAGAGTCCATTGGACATCTTTTATCAAATAAAAATAAAATTGGACTATTTGAGAATATTTGAATGCACATGTTATGTACATGAAAACAAATAAAATAAATTGGATTATACGTCAATTAAAACTATTTTTTTTGGGATATTCATCACAAAAAAGAGTTATAAATGCTATAATCCAATTAACAATAAATTTGACATTTCTAGAGATATGACCTTTATAGAAAATGAACTCTATTACAAGAATGTTGATAACAATGTCAACATTCAAGAAAAACCAAACATATCTATATTGCGACAAATAAAAATACCGGAAGAAAATACAATTCCGGTATAAAATGAAAGCGAGATAGTAGAAAACTCACAAAATGAAGAAGAAGATGAAAGTTCAAGTTTGGAAGAAACAAGTGTAGAAAATACACCACTAAGAAGATCAACAAGATCAATTGAACCATCAACAAGATTAAGGGACTTTGTGACATATATGAGGTACAATATCCTATTCAAAACTTTATTTCTTACAAAAATATTTCCTCTCCACATCAAATATTTTTGTCCTCTATTTCCAAAGAACTAGAACTAAATAATTATCTTGAAGCTATCAACAATTCGTCTTGGAACAAAGCCATGCAAGAAGAATTAAATGCACTTGAAAAAAAATTGAATCTTGGATAATTGTACAATTACCAAAAGACAAAAAAATCCGTAGGATGTAAATAGGTATATAAAATTAAGTATAATTGTGATAATACCATATAATGGTACAAGGCTCACTTAGTTGCGAAAAGGTATACTCAAACATATGGTATAGACTATTATGAGACCTTTGCATCCGTGACAAAAATAAATACCGTAATAATACTATTTTATATTGCGGTTAACTTTTCTTCAAGGAACACTTGAGGAAGAGGTATATATGACTCCACCACCCGGCCATGAAAATAAAAAAAAACTATGGATTAGTTTGCAAATTGAAGAAAGCAATATATGGATTGAAGCAATCTCCAAGAGCATGGTATGAAAAACTAAGCTCTTATTTAATTTCTTGTAATTTTAAGGTTAGTAGTGCCAATTATTCACTATTTATAAATTTTGAAGAAATAAATACTACCATCATACTAGTATATGTTGATGATATTATAATCACCGAAAATAATCAAGGAGAAATTAATAAAATAAATTTTCAATTGAAAGAAAAATTTGGCATTAAGGACCTTGGTTACTTAAACTATTTTCTAGGAATAGAAATAGCACATTCCAAAAGAGGTTTATTTATTTCTTAAAGGAAATATACCCTAGATTTGTTAAAAGAAATTATGGTAAACTAGATTGTAAACCGGCTTCAACACCAATTGGAGGAAAACATAAATTGAATAGCGAAGAAGGTAAACCATTAGATGATATAAACCAATTTCAAAGACTTGTAAGAAAATTAATATACCTAATGGTAATCCGACTGGATATTTCCTTTTCGGTAAGTCAAATTAGCCAATTCATGCATGCTCCAAGACCAGTTTTCTATTTCTTAATCCGACTGATGCAGATTGGGTCGGAAGCTTCGATAAGAAATAGAAAACTGGTTTTGCGCATTTGTAGGTGAAAATTTAGTCACATGAAAAAACAAAAAACAAAGTGTCATGGCAAGATCAAGCATTGAGGCGGAGTATCAAGCCATGACATCAACTGTAAGCGAGCGAACTTGGATCAAACATTTTCTTGCTGATATTGGAATTAAAATTCAAGAACCAATAACAATGTTTTGCAATAATCAATCGGCGCGTCATATAGCTACCAATCCGGTGTTTCACGAAGAACAAAACACATCGAAGTGGATTGTCATTTCATTATAGAAAAAAATTCAAGCAAAAGAGATTGAAACTCCATTTGTGAGAAGTGAAGAACAATTGACAAACAACTTCACCAAGGATCTAGATCCGAAATCTTTTGATGAAAACTTAAGCAAGTTAGACTTGATTGATATCTAGATTCTTAACTAGAGGGAGAGTATTGAGAATTAAGAAGAATTGGGAGCCGATTAAGCCGGCTCAGACCTGTTTAGGGATTATATCATAGATTTTTTTAGGAATACAGGAGAGCAACTATATTTAGTAATAAAGCTACTCAAATCTCTTTTCCTTTTTAGAAAGTATTGGCAATTGTTAGAATCACAGGCTAACGTTACTTTTTCAACAACTTTTTTTCTTCTTAGAATATAAAATTCCCACTGTACATCATGTAAGACGAGAATTGATAATAAAACAAGTTACAATTCTTTATTTCATTCCGCAAAATCAACATCATTTTTTTTACCATCAAATCCATTAAACTATATATTTTACAATATTTTTCATATTTTATGTTATGGTAAGACGGAAGTGCATTATTTTCCGTCTTCTCTGATTTTAAGATTTGGAGGCGATTAATTCCAACAAAATAATGAAATATCTTACTATCAGTCACAAATTTTGGATTTATCATATACAGTGAAGTCAAGTCAGAAATATGACGGTCAAACAATGAGTAAGCAAAAATATATACAGATATATATGATACCGGCATTTTTATTCATAACCAAAAAAAAATATAAAATATTATTAATAACCCGACTCCCGAAGATTTTCGACCCATACCCAACCCGCCCCCCCGTGGGGCGGTTTACACCCCCCCCCCCCCAACCCGCCCCCCAGTGGGGCGGTTTAGTAAATTTTTTTTTTTAAATACCCTCCCTCCCCAAACCAAACCCTACCCGCCCCCCCACAGCCCCCACCCGAAACCACCCCCAACCCGCCGGTTTTGGCCCAAAAACGTTGTTTTTTCGTCCCGAACGCGACATTTCGCATCTCTCAACCGTTCCCGACCCCTCTCTCTCTCTCTACCGCCCTCTCCCTCTCTCCCTCTCTCTACCCACCACCCTCTCTCTCTCCATTTCATTTTCATTTTTTCGCCCCGTCACCGCCGCGCCGTCGCTCCGAATTCATTTTCGGGTATGAAGTTATTTCTTTAACTTGTTTATAAATTATTTAGATTTTTATAAATTATTTGGAATTTTGTATAAATTATTCGAAATTACGGGATTTATATGAAATTGTTAGAAATTGCGGAATTTGCTTGAAATTGTTGTTATTGAATTTAGTAGAAATTGATTGGAATTGTTTAGGGTTGTTAGAAATAGTTTGAAATTTTTGAAAAATGGTAGAAATTTTTACAAATTGTTAGAAATTGTTAGAAATTATTAAATTAGAAATGTTAGAAATTGGAATTGTTAGAAATCATTTGATTGGAATTGTTAGAAATTATTTTATTGGAATTGTTAGAAATTAGTTGATTGGAATTGTTAGAAATTATTTGAATGGAATTGTTAGAAATTATTAGAAATTGGAATTGTTAGAAATTATTTTATTGGAATTGTTAGAAATTATTTGATTGGAATTGTTAGAAATTAGTTGATTGGAATTGTTAGAAATTATTTGATTGGAATTGTTAGAAATTATTAGAAATTGGAATTGTTAGAAATTATTTTATTGGAATTGTTAGAAATTATTTTATTGGAATTGTTAGAAATTATTTGATTGGAATTGTTAGAAATTATTTTATTGGAATTGTTTGGAATTATTAGAAATTGAAATTGTTAGAAATTATTTGATTGGAATTGTTAGAAATTAGTTGATTGGAATTGTTAGAAATTATTTTATTGGAATTGTTAGAAATTATTAGAAATTGGAATTGTTAGAAATTAGTTGATTGGAATTGTTAGAAATTATTTTATTGGAATTGTTAGAAATTATTAGAAATTGGAATTGTTAGAAATTATTTTATTGGAATTGTTAGAAATTATTTGATTGGAATTGTTAGAAATTATTTTATTGGAATTGTTTGGAATTATTAGAAATTGGAATTGTTAGAAATTATTTGATTGGAATTGTTAGAAATTAGTTGATTGGAATTGTTAGAAATTATTTTATTGGAATTGTTAGAAATTATTAGAAATTGGAATTGTTAGAAATTGTTACATTGGAATTGTTATAAATTGTTTGATTGTGAATAGAAATTGGTTAATGTGCCGGTGCACGCCTACTACAATAAATTTAATGTGCCGGTGCAGCTTGGCGAGGTAAGCTGGTTCGTCTCTGTATAAATTAAATTTTTGTTATTTTCATAAAGAAAAACTAACATTATATAACTGCAGGATGGAAATCCTATGTGGTGTGCTGAACCCACTTTCACTGCAGCAGACTTTGGCCTCACCGCCACCGGTGTAGAGGATGTCACCGGAGCCACACCATCGATGCCACCCCCCAGGCAGCACGACCACGAGGCTAGTGGCAGTGGGGCACAACAGCCCACTGATGCTTGGGAGACTGCTGCGTTCGGGACACAGCCCCCGAGCACATATACTGGGGACTGGGAGTTCGATCCATGGGAGACGAATCCATCACAGGGTACTCAGTATGATCCATTGCCCGATTCATACCGACGATCCACGGGCACAATGCAGGAGGACATGCATGTGGATTATTCTGATGACGAAGAGGACGTGCATGTGGATCTGACTCATAACGAGGATCCTCCACAGCCACGGAGGAGGCGTGTGCAGCGACAAAAGACCCGCACGCAGCCGCCGAGGGCGTGCGGGCCGGCTCCCAGACTGTCATTGTCCGGTCGTCGTCCTCCTCGTTGATAGTTTTTTATATTTCATATTGTAGACCTGACAGTAGTATTTTTATATTTCCGTTTCTATATTTTATGTTGATTAGACGTTATTTGCTGATTTTATTCACTTTGTTTTCGTTTCTATATTTTATGTTGATCAGATGTTATTTGATTATTTTGTTCACTTATGTTTTAAACTATTCACAAATCATGAAATCCATCGTATTAAAAATATAAACAAATACATAAATAAATCTATCGTATTAAATAAAATAAAAAATAAAAAAATAGTAAACCGCCCCACTGGGGGGCGGGTTGGGGGGGGGGGGGGGTAAACCGCCCCATGGGGGGGCGGGTTGGACATGGGTGGAAAACTTTCGGGAGTCGGGTTATTAATAATATTTTATATTTTTTTTGGTTATGAATAAAAATGCCGGTATATGATAGGAAGGAGGGACACCAATTAATATATATAATTAATAGATTGGGATGCATCTATTACCTCATGGTATAGCTAGTGGCCAAGAATAATTCCGTGCGACACAAATTAATCTTGGTTGCATCTTTATCCATTCAAGACTAATTAATTTCAAGAGGTTGAATTAGACTAAATTAATGTTGGAAGTTACAAGAAAACTTAATTTAAATTAATCTATTCAACGTAATTTTCAAGGGTGGAAAGGTAAATGTTGGAATTAACTAGACAAATTCAGTTAAATGATAAAAAATAATATGTCATATCCATCATGTATTTCTTTCTGTACCAAATTGCTTAGCTTCTAAGAATTAATTAAGTTTTCTTTCAATGCCTTTTTTTCTCTTATTTTCCTATAGATGATCAAGCACTTTTTATCTTTATTTTGTTCCTTTTGTGAGACCTTTGATGGAGAAGATATTTGAAAGAATTTTCATTGAGGTCTTTATCTGACAGGGATTGAATTTTCTACTGTAAGAGTAAGCATCACTGAATTCATTAAAACGACAACAAAATAGCAAAAAGAAAGGGGAAAAAAATAGATGGGCCATAGGCTATATTTGCCGACGAAAAATTTCATAAATACCTTATAAAAATACTCTTTATAAAACATGTCCAACTCAATAGTCATAACATTATTTAAATTTTCATAACATCAACTTTATCTTAACTAAAGAAAAGTAGCTACATGATTTATTATTGCTATGGTTGTTAATATTATAAATTTGTACATGTTTGCAATATTATGCTCTATTGATCCTAATAAATCTTTTACCTAAGGATAATTTTTTTATTTTCTTAAGAAATTATCATATTTCTAGCTCCATGTCAGGATATACTTATAATAAACGTAGAGAAAAAAAAATTAAAATTAGTAAAACATCCATCAAATAATTAAATAAGCATCAATAACTTGATCAAGATCCTTCACCACCCTTTCACCATCATGGGCTCCACCACATTCAATTCAATGGTACCACCTGTTTTCTCACTAACCGTTCCTATATAACCAACCATATTATCATCATCAAATTATATTATATTACGGGTAATGATGTGAAACATTACATAGTGAGCCTAGAAAAGAATGTACTTATGAAACCTAGCTAATTGGTTTTCTTTTAGTGGAATATTAGTACTTTGTTGCGTGATGAGGTAGAATTTCTCTTGTGGGATTAAGCTCATGTCCCTTTCTCTCATTTCTGGATAAGCCTCAATTGATTAATTAAATTTTGTCTTCAAATGTATAATTTCCATGTAATTGCTACCATATTAATTATGTTATATGTAGCGAGCTGTATATAGCTAGTTACGTGCCTTCTGGTCTCTTTATATTGATATCTATGATATGCAATTTGACAGAAAAATTAATTAAATAAAATAACATGTCTTCTACCTAGATAGTAATATCTTTCCTTCAACTAGTTCTGTTCTTTCGATGCATAAGACAATATATTTAGACACTATATATATTTAAAAAAAAAAGCATATATATCATATGAAATTGATACACAAAGTTTAATTATAAACTCCTTTAAGTTTGAAACTTATATGTAAATTACCTGAAAAAGATGTCCATGCATGGTTCTATATATATTAATTGTACCAACCCACCCCAGCCGAGTTAATTATAGCATATATGTCTTATATATGAATATATATCAGCAAATATATTCACAGTGATACATATATCCATCAATCCATAGCTTGACAGATGAATGACATTGACTATATTGTTTCAATAATTAATTATATGTAACAAAAATCAAACCAACCGGATATAATTAAATAGAGGTTGTTGCAATAATTGGAACTGAATTAATCATAACAAATAAAATTAATGGCAATAGAAATAACAAAGAACAGCTTTAACAAAGATCTTTTATACAACTAATCCCAAAACTGACATTAATAATTAACAAGGTCCCCAAAACTTACTCACACTACACAGTTCTTTTAAACAATAATTAAACCATAATTTTACATCTTAAAAAACCCAAAACTCAAAAGTACATACAGAATAAATATAATGTCCAAATGAAAAAATTAAAAAAGAAAGAAAAGAATAATAAATTAACCATATATATAGCACAATGCATGCAAGGCACTAACAATAATGAAACCATACACTTGATGCCTTGGTATCAAAATCCAATTTAGGGTTTTTCGGTTTACTGTTTAGCAGGCTCAGCAGCCGGCTCCTCCTTAGGAGCTTCAGGTTCAGCTGGTGCTGAGGTCTCCGTCTCGGTCTTGACCTCTTCCTCCTTTTTGGCCTCCTCAGCTTTCTCAGAGGTTTCTTCCTTTTTCTCTTCCGTAGTGGTTGTCTCCACCTCTCTTGTTGTCTCGGTTTTCTCGGCTTTTTCTTCAACCTTCGGTTCCTCTTTCGGGACAAATGTTGCCACTTTGCCAAACAAGAAAAGGATGGGCCCGGATAACAAGGTGGGGCCGGACTTAGTAACTGCCTCACTCACTGCTTGTGCACCGGGGAACTCTGAAAAATATTATTACAGAATTTTCATTCAGATCATCTCATTTGAAAATTTGAAATTAATATGTGCTATTTTGTTGTTATAATTTGAATGTGTGTATGTGGAAATGCATGCTTACCAATTTTAGCCAAGTCCTCAAGAAATTTGGGGACGATGGTTGAGTATTTCTTTGCGATCTTGGTGCTCTTGCTAGCGGTGACCAAGTGCTGCAATAACAAAAAAACAATAAGCACTTGTGCATAACAAAATGAGGCCTTGATATTATTGGTCGACCAGTTATCAGATTGTGTGCATAATTTGCCGTGAATTGAACTACAATTTAATTATATATCCTTGATGTATCATCAAACAAATACTTATAAAAGTGCTTCTCAATTTTTAATTTTCTTTGTGCCAAAATTATAAAACTACCAGAGTGGCATGGGGACACGAACAACCTCAATACAAAAGCACATGTCTGTCAGTTATGAACAGAGAGACAGCAACATGCACACATTTTACACAAAAAGACAAATATTTTGAAAATTTTCACATATTTACAAAAACTTTTACCTTGATCTCAGCGGGGGCAGCTTCATAAACTTCCAAAACTTTAGGCTCCAACTCAACCTTTTTCTCATCAATCTCCTTTCCAATATCCTCCTGTTTCCATCATACCAACCAAAAATATATTTAAGTCAATTAACATCCATAACATATATGTATTGTACAAGATATCCTATGAACCTTTATTTTATATCCATATGATAAAATAAAAAAAATCATATTAAATAAAATTCACTTTTTTTGGTAAGTAACTTGTAAGTAATACGTCATAGGACCACTTATATATATGTAAGATCAAAAAAAGGTTAAGTACTTTTGGGAGGTAAATTGACTATTCATGCCCTTACATTCCATCATATTCCTTTTTGTTTTTAGGTTCTATGCTGAATTCATTTAAGAAAGAAGGAAACAAAATACATGTACCATTCAAGCAAAAAGGGATGAAACATATACTTTGTTTTTTTTTTCATATACAACAAGAACACCTTTTTTTTGACGTTGTACTGAACATATATTATGCTATTGTTAAAATATAGGCTGTCAAAAATTATGGCCTTAATCAGATTATTAACAAAATTAATAAATAAACAGATAATTTAACTAAGAAAAAATACAATACCTTATTGAATGATTTAATGAATTCAGCGGCAGCAGCCTTCTTGCCATCTTTATCAAAAAAGGCCTTAAGAGCAGGAGCAACTCTAGCTTTCCATGTGGTAGTCATCTTGATTTTTTTTTAGGTGCTGTCTAACCTTCTTTAATTATTCTTCTTCACCTAACAAAAAAATAATTTGAAAGGCTCGTTATTTTTTAAAGGGAAAAAAAATATATGTACAGCAAAAGATGATAACCTACTTATAATTAAAGGACTTGCTATGGTAAACAAAGATTGTTAGAAATTTTGCGCTTTTGACATAACCGTTAACAAAATTTTATGATCCTGTTGTACGTACCAGTAGGAACATAACCCATGTATGTCTGACCAGTGGGACCCATATGCATACCGGTTGGACTACTTCAGAAAAATATATGATCATGCTGCATGTACCTATAGGTACGTGCATAACCCATGTATGACTGGCCAGTGGGACCCACATGCGTACCGGCTGGACTACTTCATGAATTTAATCCTATAGTTTCTCCCTTTTCAATCGTGTGATATAACTAGGAAGTAGAAACATATCCATGGATAACCAAAAACCAATAAATAAATAAAACATAATCATGACATAAGAAAAAGAACTCCAAAAAGGATATTGATTTCTGAACAAAACAAAACATGAGAACTTACAGAGAGATTCACACTTGATCCCTGTCTTCTTTCTTCTCAACAAATGGAGAGGAGAAAGGAAGGAGAAGGAGAAGAGAAGTAGCAGCAGCGATGTTTATCTGAGCAGCGAGAGTAGAGGGGCCACGATGCCTAGAAGGAGATATATAACGCAATTTTCTGAAAGAGGTCTCGGAGTTTGAGATTATTTACGAGAAAAACCAGGGAAGCTGCCACCAATGATTGCGCTAAGAGAAGGGGTAGATTCATGAAATGGACGGACTGGATGAGTGGCTGGTTTTGCCCCCACCTCAGATTTGTGAATTGGCAATGAAGGATGTGCTAGCTGGCACAAGTAAGGTTTAGTTACAGAGGTTTTTGACTCGGATCCTTTGTGGCAAGAATATCTGTGACGTCAGCACACTCAATCAAATTGCAAGGACAATCTTTAATGGGTTCTATCTTTCTTTTTCTGGTTCTATTTTCTGTGTGCTTTGTTGTTAAAAAATATTAGTAGTTTGATCATTTTTTTTTATATTTATCTAAATTATTGTTTGTGATCTGGTAAATAAAGTAGATGATAAATGTTGTCAGCCAATGATGCAGTGTTTTATTTATCTAGCTAGAAATTATCAAGTGGCAGCCATATTCAATTAAGATGGTATTTGTGAGAGTTTAACTTTTGCAATAAGATATGGTAGTAAAACATGCTAGCAAAAGATCACAAGAATTTTCGCTTGATAACAACTAAAAGAATCTTATTAAAGATATTTTAAATCTAATCAGTTATGGTCCAAAAGCTTAACAATAATGTTTGCATGCGATCAATATGGAGGTGTCAAATTAGTTGCTCAAATTACTATTTTTAGTAATAATTGAAATTCTAAATCAAGTGAACTAAACAAGAAGTTAAATCTACTTGTCAGAAGTTTTTGTATATTTGCATTTGAGGAGAATATTCTATATCTATTTTTTTGGTGCTCCATGATGACCAACAATAATTTCATTAATAATTCAAATATAAACTTCAAACAAAAATGTGAACAAGAATAAAACAAGAGCAACCATCTACTTCTATCGTTTGAAATTTCAAATTTAAATTATTACTAGAAAAGGAGTGGTCATCATGATAGATCATAACAAAATTTAGAATTAATTACATCTCTCTTCTCTTACCTGACTGACTTAAAAGTTTGGTTATACTTGATCATGTTGAGTTTTTATCAAAAACTCCATAATTCTTGTCATATTGTCAATTTTTTATATTTTGTACATGGCCTTTTTAATTTTTGTGTACCGTTATAACGTTGCACACGCTAGACCATATGGTTTTTGCCATAAATATTCTCTCATAAATATAGTCAGGACCAGCTAGGCATTTTATTTTTGGGCCAAGACATTCGGTCTGGGGCCCACATAAAAGATTTATTAGCTCCAAAGTAGCGTGAGCTCCTCAAATACGCTTTGTTGACAACCAATCAAATACCTGGGCAAGAATAAGGTACAACGCTTAGGCCAAATTAACTGTCTTAAATTTAAGAGAGAATCAAATCCTTTAATCAAATAATAAATTTATAATCAAATAGAATCCGTATAAACATGAAGCATAGAGGGGCAGTCTAATTTGCTGTCATGGACCCACCACACCACCACCCTGTGCTTTTCTTGAAAGAAACCACCTTGTGTATTCTATTTTTGGATAAATATGCATATTAGGAGAGATTATTTTTCTGGCTAGACATGGTCCAACGGTGTATAATAATTCATTAATGGACCGGTCCAAGCTGAGTCAGACCTAACTTAGAATTGTTAGATGTCCGACCGAGTTAGAACGAGTTGGTTTGTTTTCAGCACAGTTCAAGAACAAGCGAGTTTTTTATAGGTTGATCTCGAACAAGCCATGAGCTACGAGTTATTTTGACACCTCTAATTTATTGTCTTAAATTGGAAGGAGAATCAAATAAATAAACTTGTAATCAAATAGAATCCGTATAAACATGAAGCATAGAGGGGCAATCCGCAATCTAATTTGCTGTCATGTACCCACCACACCACCACCCTGTGTTTTTCTTGAAAGAAACTGTCTTGTATTGTATTTTCTGGATAAATTAAATATGCATATTTGGAGAGGTGTTTTGTTCACTAGACGTGGTCCACCATACCATTCCGTGGACCGATAAGCAAAAGAAGTTGACAAGTGACTAGAAAAGCAATATATAATAATATGAAGAATTTTTCTAGTGTTAGGTAGCCTATCAATAGTAAAATTGCCAAACAATATATATATTTACTTTCAGATATGCAAAAGGTTCAAGTCTATTACATCATTTTTTTAAATGTTTAACAATTTATTTTCTTATTGTATCCAGATTGTAAATTAAACTACTTCCATATAAACGCATATTGTAAATATCACTATAATTATTATATTTAAATGGTATAGATAATTATGTAATTTAAGTATTTATCTGGAAAACTCAAGAAGCTCTGCACCACAAGTAAAAATTATGCACAATTAGTATGCTTTATTTTAGTGTTATAATGAACTTGGTCACTTGGGTTGTACAATTGTGAATTTTTATCGGAATTTTGTAATCTAAAACTAACATGATCTTTTTGACACCTTGATGATATCAGCTGGTCTATCTAATGTGTTCTTTTTAAATAAAATACCGAAAACAAATATATATATATATATATATATATATATGAGTCCGGTTAATGTCATAACGTTTATAATTTCAGCCTAAGTTATAACGAGTCAGTTTTCACGATTTCAAAGTCCGAACAGTCGATCTGAACCGCTCAACATGATCTCCATATTAAAATATGCTTGGAGACTAAATTTTATATTTTTTGGAATTTATTTTACTAATTTTTAGATAGGTTCAAAATCATTGTTTTGGATGGTCCAGATTTATCTGAAAACAATGATTTTGTACCTATTTAAAAAAATAGCAAAAACTTTCCAAAAAATATAAAATTTGGCCTCCATGCACATTTTAATATGGAGATCATGTTGAGCGGTTCAGATCAACTGTTCGGACTTTGAAATTGCAAAAACTGACTCGTTATAACTTGAGTTGAAATTCTAATATTATGACATTATATATATATATATATATAGAGAGAGAGAGAGAGAGAGAGGGGTTGGCTAATATACAATCGATTGTTCTTGAGCTCCTGTGCAACCAAGTCGTTTTCTGATTTTCAAAGTCCAAACGGTCGATCTAATCTGTTAGATGTGATCTCTATATTAAAATGTACTTGGAGACCAAATTTTATATTTTTTGGAATTTATTTGCTATTTATTAAGCCACTTTGAAAATTGCTAATCCAACGGTGACTTCTGTTTTTACTGTTTGGTTAAGCCATCGTTGGATTAGCGATTTTCAAAGTGGCTTAATAAATAACAAAATATTAAAAAAAATGTAAAATTTGGTCTCCAAGCACATTTTAATATAGATATCACATCTAACGGTTTAGATCGACCGTTTGTACTTTGAAAATCGGAAAACGACTTGGTTGCACAGGAGCTCAGGAACAATCGATTGTATATTAGCCAACCCCTCTCTCTCTAGATATATATAAAATAGTGATTCAAACCTAAAATAAAACTAAATACTTTGATATAATAGCTGTCAATCTAATAAACCAAGTTACCTATGCATTGTTTTAATGATCAAACATTAGTCGATCTAGATGCTATGTACTAGACCTGGTCTATCAACAATTTTAGGCTGGGGACCGTTGGGTCAACCCCTTAATTATAACATTTTCTTAGTGATGATTAAGGTTTGTTTAGACTAAATACAGACTATTAAAACAGCTAAACAAAATGAAGGCTACAATAGTCTATAAACAGGGGTTGAGATTTCCTAATTAAGGCCCACATGACAGCCATCATTGGCTGTCAGAATTAATGGAGGCTACACAAGTCACAACTATACCCATTAAATTAATTTAAGAACATATATACTTCTATTTTTCAAATATTATTTAATTTTTTAAGAACATTTTTGGAAATTAAAGAAAATTAACAAACTTTGCCATCAATCTGGCGTGGCTTGCACATCCTAGCACTATAACTACATCCTCTCCAGTCTCAAAAATCATTCTTTGTCCATTGCATCTCAAATTTGCTGGTGTTGCATGTGTTGAGGGGTTTTTTTTTTTTTTTTTGCATATGTTGCTGTACTGAGTTATTACTTACAGTTCAATGATCTGTCTAGCTAAAACTTACCAAATATAATATTTTCTATGAATTAAGCATAAATTTCAAATTAGAGTATATTTTTCCGAGTTGACTTAATTTGAAGCCTTCTAGTGAACCAATAGGTTATGATTTTTTTTTTCTTTAGATATATATGCCATGTGTAATATTTCATGGCAAGTATGTTGAAATGGAGATGATTATATTCAATGGTCGTCTATACCATTTTATTGAAATGGAGATGATTTTGTCCCGGCAACAATAGGAACTATCAAAACATGGCCTAGATGTAGAGAGATTGATGTTCTGTATAACAGTTGACAGTATATATGAAATATCATTATTATATATTGGGCCAATAGTCTTTATGTTATGTAGTATATGTAACATGCTAGTGCTTGGATAGCAACACAAAGTGCCACAAAGTTAAGACACAGCAAAACATATTTGGTTCAAAATATGAACAAATAATCCTTAAATTAACAACTTAAATTGACGGTGTCAGGAAAAAAAATCCTTTAAATGAGAATTTTTTCAGTTGGTTTCTATGTTTGGAAGGACCTATGCACCTACCTTATTAAGTTTAACAGAAAAGTCAAATTATCAATACCTAATTAAAAGTACAATTTCTTTGCTCGAAACTTGGACTCACTGTACCAGAAACAGGTTATATCCATCTGGTACATGGATTTGTTTAATTGTCCTATTTAATTTTTTGTAGGTTATATATAAATGGGCTTAATTACTTGAAAACGAATTAGCTTGCACTTTATCGATCTTATCCTAATTTCTTAAAAGGTTTACCAACAGTCCAACACTATGTTAAGGTACAAGTGCTATATACTTTCATTTGACTGTGGTCTTACCAACTAATTATACTTTTAGCATAGAGTTCATCTCTTTATATTGTCTGCCATCTATATATAGCGTTTAATACTGACTATTGTGAGTTTATGCGAAGAGGAGGGGGTTATATTTGATAATTATTTATTTTAGCAATTTTGACAATATTAAAAGAGTTAATTTCTTGTGAGCCCTCTAACTCTTACTAAATTTCTTATCTATCCCTCAAGATTTCAATATATTATATTTACCCCTCAACTCTTCTAATTCTTTTCTATTTACCTTACAATTAACTCACACATTTTGAAATTTATATTTCCAATTATACCCCTCCTATTTTTCCTTACTCTTTCACTTTATGTTTCTTTGTTGATTTTTTCTTTAACGTGCACCGAGTTCCGTTGAATTTCTTTGAAAGAGAAAAATGGAAATGGAAATGAAAGATTAAAGATTAAATCATCTTTCATCTTCTCTTTCAGTTGGACAACAATGTAAATAGTCTTTCATCTTTTCTTTCAGCCCAAGCCTCCCACTTAGTACCACACCAAATTAAATAAACTTTTAAACAGAAAAATTCTTATATTATTCATCAATTTGTTGACGCATCACTTATAAGATAGATGAGTTTTAACGGTTTAAATTTGTTGTTTGAAATTATTATGATAAATTTAAAAGTTGAATTTATAAGAGACTTGATAAACTTAAGAACATGTTAGCTCTACTTTTTATTTAATAGCCGCTTTTAGCATTTTCAATAAGAATGCATTTGTACAGTTATGCAAGAACTCATGTACCAAAGTTTTATTCTCTTAAATTTGGGTACATATTAGCCCAACTTGAAATGAGTCCATGTGGCCTATACTTTGTTGCAACAAGTGTGGCCCATATCTAGATTATTATGCATTGGCCCATAATCCATAGAGATAGAAAGGATGAGAGGAGATTGAATTTGGAGCCCATTTAATGACCATGTATGTCCACCAGTCCACGTACACATGCCATTAAAATTCAGGTCATTACAGAATACGTACAGAGTCTGTATCCTCTGAGATATCTCAAATTTTTAGTGGATTTAAACGGTGCTCATATTTTTATTCTGTGTCTAATAGAAATGGAGGGGTCAATTTAGTGTGGCCCATGTCTATTTGAAAGGATTTGAATGGTCCAAATTTTGCACAGAATCACTCCAAGTTGGGAGAGGGGGGTGTGCGATGCCCATCGGACCAAAGTCTGTTCGATGGGTGGTTTCTACCGTCCGATTCACTTTAAGATCTGTGCGCACCACTTTAATATCTATGCTGTTTGCTTTAATATATGTGCCCACAGATTTTAAAGTGGATCAGATGGTAGAAACCATCCATCGAACAGACTATCGGAAGCCCCCCTTACTTTGAGATAGATGTCTCATAGGATGCGAATTCGTCGTTACATTTCGTCCGGTCCGGCAATGAAATGGTGAACAAGCTAAATGTAGCTCAATTCAGAATTCATACCATCTAAGATAATATAATATTTCCAAGGTAAGATAATATTTCTGTTTAAATCCGAACCGTTGGACTAGAATATGAATGAATATTAAATCATATTCTATTAAAAGCGTTCGTGCATTTTATTTCGGACTGAATTGGTCCGGATCTAAGATTTAGACGTTCCATATCTAAACGAAAATATTCCGTTATCTAAGAGAATATGGATTCAATCCATTGGTATATATTCACAAAATTTTACGTGTATGCACCCATTCTATTTTTTCTTAAATAAAGGTGAATATCAGTTGATGTATAATATATATAAAGTAGAACTAGAGTATTTTTAAGTTTTTCAAGTTTTTTTGTGAACTCAACTTTAAAATTTATTGAATTGACTTCAAATAACGAATCTAATCTGTTAAAATTCTACTACCTTACAAGTGATGCTTCTACATATGAAAATTTTAAAATTTTAAATTAATTTAATATAAAGTCAAGTGGTCAAATTTAGAATGTTTGTAAATTAATTTCAATGCCTTTATTTTTTAGTCGCCTTTTGACTACTTGATTCTATACAAAATTAATTTAAAATTTTAAAATTTTCATATGTAGACACATTACTCGTAAGGTAGAAGGATTTCAACGATTTGAATTCTTCGTTTAAAGTCAATCCGATAAATTTTAGAATTGAGTTCACGTAGAGACTTGGTGAATTTAAGAACACCCTAGTTCTACTCATATGAATTTAATGAATTTTGCGTGTATATATATGGTATATGGATCTGTGAACATTTCAAGTTTTTCTGGGTGTATGTTCGAATCAGTGCATTTTATTGAGAATAATTTAAGTGCTTTGATCTTTTCTTCAAAAAAAGAAAAGTGCTTTGATCTTCATGCTTAAGTTGATGTAAAGTTTATGTAGGCAAAAAATAATTACCTGGATGCCTAGAGGCTAAATAAACATGAGTAGAGATCCCATTACCATTTCCATCACAACCACATGCAACTCTTTTTTTATTTATTAATAATTCAAAATTTAAATACGAAACAATAAATGTGAATAATGATGTTGTTTTATTTACAAAATTATACATTCACATTTAAAAAAAAAAAAAAAAATTGTAAATCGATCAGTACAAGATTTAGAAGCTAAAAAAGTCAATTGTCTACGGTATTTAATTTGCATCATTGTTCATTAACCAAAGTTAGCACATCCCACTGTATCTGAGACTCTGAGTGAAATGCCGTCTATTTCTCTCGCTCCATAGAGACCAGCATCCAGAGGTGGATGCATATTGATTGAATGGGATCAATTAATTCTCATTTTTAAAATTGTTTTTTGTATATATGTATAATTTTTTTTATACAATTTAGAATAAAACATGGTGGCAGTTTTATTTTATCTGGAGCCTCAAAATGCCACCATCGGTCAAGGTTTTTGTATTTCATTTTCTTGAAATTAAGGAAGGCTTCTAACCCGAGATGTTTTAAATAGGAGAGGCATTCAGTGTGATATGCACTGTGAAATTTGCGACTCAGGTTTGATGGAGTTGGCAGTACATATCTTTTTCATTTGAATGCAAGTATGCTACTGAATTTTTGGAGGAGGCTGCATATTTTACTGGGTTTCAATGTTCTGCATAAAGGATCATCGGTACAAAGCACAGTTTCCAGCTCTAAACAATATTGTAAAGGGAGGGTACCAATGCATAAATGGGTTCCTTTCTTTTTCTCTGGGGTTTGGATGCTGTGGAAGGAGTGAAATAATAAATTTTTTGAAAGAAAGATGACAGATTCAAGATGGGCTGTGGAAAAATGCATGAAGGAGGCTATTCTGTGGTTTCAATATTGTTGATACAGTTGAATTGTGGTAGTTGTTTTTAATTTCCGCACTAACTAATAGCTGCTATCAGTTTCTCAAAAAAAAAAAGAATAAAATGTCACAAATACTATAAATTGATTTCCATTTTGTACATAAAATTTTTATATGATTAATCCTCATAATTTGAAAGTCTGACTCCGTCCCTACCAGCATCTCTCCACCCAGACCGAGTCCCATAGCAGTCTCCTCAACGGTCACAGCGTTTCCCTGTAATCCCACCAAATTATGGACATAAATGAAGTGGCATTAGTCGGTTAATTGAGATGTAAAATTAAAGTGTGCAAGTTGCAGCATCCAAATTAAAACTCCTATATATTAAGTGTTCGCAATCTTCAATCATACCATTGCTGCACAGATGGGAGCCCGGCACTACCAGGCAACCCCTCTTAATCAGGGATCCGTATTCTCTCTAATACTACAGAGGATGTGCATCACTTTACGGTTTGAGATTAAATCTCAGCCGGTTTGAGATTCGGAGGGAAATAGGGGGCACTATTATTGGACTTTGAGATTTGTGCCAAGTTAAAAGAACTGTCCGGATCCATTAAAAAGGGAATCATTCTAAAAGATTCCTTTTTGCAGTACTACACTGGATACGAATTCCTTAATCCGGGCCTTCTGATTCCTGAGTAAGTTCTCTATTTTCTAATTGACTTTCGTCAGAGCTTTGATATACTTTAGGTGTTATATATGAATTCAACATAATATCTCACAAGTAACATTACAAAGAGTTATTTGAAATAACTGTTGGTTAATTAGCTTGGAGATTTTTTTTTCTCAGCTTAAGCATGAAGATCAAAGTACTTAAATTATTCTTTTTTTCTCAACTTAAGCATGAAGATCAAAGTACTTAAATTATTCTCAGTAAAATGCACTGATTCGAACTTACACCCAGAAAGACTTGAAATGTTCACAGATCCATATACCATATATACACGCAAAATTCATTAAATTCGAAACCATTAAAGTCAAAATTTATTAACTGTAATTGTCGTAAAATCTTGCCAGTTGCAACTTGCAACCCATTTGTTTGAAGTTTGAAGTTCGAATCATCATAGTACTAGGTACGAAACATATCATTTTCTTATTGCTTCAAAGTTTTGAAATATTAATTTATATGCATTATAAGTTTATAACAAAACAAAATGTCTTAAATTATACTAATTTTATTACACGTGAATCATCAACTTTAAGTCTTGTTGTATTGTTTCCGAATTTAAAGTTTATCACTATGGTTGCGACAGACTGCAGAGGAACCCCACTTGATCAATTAATAATCAAATATTTTAGTTTAGGTCCGTTCGTTACAGCTAACCATGAAATAGTCAGTTATTATATTTTTCTTTTAGGTAGGTACGTAATTACAATGAAATAATCCGTTACGTTGACTAGACTTTGCATGAGGGAGTTCATCATCTCTTTCCTGCTATTCTGACAGCCAATCTGATTTTCATTGCTCGTCTGACCAGAGTCACCAGACCATGCATGAGGTTCTTGCAATTAAATTCTTGCTTCCTTGAGAAGATGAGCATGCACCAAGTAAAAAGATGTGTTAGTATTTTCCTGTTTGACTTTTCTCTTTGTTGCTTAATTTACAATGGGATTTTTTTTATAAATTGTAAATAAAAAAAATTAGAAAACAGTTTGATTAATTTTCAAATTACAAGAATCATCAAAATCGAGAAAAACTTTCAGTTACCATGAAGTAATCGAGAAAAAATTTCGGTTACCCCTTTGTCACTCTATTACACACCTATGCCACACACATATTTTCACAAAAATATGATGTTGTAATTGAAATTAATTTTCAGTTACCATAGAGCAACTCCATGATAACCTAAAATTAATTTCGGATACCATTTTTTTTTACTCCATGTAACTGAAAATTTATTTCAGTTACCTTTTTTTTTTTAATCTATATATGGTGTGGTTCGGGATGCAGTGGTGTGGCAATGGAGTAACTGGAAAAAAAAATTCAGTTACCCATGAGGGTAACCAGAAATTATTTTTGGTTCTAATGATTTTTCTTTAATTTGGAGAGTAATCAGCATATTTTTTTTAAAGAAAAAACATGACAAAAGAAACATATTTAAAAATAATAATTAGACTACAAATAAACAAGTACCTCTCTCTTAATTACCTAAAAATGTATCAGAAATGTACCAATCATTATATAAAAATGTATCAATTATTTTGACAGTATTTACTATCAGGTGTTTATACATCAGAATAATTAAAAGTCATTAAAGTAAAATTAAGTTATAATACAAATTTACAGTGACGGAGCCATCATGTAACAAGAGTAGGTAATTGTCTATTTCTGAAATTTTAAAATTGAGTATGACAGTCTACACACTATATATTTATGTTAGTTTTTTAATGCATTGCCTCCCAAAGACTACTGGTGTTTTGATTTCTAAAAAAGATGATAATTACAAAAACGAATATTGAAAATATTAGTCTGTCCTTCACGTTAAAAATTAAAATCATGAAAATGTAATTAACATCCTAGTTTTTGTGCATTAATTTCAATATTATCCGAGTTGAACTAAACTACATACAATAAGTAGCAGATATTTCTATGTATTTGAAATATATTTGTATTTTGAAATTAATTGAAAATATAGTGAAACTATATAAAGTCTTTTAAAATTGAAAAGTTGGTATCGTTTTAAATGTCTAAGTCTAATTTCTAAATATTAGGAGACTTTGTGTCAACTAATTCATTAAATAAGGAAAATTGATAACTTATAACTTTAAATTTCCAAGTAAAATTAAAGATAATACTACCATTTCTATTTCTAGTTACAGTAAAATCCAAACCTTTTGTATTTCGATATTATAATACGTACGCAATGCAAACTCCCCTCTCCTTCCACATATATGGTCCAGAAAAAGTTGGAAATTTCATGTAAACTTTCTGTTATTTAAAAAAAATTATATCATTATCCCTCTATGAATGAAGAATTTTCTTAAGTGAACAATAAATATATTTTAATATCCCTCTTCTGGGACTAATTTGAGCTCCAGTCTGGTAGATCATGAAATTTTATGAAGTTACATTTTTTAGCCCGAAATGGAATTAGTGATTCAAGTGTTAGGTATTGTTGGGTGGTTTTAGAATTTTCACTCTCATGTATCTTAAATAAAATAAAAAATAATGTATCCATGGACAAAACTAATTACAGCCAGCTATTAATTCTATTCTATAAAATAAAAAAACGACAAATTGACAAGAGATATGCCAATGGCACGTAGAGAGTTTAAACAAAGAAGTAAAAAAGATGAAGAAACAAAACTCAATGAATGAAGAAAAGTACTTAATTATTGTTTAATTATTCAAAATTAACTAGGCCAGAACCAAATCGGTGGGGGCAAATGCACAGGTGAACAACATGGCTTATAATAAGTCATTTTTTTCAAGTCCAATCTTCCAAAATTATGATTCGGATGAAATGTTTCAGCATCATGAAAGCAGCGCGACATTCGATTAGTAAAATAAATGAGTTTCTTATGATCAGAACTTGACACTGCGTAGGAAGAATTGGCACTAAAAAACAAAGCAACATCCTCTAAGGTATCAACAAAGCGATACCAAATAACATCCCCATCACCTCCAAATATAATTTCACACAATAGTACTCCCTTCTGTGCGTGATTTTCCAAACTAACCCATTCTAACTTTTCTAGTATCAACATGGCCAGTTCACCTTTCCACTCTAGGAGGTACGTTGCCATGTTTCCGTTCCAGAAAACATTGGTTATCGTTCGTTTAATATAAGGGCTTCTGAGGTTCCAGTGACAAAGAGTATCCCTTGAAACGGCATAAACTTTCTCTCGATGTATAGTGATATCGTCATAATCTGCGCCATGATTAGCCATCCAACTCCATTTTTTATCTTCAAGCTTCCCAGAGAATAACAGACCCTGCTGGGTCAGCAGGCAATAAGCATGCAATTCATTAGAGTTGTCGGGATTCTCGCACATAATTACTTTCTTCGGGTGCCTCTTTGTTATGTCATTGCAGGGGACAATGACATGGGTGCCCGTAAGAGGCTTGATCAAATGGAGCTGGAGTTGCTGGTCGAGGGTCACGAGCCAGCCCTTATAGGAGCCCATCCATTGGTGTTCGTAGAGCGAGGGGATGGGAATCCGAACATAAAAATAGGTGGCGGTGCTGAGATCATAAAAGGTGAGGACACTACAGTTGGGGTTGGTATCGGAGTTTCGAGCATAGCAGAGCAACCACGGGATTGGTTGGTCGCAACGGATTGAAGGAAAAGAAGGGAGGCAAGGGCGGATTGTGGAGGCCCAAGAGGTGGACACGGCAGAGAGTCGGATGGTGGTGGTGACATCAAGGTTTTCTGTGATGGAAAGCAATAAGTCATGTGGAAGATTAGCCCAAGAATACGAAGTTCGGCAGCTCATCCTGTTAACAAACATTGATCGGTTCATTGTCAACAAATACAAATTATAGAGAACTAGAAAAAGGTAACACAAAAGGTTATATCTTCTGTGAGGTAGGTTGTAAGTTTGAAAACTGAATAAGATAATTCCTTATAATTTTAAAATAGTTGAGTAGTTTGACCTCCAAATCATTACTTAAGAAAATATACAAATACAAATTATATATATGCAATTGAGTTGGAAATCAAATACCATACCTTATACGCCTGACCGTGAGAGGTTAAGGGGATGGGAGAAGGACATGATTTAATAATATAAGAGTTTATATAATTAAAGTGCTAAGAAGATTTTTTTTTCTTGTCATTTTTCCAATTTAGGGTGCATGCATGGGAGCTATATGAGGTACATAAAACAAAAAAAAAATAGGCAACGCGTGTTAATTCATATTCTCTATTTTTGTATGCTTGTTTTCTATTTGGAGATTACAAGAGTGCGCTATTTTAAACTCTTAAATTACTATATTCTACACTAAAATTATCTTTAATTACGGCAGATATATCCCTATTTATTTTATGCTTTCTTTTTAATTTTAGATGATTGTGCATTAATTCAACTAAGGAAGTAAAGATAATACAATGACATATTTAATTGCTTTGTTTAATGGAGCTTAATTTCAAAATTTTGGAAACTCTTTTCCCAATATTTCTAAAAGATCAATATAATTATCACTGAAAATAGCAACACGAATTGACCAAAAAAATATCATATTTATTATTATTTTACTAACATATTTTGATTAAATGGAAAAATAATGTTTCCACCAATTTTCATGAAATTACATTAGCACTCAAGAAAGAAAGATTTATACATAAATTTTCAATAACTAATTGAGAAATTCTCTCAGCATGTTTTGTAACTACGTGGCAAATGGATTATTCCCTAACATATAATTTTTTTTTCTTGTTCCCCTCTCAAGAATTCAGCATTTAGTAATATATTTTGTTAAATTTAAACTTTAACATATTTGGATAATTCATATAATTTGATTGTACAGTTATTTTTTTTTTTTTGGCACCCTAATTTATTTTGTTCTCAGCATGTTCTAAACTTAGAGAGAAATTTGGGTCCGATGCCCATCGAACTCAAACTGAGTATGATGGGTTTTGTAATCGTGCGATCTGCTTTAGAATCTGTGCGCATGGCTTTAATATCCATACAAATTTGCTTTAATAATGGTGCGCACGGATCTTAAAGCAGATCGGACGGTTTGGAGCCCATCGGACCCAAACTGCTCTCCTAAACTTAGTAACCAATGAATTACTTTGGAGCAGTGCCCACACAGAAATTTTTTGTTTTCTTTTATACTCTTAAGAAAAAAAATATTTCAGCACATGAAAATGATTTTTTTGTTACATAAATTTATAACATATTTGGGTAATCCATATAATCAGATCAGACATGTTTTTTTTTACGTGGTAATTCAATTGTTCTCATATTTTACAGATAAATATAGGTAAATTTCTCGAAACTTTTTATATTGAATAAAAAATAAAATTAATGAAGGTAAAGATTGTCTAATATAGAAAAATAAAAATTACCAAATTTTTGTTGATAAATTCTACATTATATATAGATAACAACCACACAGAATTGCATACTTTAAGTTTAGCATTTACAAAACTATTGCATTACATGTTTCCATTGATCATAATATAATCATAGTACAAAATGGGGCAGTATTTATTAATAGTAAAATTGATATATTTAAATACAAAAGAATTGTGTGTGCGCTTAATATTAGAATTCATGCGTTCAAAATAGCTACTCCCTTTAAAATATTACAAATTTAGAACCTCAACTGTCTCTGTTTTCGAAACAAAAAGTTTCTAAATTAAGAAATTAATTAGTTTCTATCTAGGATAATTTAGAGCAATATGTTTATATCTAACGTAAAAAGGAAACCAACTTTGCTTGTCCTGTTAATGTTGACCCTAATTAGTGGTCTAACTAAAAAATAAAATTTGAACGGGATAGATTATCCCGTCCAGTACTATAGCAATTTTTTTTAATTCTCTTATATGAAACTAAACTAAAAAAAATACTACAGTGCTGGATGAGATAATCTATTCTGTCTAGGATTTTTTTTTCCTTGCTTAGTGGAGTTAAGAATTTGAATTAGCAGGGCATTAATCTGAACATAAAATTTTGTACCGTCCGGGAAACGGATGGGATAATTAATTCCGTTTTTTCTATATTTCGATTTTCCTCTAAAACGATCCCACTTTCACGATATTTTATTTATTTATTTTTATTAATAAAAAAGGAAACATTTTAGTCTTTCTTACTTTACTTGTCAACATGTAAAAAAAATTGTGGGTGCGGGGATTTCGCTCTTTCTCCAATAGAGGCGATTCGAAAAGCGATTCATTGTTTTTGACAAATTTTGGACCATTAAAAACAACAATTTTCTAAAATTCTAAAAATAAAATAGTAAAAAGAACTCCAAAAAATAAAATTTTGTTTCTTTTTTTTTTTTTCCTTTTTCCTTGTAAGAAAAGAACACTGAGGTGTAAGAGCAGACTTACTATTTGAAATAGGGGTGGTGTAAACGAATCGGATATTATCCGATTTCGTCTGGATTTGAATCCGAAAAATTACTTAAATTATCCGATTCGTATTCGTATTTGAGACTATCCGTATCCATATCCGTATCTAAAAAAATTTAACGGATAAAGATACGGTAAGACTTTTAATTATCTGTAACTATCCGTATCCGACCGTCTAACTCCTAAACCACAACAAATATACTCTATGTTCTTAAATTAAATTATTAAATTGTATATACATACCAACGATTTATTAAACTGCATATACATATATATTCTGATGAACAATATAACATTATTATATAATTAGTGACTAATGTTTTGATAATTTGATGTGTGTTTTGTAACCAACAAACTTATTATGACAAATATTAGATCTAATTTATGAATGAAACAAATTATATTTAGATGTTATTCTTTACTAGAATGTACATTAGTAATTTATTTTTAATTATCCGAATTATATTCATATCCGTATTCGTATCCATCTGAACCGATGGAACTAGCCGGGTCACTGTTGATACAAGAAGAAAAATCCTACTGAATTGTATAAAAGAAGAAACACAGCACCGGTGATATATTAAAGAGGACAGGGTGAAAAGGAGTTGTCAAATAAATTTGAAGAGAGAACACTTGCTAGGAAGAACAAGCATTTAATTTGTTGTACAGGGACAGTATACAAATGCTATTTTTAAATAATAAAATTTGTCAGTTAGTTACTATAAAACCGCTTGAAATTTGGTAATTCTCTAATTAATTGTACTTTCTTTAATTATTTTTTATTGGTTGCTCATAAGTTATATTTTCTCTTACATTGTGGTCTTATGCATGTCTACTGTTTTGTGGTTATGATAATTCTTGAGTTTGTGATGTGTACTTCTCGTAATTATTTTATATGTACTAGTGGCGGTTTGTGGAATTTATATTTAGAGCACTAAAAAATGTTATGCCATTATATTTCCTTGTTTAGCATTTATTTAAATATTTATTATTACAAATAGACCAATGCTCAATTGATTTTAACGAGCTATTCCCAAAATTAGATACCAATTAAGCTAGCTATGCCTCATGCCACAATGTAAATTTAATAGTTTAAACTTTAAATTTACTGATATGTGATCCGCAGTTAATACAACTAAATGAATCTCATAAAGTTAACGAACAAAAATAAAAATTAAATTAAAACTTGCTTGTAGAAAAGTTGTTTGATCCCTTCAGAGAATGATCTTTCCAAAATTCTCCTCTAGGTACTTCCCTGAACAATTGTTTTCAGAAGGAGAAATATACAAAAAAAAAAAAAACGGATAATAGGTAATTTTCTAAAAGTATTCAAAATCTACGCATGAAGAGTCAGTACTGTCATCCTTCCCTCCATTACTGGTACCGGGAGATGCAGCAGTTGAGCCAGGCTTCTGATCCTTACCAGCAAACTGCTTGAAATCAACTGGGTCTGGTATAAAAGGTGGGCTGCTGCTCCTTACCAGTGCCCAGTTGACTCCTTCAAAGAAGGGGTGCTGCTTTATCTCTGTTGCCCCACGCCGATATGCAATTCTCTTTTGTGGGTCCTTGATCAAGAGACCACGTATAAGTTCGCGTGCCGCTGAGCTCACACTCGGTTCTTCAGGAAACCTCAATGGCTGTTCTAGCACATTGTATAGTGTTGCACGGTTGCCGTTTCCTCTGAATGGTGTTGCACCTGTTTCAGGCATTTGAGAAACAGTGATTTGTTCTGATACTAACATTAAAAATAAAAATAAAAACTGATCTCCAACATTAGTTCTTTGACAAAATGAATCTGTTACAAAAATCCATTACGGTTGCTGACTTCAATACCAGTTAAGTAAACAAAAACTTGTATGCACAGTTTATTATGAAAGTGAAAAAATGCAGATTTATATCTACAGTACCATGTAAAAGCTCGTACAAAAATATGCCAAAGGTCCACCAATCGACAGCACTGCCATGTCCCTGGCCCTTTATGATCTCCGGCGCGAGATACTCATGGGTCCCAACGAAAGACATTGACCTGACATTGCTGGGCTCTGCATTGAACTCAACCGAGGAGGTGGATCCAATCCCGATGTCTGACTTGGACTTGCGATTGCGCTTGGGTAGAATCCTGGGGAAGAAGGCCGACGGCTGGATGCAACCCTGGATGGCACCATCGCCCTCAACCAGAGCGGATTTAGATTCCTTGCAGCTAGGAGAGTGAACTGATGCGGATTTAACGAGGGTTGGGTTGGTGGAGCAGCGCAGGGAGAGGTCGAAGTCGGAGAGCATGATGTGCCCCTCCTCGCGGATCAGTATGTTTTCGGGTTTCAGGTCACGGTACACGATGCCCAGCATATGGAGGTACTCAAGTGCTAGTAATACCTCTGACGCGTAAAACCTGAGTATGGCATACATTATAATACTGTTTTATTATGAGAAAGATTATGCAGTGTGCAAGGATTATTGTAAATAACCTGGTATGATCCATTATAAATTATGTACGGATCAGGTATGATCTTTGGTGTATAACAGTAAATAACCCTAATGGCTCTTCAGGGAGAAAAAAAAAACACTGCAATGGTATGTTACTCAGGTTGTTTCACAAATATTACACAGAATTTATTTATTCTGCATGAAGCTACATTTGTTGTATTTGTAATTAATTCCCGAAGTCCTTGAGATAATTGCAATTAGCACTTGACTTTACCTTAGTTTCTTTATAGTATGTATGTGTGTTCTGTTCAACAATGACCAATCTGCCCCCTAACTGCGCAATATGCACTCAGATCAAGCAAATTAAATTCAAATGTTGTAGTATATTTACACAACTTAATTATGTGGTTGTGTTAATCTTGATTTTGTGTGGATATGAGAAATAATGGGACTTATTGGCAAGAAAAGTAAATTGCGTAGTCTTTTTGCCAAGAACCATACAATTGGATTCTGAACTGATTTTATTTCAATTGAATGAAACAAATGACCGAAGAATATCTTGCTGAAAAAGTATCACATAGATGATGAAAATACTAACCGTGCAGCATGTTCAGTGAAGTGTTTAGACGATTGTTTCTGTCGAAGCGAATGCAAGTTACCTCCACTGCAATACTCCATAACAAGACAATAAAACTTCTCTGTCTCAAAGTATGAATAAAGCGTCGGCAAAAACGGGTGATCCAACAAACCCAAAATCTCCCTTTCAGTTTCTGCCCGGATCAACTTGTTCCTACTAATCAGTGATGCTTTGTCCATGACCTTCATGGCAAAGTACGTACCAGTTCCTCTAAGCTCAACTAGGTACACACTGCCAATGTCACCATATCCGAGTCGTTTGAGGAGTCGAAAATGACCGAGATTCAGAGGTGAATCTCTCAAGTTCGCAATTTGGATAGCCTCCCAGCGAATGTCACCTCCAGTGTGGTGCTTGTTTACTGGTCCACCAGTACTGTCTGTGCTCTCCCGGTTAGATCCCGTACCGGTACTAACACTGGTACCAGTACCTGTACCTGGTGCAGTATTGGTACTGTTGCTGTTTTTGGTTTTATCAGTAATGGGCAGGAATGGCGGGCTTCGGCCTGGGCTTGGTGCAAGATGTTGATAGTGGTTAGGGTTAGGATTAGGGTTTGGGTTAGATTGATCGGTCTTTTTCTTGTGGGTTGGAATTTGTGGTTTGGGACTGGGACATGGACTGGGGTAGTTGCTGGAGAAGGGACTGTAGTCTGAACTGCTGTCTGAAGAAAACTTGGAGTCGGTACCAGTACCGGCACTGGTACCAGGATAGGGCTTTGGGCTGGGGCATGGACTGGGTTTCGGGCTTGGAAGCGGGCTTATGAAAAGGTTGGGCTTGTTGCGGTTTGAATGGTTAGTGCTGCCATTTGGAGTTAGCTCCATTTTGTAGTCAGTGAAAAGCGGCTTGCTCTGGGACTTTGATTCCATCTGAAATTTTGCAAAAAAAAATTCTGCTATAATCTTATTTCAGTTGATTAAAAAGTTAAAAAGAAAAAAAAGTATAATATTAATATATCAAATGAACCAGTAAGGGGGTGAAAAAATCAAAATATTTATTTTACAGGGACAGTATACAAATGCTAGCTATCAGGTTAGAACCTAGATAAAAAGAATAATATGTGTACCAGAAATGTACAGGTAGAAACTATATTGTTTTGTATTTAACTGGTATCGATTTGAAAGAGGCTATGAAAATCCCTGTGGCTGAATCTGGCCAGTATCAAACTAATGCCGAACCCCAGCTCTGGTAACGGTACAAGCCACCAAGCATAACTGGTAATTTATTTAAAAACAAATACAGCTATATAACCATACCTTTTGAGAGTGTATGAAATTTTTAGCATTTGCTGCATATATCAGTATATCACAATGCAAAATGTTTATTTTTGCACTTCTACAAATGAAAAAAAATAAGCCTCACATTCCCTATGGAATTGAAACTTATCATTAATAGCTCAAATTTCCACAAGGAAATTTTGAAAAAAGGATTATATAATCATGCAAAATGAGCATAACTAAATAAAAAATGCTGGAGCACGGCAATGTGATAATTTGCAGAACAGTAAAATTTTATCAGAGAAGGGAGTTTTGCAATAAATTTTATCTTTCCTTGTAGTCAATCCTTCAATTCAATCAATATGAAAAATACAAACATGTATACAACTTAACGAAGAAGATTAATAACACACCTCAACAATTGAGTGACCCCAGAAAAATTCCAAATTAAGCCTCAGTTCGTCGTAGAAGTCAAGAGACCATGTCTGGATTTACGCAAAATGAAAATGAGGAAATGTGAGATTGATGTGTTGGAGAGGAAAGAGGAGAAAGAGGGAAGGATCGATGGAAACGAGAAGCACAAGGCTGGAAGGACAAATCATTGACATTTTCTAAAATTAGGAAATTACAAAAGACCAATATAGGAAGTGCATTAGAGAAAATAAATCTATACTTAGTCTAGTTTAATGAATTCTAATGAAAGAGAAAATTGAACCAACGTGGCAGTGTGTATAAGAGGAGATACGAACCAACGGCCGCGCGTCAGAGCGTGGCGGGACGGAATCAGGGGAAGTTATTGAGTTTTGTCCAAAAGTCTTTGGATAGGTTTTACACAAATCGAGTTTTAAACCGTCCGATTATATTAAGATTCGTCCAAATTAGAAGTATCTAATTACTTACTTAAATCTAGACCGTCCAAATGAATATTGTTGAGAATTAGACGGTTGTGGACGGCTTTGGATAAAACTTTGTCCAAATCCCTTTGGACAAAAGTACCACCAGGGAATCAGGGAATAATACGGTTAGAAATAATACTGTTAGAGCGGTGTCTTCAGCTCTCCATTCTTAATTTCACTGGAGAGATCTTGCAACATCTAAGTCAGTGATCTCTGATCAGACGGATCATGTGACTTCAAATCTTAAAATATTGTTAATATAAATGGAGCTCAGGTCAAACACAATTAGACCGTCGGATATAACCAAGACATGCCTACCGTATTGTAACATTATTTATTCATCTATTTATTTGTTGAGAAATTATCTTTATCTCTACCACGTCTCTTCACCATATCGGTCCTCACGAATTTTGATCCAACATTATTTTTATTTTTTTGCCTCTGCTCGTCCTTCTATTCTTCCCCTTTTAGTATTGTTATTAAAACTGAATGCATTTAATGGAAACAAAATGTATTAATATGTGGCCGATCAATAGAAATTTTATAGATAATTATGCATCCATATTAATTTGATATAAATATTAATAAATAATTGGATAAAGTGTAATTATTTAACATAGTGAGAAGTATATTGTATCTTAATAGCACTATAACAGTATCGGAAAATATAGAGTAGAATTAGAGTGTTCCTAAGTTCCGAAATTTTTATTAATATCTAAAAATATTAATTAATTTCAAAAACTACCTCTCTGTGTGCTGGAATCCGAAATCTACTCAAATCGGAAAAAAAAACTTACCAGTTCTAAATCAATTTTTCAGTAATTAAAATTTCGATCACAAGCTTCCAAAACCGGTGATAATTTTTTCGGTTTTAAAACCAGCAAAAAGAACACCTGTTTCTCTTTTTAATTTACCGAATGTGGACATTGAGTTGTCTCAATCGAGGAACCGACTCCGCTCCTTTTCTTGAGAAAAAGAGGGTCCTCCTATTCTCCCATCCAGATCGTTCAAAATCCATCGTACGGTCTCAATTACTTTTTATTTTTAAATCAATTTAATCTATTAAAATGATTCAGATCTAATCGAAGCTGTACGATGAATTTTCAACGATCCGGATGGAAGAATAGGAGGGTGCTCCTTTTCTCAAGAAAATGAGCAGATTTTGATCCCTCAATTGATATATATGAGCTTTGAGATTCACGCAAAGTTAAAAAGAACGGCCCGGATCCAATAGTTCTACAAATCAGCTCTTTAGCTCAAAATTCAAAGTTCAAAGTTCAAAGTTTAATGCTTCTTAAAATCTGAACCGGGAAAAATTATTAATTTAATTAAGACAGCTTAATGTCAAAGCTCTATATCGGTGTTTTTTTTTTTTAATTTAATTCATTTGAACTATCTCCAACTACACGTCAATACAAAAAAGTTCACCGAGATATTTGTGCACTTAACTCTAAAATTTATTAAATTGACTTTAAATAATAAATTTAAACTGTTGATATCCTTCAACTTTATAAGTGATGTGTCTACATATGAAAAATTTAAAATTTTAAAATTTAGAATTAATTTAGTATAAAATCAATTAGTTAAAATTAGAAAATTTGTATATTAATTTTAATGCATTTATTTTTTGGACATCTTTTGACCACTTGACTCTATACAAAATTATTTTAAAATTTTAAATATTTTATATATAGACGCATCACTCCTAAGGTAGAAGAATTTCAACAGCTTGAATTCGTTGTTTAAACACAATCCAATAAATTTAAAATTGAGTTCACAAAACAACTTGATGAACTTAGAAACACTCTACTTCTGCTCGAAATACTCGAAATTATAAATTATTTGACTCCAACCAATAATTTCATCTCGAGTTATTATAGAAGTACAAAATCAAAATGTATTGTACATAATTATTCCTGGAATAATAATAAAGAATATAAAAAAAACAACTGCTGGACAATATCATTAGGAATTAAATTAAACTAGTCAATTTGACAAGCAACTGATTAAATTTGACGGGTGATTAATTGAGTTTGACCATCAATTAATCAGACTTCGTGATGATAGGATTATCGTTTCTGACTAATATAGTGGTTGGTTTTTTTTTTTTAATAAAAGTTAGGAAGTCAAATTACTTTACTATTTAATATTTATAAAAAAAAAATCAATCTGAATTTCAGTTGTCTTTGCCACTAAATTGATTGATTCTTTCGATTAGCCATTTTTAATAACATTTTTTAGCAAGCACCTTTCTCAGTAAAATCCTAAAATCACACCATTTGTTTCTTTTTTTTCTCTTGGAGATTTTTTTTGTATATCAATAATTAGAGCAAAGCTAGGGTGTGATGTGCTCACCAAAAAAATATAGTGAGCATAAATTCAAAAGTATATTGGATCAGCTTCAAATGAGCAAATCTGATATGGTTTTACCACTATCCAGTCTGTTTATGATCCGTTTGCACCCCTATTTATTTGTCTTTTATAAAGTTCAAATAGTCAATCCGGACGCTCAATATGATTTTCATATTAAAATGTGCTTTGAAACAAAAAAAAATATTTTTAAAACTTTTATACTATTATTTTAGAGAAGTACAAAATTATTGTTTTCAGAAGAATCTGAATCATCCAAAAACAAGAATTTGTGCCTATCTAAAAAAATAGTAAAAGAATTCCAAAAAATATAAATTTGATCATCAAGCACATTTTAATATGAAAATTATTTTGAGTAGTTCAGATTGACTATTTAAATTTTGAAAATAAAAAGAAGAATGTAATATATGGTTAGAGTACAAAAACAAATGATGCATTTATAAATTTCATTAGAAGCAGATATTGCATTCGAGATGGATTTTTTTTTTTTGTTCTTTTTTAAGATCAATTTAGAAACCATTGAAATGTGTCTGAATTATTCTTAACTAAGCAGGAAATCAAATATATGCAAATTCAAACAGTTTCGATCAATCTCATTTCAAATGTATACTGTTGGACTTCATTTACTTTATGTTACGTACATGAATGAATTTATTTTCTTAGCTTATAATTAAATATATATGCAACAACAAAAACAAAATAACAAATTTGCTCCAAACTATTTAATTCTTTATCAACAAAAATATGAATCACACGGACCTCTTGATAAAGATTGCCTTAAATGTGGTATTTAAAATATTTTCAATGTGCATTTACACCTTCTAAATGTGGTATTTACAATATTTTCAATGTTGCTTCATTTAATATTTCTGATAAAGTCTTTAATAAAATAAATAGTGATGTACTGTATTTAGAAAACATTACGCTAGAAATATATTTTAATAATTAATTGTGGTTCAGAACAAATTAATGCAACAATCTAAAATCTGAATTAAATTCCGTTGCTCCATTTTAATGTCAGATTTGATGCATTTGTTATGATCCACAATTAATTAATATATTTCTAGCATGTTTTTTTCTCTAAATATAGTACATCATTATTTATTTGATTAAAAATGCAACAGTCTAAAATCTGAATTAAAAATGCAACATATTGATTTTAATAATTAATTCCGTTGCTCCAACATATTCATTTGTTTATGAAAAGATGGAAAATGTCAGATTTGTGCTGGTACAAATTGAATAAATGTAATTTGGTCTGCATATATATTAGTACGTAGTTATCGTTGAACTCAGGGGTGTAAACGGATATGGATTATTCGTGGATAATCCACTCCGAATCTGCTTATTATTCGTATCCGGATTAAACGAATACAGATACTTACGGATACGGATATGGATAATTTTAGTATATGAAAAAATAATACGGATACGGATAATTCCGTGAGGATATAAACGGAGCGGATATCCATATATATCCGGATCCAAAATTTAATCTTTCAGCAGTTTTCAATTCATTTCACCCTTGTGAAGTTCCAAAAAAACATACATATTTGTTTAAGTCCAAGAGTTTGGGTAGGAAAATCATATAATCTATTAGAGTAATGGATTGGTTATCTGAACCAATAAGCAATTAGTCATGCATAATTATCACTGTGTAAACTTAAAAAGTCCATTAAATTTTTGTCAATTTAGGTAATCAAATTAGATAATTTAAAATTATGAAATTTAGTAGAATTACTCAATATCCGACAATTATCCGTTCCATATTCGTATTCGAATCCGTATTCGTGGATTATCCGTTCCGTATCTGTATCCGTTGAAGAAGGATATGGTTTTCAATTTTGATATTCGTTTACTATCCGTATCTGTATTCGTATCTGCTCATTGAAAAACGGATACGAATATAGTATTAGCATTATCCGCTCCGAATCCGCTCCGTTTACACCCCTAGTTGAACTACATTTAAAAGTACATTATAATATTATATATAACAAGAGGGGTCAAATGCTTCAAATTTGTGTCACCATCATATTTTTACTTTTTTTTTTTCATAACAACTTTTTTAAACTTATATATCAAAATAAAACCATTAAATGTGATCTTTTCATAAAAAATTAAAAATATTATTTTTTCATTTTATTTTTATATGAATCAATAAGTTGAAAGTTAACGTTTAAAATTATTCACAGTGTATTTTTTTTTTTACTTTTTGATAATAATAAAAATTATTCTGATTTAATTAAATCCGGTTCTGTCAAAATTAGTTTCTTCACCCTTCTCCAGTCCAAGTCGCTCGCTCTTTTCTCCAGTCACGTACCCTTCATCGAAAATTTGAGCGCTTCAGAGTAATAAGATTGAAAAAGCAAGCACTAAAGCGCCTGATATAAATTTTCATCGAAAAAATTGAGTGCCGCTCTTTGTTCTCAATTTCTATTAAAATTTAAAAGTTTAAAACCCACTTCAATTCCAAGTATTTTATCATCTGTTGCTTCATTCTTAGCCTCGAATCAAAACTTGTTTCAGAACTTCTTCAGCATCTCAATTTTTTTTTCATTGAATCCATAGTTGGGGCAAAGTGGAATTCACCTAATTAGACTGGCAAGAGATGGCAGTGCCCTTAATAGATGGTTCTTTTCTTTTTCAATTTTATTCCCTAATCGAATTATGCTGGTTCTTATAAGTTGTTTGTGTTAATGTCACAGTGAGGCGTGCAATAAGGATGTGCCGGTGGTTTTGATCGACATGCCCGCTAAAGCGCTCAAACTTTTTAATGAAAATTGCTCTCAATAACAATGAATTATTCTCTGAAGCACTCAAATTGTACACCAAGAAGATGAGCTTCTTGATTTGTCACAGAAAGCAGGTGAGGAAGACAAGAGCGAAGAGGGAGAAAGGCAAGCGGAGAGGAAGAAAAGAGGGAAAGAGGAAGAAGGGTAAAGTGAAGAGGAAGGAAACAACAAAGAAGGAGAAGGTTACACGACTGGTGAACTGGACAAGGGGAAATGGTTGAATTTCGACTATTAAATTTGAACCGTAGATGCAATCTGACAGTAGAATTCTTTTCACTCAAAAATTAAGTTAATGCAAAGGATATGAATTCAGATACATACACATACAAAAACTGACAACTAGCCGTTCTCATCCAGCAAAATCTGTTACTAAAAAATTTGCCACAAAAAATCCAACTGATTATTTTTTTTACTGAGGAGGGTTCAAAACTTATATTTCATGTCTGTTGTGGCTCATTTGATTTATCTTTATTCAAATAAATTTTAAATAGTCAATTCAAATTTATTAACACGATCTCTATATAAGACCAAAATTCTTTTTTGTTGGAAATCTTTTACTATTTTTTAAATAAGTACAAAATCACTTTTTGAACCATTCAAAAATAATAATTTTATACCTATCAAAAAATATAGAAAAAGTTTCAAAAAAAATATAAAATTTGATCTGGCACAATTTTAATATGAATATCATGTTTGAAGTTTGACCTAAAACTAAAGCATACGAGTACAATGTTCGGCATCTTTTTTTGAGGATGAAGGATTAAATTTTTAATCATTGCTAAGAAATTTGTGTTCGGTAAGGAAACAAGATTAAGAAAGAAGGCTTAATGTAAATAAAATATATATTTTAGCGGTGTTTTTAAATTGGTTGCATATGCGTATATGGTTGTCTGTCGTATGGAAAATATCATGCAGTCCCTCCTATGCGGTCCATGTAGATTTTCACTAATTACTGCCAAATCTGAAAATACCCAAAAACAATTGCATTGGAGAAGGCTTGAACCTATGAACTATGGGAGTGTTCTAAAGAGAACAAACAACTAAGCTAAAACACTCTTGTGTTGTAAATTAGTTTTATTTTATATATTTTTTTAACAACTCATAGTAAAACTACATATGTGCTTCCACATTAAAATCCGCATATGCAGTATGCCATGGTCTTCTACATGTATTAACAAAACTGTATTTAAAAACACTGCATTTTAGCATACAAAGACTAATTTGTCCCTATCTCTTCCTCTTCCATTAAATTTAATATAATAATTTCAAATATAGAACTATAAAATCTATCATCTCTCTTCCTCTGAACTTCTACATTTAAAGAACTATTTAATTGAAAATTTTCATTAAATTTTACATTAAAAACAATATAATCCCATATAAATTTTTGTTTCATTAAATTCATCCACTGGTACCGTGGCCTCTAATACAGTTGAGGTTCAATATGTACCACTACTATAAGCTTATGAAGGTAATATAGAGATTCGAAACTCAAAACACTCGTTCCATTTTCAATTTAGTAAATTACATGATGAAATTAAATTCTTCTAATTTTTGTTAATAAACCATTCACCATCCAATCCGCTCAGGATTTAAATTTGAGAGAGCGGGCTCATACAAAAATCTGGATGCTCCAACTCCAAGCCAAGTTATATAATAGGAAGAATGAAAATTCAAAGGAAACTAAAACTTTGAGATTCAGTAGAAAAGAACTCAATTGATTGAATTTCAGAACAAAACTAAACTTGTTTCCGTATTGCATAATAATCTTCAAAACTAAAGGGAGAAAACCTAGCCGAACTGGGACGTTAATAGATAGACCATCTCAAGAGAAAATTGTTTGTAGCGTCAAATTTACATTTTAATTACCGGAGAACCGTCAATCAAGAATGAAAGGAGGGGTGCATTTTTTTTTTCCATGACTACAGATAATGTTATAAAAACACGTCATGCTGTGACTAGTAAGTAGGCATATTGTGGTTTGGGTTACGTGCTGTGCCGTGACGGTTACAATATTATATGTGCTGTGATTAAATTTAGAAGGATGGTCACAGCCAATGTTATAAATAGCTAGCTATAGTTTTTTTAGACCATAAAAGCTACGTTATGAGATAAAAATACGCTATTTCAGCTACAGTTGCTATAGCTGTAATAGCTGATTGTTTTTACGGCTACGCGCTACCCGCTATTGCTACCGCTATGCTACATAGGATTTTTTGTAATTTACATGAGCTTCTGTACTTCTGTTCATATTTCTGATACTACATGGTCTGTTATAATAAATATGCTAAACCGAACTATATGATTTTGTTCATATTTGTTATTTAATTTCTCATTCTATATAAGAAAATATTCAAATATTAATTTTTTCTTTTGTTTTCTCTTCGGCTAGTATTCACCTGTAAAATTATCGTCATTTGTTTCATTGAAAGCTGATTTTGATTATTATAATATATAAAATATTCAAATAAGTATACTAGCTTTATTTCACTTATAAAATTAATTGCTCTTCATATATTATAATTTGTAATACTATGAAGTATGAACTATTAAATAATGTTACCTTGCATATCTTTTTTTTTTCCTTCTTATTTGCATGATTGAACAAAAATATAGACTTAAATCAGTTATTACCCCAATTCTCCAATATTGATTATATTGATAATTAGTCGAAATATAGACTATAAATTTTGAAAATTAAAAAAAAGCTATGTATAAAAGCTTCCATTATAGTTGCGTTATTCACTATATCTTTTTTTTTGTCTCCCCGCTATACCGCTATAATCGCTTTTTAGAACCTTGCTCACACCACATAAGTCACGCTGTGGCCAAGGCACGCCTTGACCACATGTGACGTATTTAAACGTGACTAATCATGTTTGACTACGTTTAGTCTTAATTACACGTGACTCGTTTGACCACAGAATGTGACCAGATCTTTTGCGTGTCGTATTATGTCTATTTTTTTAAATATAATCAAGTCACGTGAATGAACACGACAAGGAACATACAAGCCACGGTATGGATCAGCATGTGCCGTCCCTATCTACAGACATGGATTGGCTCGGAAGAATAAATGAAAAAAAAAAATATGGTCCATAAAAATCAGCTAACGAGCTCCTTTAGATGCCAATTTCGCCAAGGAGGGATCAAATTCGCCTTAAAAAATTTAATCTATAATTGTACTTTAATCCAATCTAAAAAATCACTGTTCAACTAGATTAAAAGAGATTAAAGCTATAAGAGACCAAAGCAGATGTCACCGAGCATGCACGAAATACACGAATGAATTAAACCCTCCTCATTTTTAATTTGGATAGCCCGAACATCCGCATTATTTGCCAATTCAAAATCAAATCTATATCTGTCGGATATGTTTTTGTAGATACATGACAAATACAACTACAAATAATTTATTTAATTATACGAATAGCTTGTTTGCGAATAATATGCAGACGTACACGAGTAAATAGTAAATACCGTTCAAATTCAATCTACAGCCCATTATCCAGCAAAATCCGTTACTAAAATATGACCACAGAAAATCCTATTAGATTTTTCTGTACTCCGAGATCTTCCTTTTTAACTTTTCTCCGGAACGTTAACTTCTTCTCTAGTTCGAACTTCGAATTTAAAACAACTCGGATCCGGTCACCTCCCTCTCGCTTCCCAACATTCAATTTTCAAACTAAAACCGCCTCCAGAAACCAAAGCTAAAAGGTGACTTTTACCTACAGCGGTAAGCGCACCCATCATCATAATTCAAAACCTCTGGGACTGTGGACACTCGACAGAGAATGCCAAGCCAAGTGGGGGCGCTCCTATGCACGATCTTTGAGGCAATCAATCAACGGCAGAGATTGTCCCAATTTCAAATTACCTCCTAATAATAAAATAATAAAATAATAAAATAATAAAATAATAAAATAATAAAATAATAAAAATAATTTTTGAAATAAAACCGTTGTCACTTGAGCGCTCTTCGAGCACAAAACCCGAGGAAGAGGATGTACGGTACTGAATGACCAGGATTTCAAATCAATTCCTCTCAACCAATAAATATAACTCGTCAATTATTTACCATAGAATAATAATATATAACTTTTCAATTAATGTGGAAAAATTGAAATTTAAGAGGGGGAATGGGGAATCTTGGAAAAAAGAAAGAAAATTTAGGGGGATAAAACTTTCATGATAGGTGATCCTGTTTTTTTTTTCAAGAAAAAAGAAATTCTTTTAATTGCCATTTGTATTATGTGGGTCCAGTGTGCAGTGATAGAAGGGGGTTGATAAATATCTTTTAAATATGAAAGGATGGCAGTTAATTTCGAATTAGGCTTCTCTAAGCATGATGACACGGGACATCTCCATTTTCAAAATTAATTGAGAGATGTAGCAACAAATTCAAAATTCTAGTAGTATGCGCACTTGTGTGAATCAGTCACACACCTATGTGACCAAGTGGTTCCCACGTATCAGTGGTATGTCGAATTATACACCGGGTTTATTATAGATAATTCTAAAACCCCTTATTAATCCCTCCTCTTTACTCTCTCGTCTCTGTCCGAAAACTCGAAAAGAGAAATAATTGTTTAACGGACCCTGCATCTTTGATTTCTGTCGAAAATCCAAACAGAAAAAAGAAACTATTTCACTTCGATTCTTGTCGATCGAAGGGCTAGGGTTTGTGAGAGATGGCGAGTTCGAACAGGAGATCATCTATTTCCGTTTCATCGGCGCCAGGGAAAAGAGCGGCGTCCGAGAGTGCTCCGACGAAGGCTCCGGCGATCACCGGAAAGAAGAGGGTTGCGCTCGGAGATGTAAGCAATGTCAGGAATGCGGGGCGTGCAGTGGCTGGAGCACCAGCAAAGACTGTAACTGTGAGTGTAGAGAATTTTGAATATCTCCTTTTTATTAGTATTGTTCATTGTTTCTTTGCCTTGTATGACATAGAGGCCTATAAATTGAGTGATAGTAACCTTTAGGTGGTTCATATATTCTTAATTTGATTCAGTTGTGCCTAAAAAATATTGTTTTTAATTAAAGCTATTATTTTAATATAATTTTTTTTTTCTGGTTCTTGGCACTCTACGTAGGATTCTTGAATATATTTCAATTGTTTCATTATCAGGCAATGGTTTAAGGAATTGAAATGAGAGATGATATTTCGTTTTAATAAACTACTTCCTTTACAAGAAGTTATCTTGATTTGTTTTGTTTATTATCTGACTATGGCTTTCTTCCCTTTCAAAAATCATTTGAGTATGGATCAGATCTTATCTTAATTAAAATTGAAGAAAGTTCTTTCTAGCTTGTGACTATAGGAACTTTCTTATTCTTGGTTTTCTTGTTGAGGCCTATTTGATTATTTTTTGCAATTGTTATATGCCATTTGTATCTGATTTTTTATTCAATTTTTCACAGAAGACCAACCCACCTGCATTGTCCGTTGTGAAAAGGGGGCCCACCACTGCAACCAATCGCAGCTCAACAAACCGACGAACCTCGCTGACACCTTCTGGCCCTAAAAAGATTTCTTCTCGCTCAGCTCCTACCATCACTAACCCCCCTACTAAATCTTTAGTCTCTACTTCTAGTACCGCTACAGTATCAACAAAGGATGTCTCTGTACCACTTCTTGTGCCGACCATTCCTGTACCTCTCATACCATGCCGTACCGATCACTCCCCAGAAAGGTCGGGTGACTCTGAAACTATGTCCATGTGTGATTCAATGAAGAGCCCTGATTTTGAGTACATAGACAATGTAAACTCCTCTATGGTTGCCTCACTTGAGAAAAGAGCCAATGCTAATTTGCGAATCTCTGATGACATCATAAGTCCTGGTTTGCTTCTTTTTTTTCCTTTTAATGTTCAACTTTAGCATTTTATACATGGGCTGATGGACACGGAGTTTATTAATTGGTACCAACTTGACAGTTTCCAAGTGCAATGAAAATGCATCTTCTGTGATGGAAATTGACAATGACAATGAAGACCCACAGTTGTGTGCTTCACTTGCATGTGATATCTACAACCACTTGCGTATGGCTGAGGTGAATTTACATCAAATTATCATGTTTTCCCTATGTTTTAATGAAATACTTTAATTTGAGGAACATATTCTTGTAGAAGTCATTCTTTTCTCTGTTTATTGTATTTGTAACAGAGGAAGCCATTAACTTATTTGGGCTATTTAATGGTTGGTTACTGCTTTGCTATATAATATATAACATTTTAGTGTTGAATTATATCAGGACCCATTTAAATTTCATTCACATCATATTGAATGTAAAAATAAATTACTAACCACAAAATCTTTAATTGGATATTTCACTCATATGAACCCCGTCATTTGCCCTACATAATATATAAACGATTCTGCGCAAAATTTATTGGTAGTGCAAAAAAGCTTAGAAAGAGGCAACTATAGAGTTGATAATAATCATAATATTTTATAGCCATATTCTTCAAATAACCAAAGCTTGTTGTTTTGTTGAAATTCTCCAATTTTTATGGTTGTTCAATCTTGATATTGTGGCTTGTTGTTGATTTTGCAGACAAAGAAAAGACCTTCAGTTGATTTCTTAGAAACTATACAAACTGACATTAATCCTAGCATGAGGGCGATACTCATTGACTGGCTTGTGGAGGTTATATTCTCTCTTTCCCTTTTGCTCAAACAGAGTCCAAGCACAAAAGAATATATCTAACTTGGTTAACTTTTATGATATAGGTGGCCGAGGAGTACAGGCTTGTACCAGATACACTGTACCTGACCATTAACTATATCGATCGGTACCTCTCAGGCAATGAGATAAGCCGTCAGAGACTACAACTACTTGGTGTTGCATGCATGTTAATTGCATCGTAAGAATGATGGCTTCATTTAATAATGATTTCATTCGATGGAAGATCTGATTTGTTGTTCCAAGAATTTATGTCATGTTAATTTTAATAGGAAATACGAGGAGATATGTGCACCCCAGGTAGAGGAGTTCTGCTATATAACAGACAACACATATTTCAAAGATGAGGTTCTACAAATGGAGGCTACTGTCTTGAATTTTTTGAAATTTGAACTGACGGCCCCAACAGCTAAATGTTTCTTGAGGTCTGAATCTAAGAGTCTTTGTTTTCTCTATTTATTTTAGTACACTCTTTTTGTTAATAAATATTTTTCTTTCCTCTTATTTCAACTAGGCGGTTTGTTCGTGCTGCTCAATTGTGTGATGAGGTACTTCTTTATTATTTACATACCAAATTATAGTTTTTCTTATTTTGTAATGGAATAGATGTAAAGGCTAATTGTGACAACACAGCTGAAATGTGATTTTTTTTTTAAAAGAAATAATTGAGATAAAGCAATAATCCAGTTTTGCAATGTAAAAACTTTATTTTAGTTTGTTTGTGATGGAATTATACCAGCCATTGGGGACCAGCAAATAACTAATGCTGACAACATTATCTATAATTATAATTGACCTTCCTTACCTGTAGGAACCCTTGATGCCGTTGGAGTTTCTCGCAAGTTATATTGCTGAGCTGTCACTTCTGGAGTACAACTTGCTTTCTTACAGTCCTTCACTTGTAGCTGCTGCCTCCATCTTTCTGGCAAAATTTATACTCCACCCCACAAAAAATCCTTGGGTATTTTTTCAATTTTACTCTCTAAACTATTCTATTGTACGTATTAAACCAAATATTTTATCTTCAACGTTAAAATTGAGGCTCAGTTGACCCCTATAATAATTGACTGGTACACTGGACGAAATCTTATTGTACTTGTTAGACCAAATTATTTCTAGAGAAAATCCTCAATGCAGATATACAAATATGCTGAGTGCTTGTAGCAGAAATCTTTTGTAATTAAGGGGATTGTATGTTATTGATTGTAGAGTGCTACCCTTACGCATTACACCTTGTACAAACCTTCTGAATTGGAAGACTGTGTTAATGTACTTCATCGGCTTTTTTGTAATGGAGCTGGAAGCAATCTCCCTGCCATCAGAGAAAAATACAGTCAGCATAAGGTAACAATAGTAATTCATTAACTCATTCACTTGTAAATCTAATGATGCTCTACATTGTTATTTCAATATGCAATTCCCTTTTCCTCATTTGCAGTATAAGTTTGTGGCGAAGAAGTATTGCCCCTCAGTTATACCCTCAGAGTTTTTCATGGATGCGGCCAATTGAGTAAATAAATGGCCAGCTGATGTTCAAATTCAAATTTCAAGTTCTGTTCCAATTATTTGTTGGAGTTTAGTTTTGAGTCGCATTTGTGTTTGGCTCAGCTAGTGGTAGTGAGAATGGATGATATTGGTTTGGCAATGTATATTTACCAGTTTGCTTCTTTCTCATAATATTATTGCCTTTGCTTCTAAAATGGTTGTGTAAATTTTCGAAGTTTGTGTGGAGAAAGCGTTAAGGCAAATAACTGGGTGGTATGTTTGTGTAGTAAGTACGTCTGTGTTGAACAGTTTCTTTTATGAATAATGAAATATCATAATCGAGTTTCCAACTGCATTTCCGATTGTGTTTGAACTTTGAAGTGAAATCTCACACTACTAGTATAAGCATTTTCATTTTAGTATGATAATTGGCAAATTATATAGTATGTTTCATTGGTAATCAGTATTACTAATGGAAAGAGATGACCTGCCCTCCGGAAGTAGAATTTTCCTATCTCTAGTGAGACTGACATGTGGGTTCAGATGAGTTTATAAATTTAAATATTGGTTTTTAGTTTTGGTGTGGGTCCACGTGTCAGTGACTCAGGGACAGGAAAATCCTGCTCCCTAGGAGGCAGATAATTCGGTCCCATTACTAGTGGCTAGATTAGTAGTTAGCAGCCGACTAGCCACATGTAGCTGTACAAAAATTTGTCCATGCAAGGATCTCAAAGTGCATTAAGTGTCTAAAGGATTTATCAAATCAAAATTAAGGGTGAATTATATAAAAATTTACAGATTCAATAAAAGAGTCAGTTCTGTACAAATTTAAATTTATACAGTGCACATACATTAAAAAAACAGATCGGAATCTGCTGCTCGCCAAATTGGAAAGCAGGACCTTGCTTATTCAAGTCAAACCATTAATCTGTGTTGAGATTTGTGTATAAAAACAATTTAACAGTTTGATTTGAAAAAGCAGAGTCTTGCTTGCTAATTTGGCAAGCAGCGGAGTCGGATCCTAAAAAAACACGCAACAATTTTCACTCGTTTATGGTTGGCCATCGTTTATTATTCTCACAGTTAACATCCATGCTCATGCATTGAAAAAAAACAGTGCTTACAAAGGATGTTCATTATTGAGAATTGAGATTTCTTATAGTTTAGGAAAATTTATTTAGGTTGCCCATATTGTTAAATCATGTCCTATTTTTAAATGCAAAAGCAAGAAGATTTAAATGTGACTTCTTTAGGCACATTTTCTAAATTATGACGTCATCTGCATTGTCCAGCAATAGAGCTAAATGATTAACTTGACTGTGCAAAAGATCAAGTGGTGCTGTGCCTTAATTGTCTATATCACAATTCACAAGAATGATTTCCGGGATTCAAATTAATTTTCTCAGGTGAAAAAGAAGAGGTAGTACCGACAAAATTTGAATTCATTTAATCTAGAAAGAATACATATTCTTGTTTCATCACATAGGCAATCCAGAAAGGCGACGACATTTTTGCTCAAATATCTAAAAAGGGGGCCTTGTATATGCATTTAATGCAATCTAATGTACTTAAAAATATAATGTACTGCATGCGCTTAATTGGAACCAACAAAAAGAAAATAGTTGTGCTGCTAACACAGATTGACAAGTTCTTCTTCTATACGTACTGCACCAACTATTTTACGATGTACATATTTGACTTGCACACGGGAAGGTCCCAGCAAAGCAACATCTGTGATGATTCATCTGAAAGAGCATGACCATTAATTTAAAAATATTATGTTAATTAAGGTATGTACCAAAGATTGAAGTTGTTTACATCTTCCTTTGACCCCATCGTCTCCCTTTTAGTAGGCCAAAGTATTGTAAGATAAAACTTTAGCCATTGACCAATTCATAGAGAACATTTCAAAGCTGGACTAATTTGCCAAATGTTCACTTCTATATTATTTCCAATTTCCAAATCGCGAGGAACTCTTCAAGCACCCACTGCTATAAATAACCATACAAGCTTTGGTCATTGTATAACTAAATACCAATTTGCCTACATAAATCACAAGCTAACACAAGTTTAGATACTTGAAAGAAATGGCTTCCAGTACACTTTTTCTCTTCACTTTGCTTGCCGTGGTTTCCTCTCAAGCATTTGCTTCTGACCCCAGCCCACTTCAAGATTTCTGTGTCGCTGACAATAGCTCTACAGTATTTGTGAACGGTTTAGTTTGCAAGAACCCAGCTAATGTGAAACCAGAAGACTTCTTCTTCTCAGGCCTCGACATAGCTGGCGACACAAGTAAGAATCCCGGGTCAAGCGTCAACCTAGTCAATGTCCAAAAACTTGCCGGACTCAATACCCTTGGAATTTCCATTGCTCGTCTTGACTTTGCTCCTAACGGCGGCCTCAACCCACCACACATTCACCCAAGAGCAACTGAAGTGCTCACCGTCATGGAGGGCACTCTCTATGTCGGGTTTGTGACGTCAGCCCCCGAGTTCAAGCTCTTTTCCAAGGTGCTGAACAAGGGTGATGCGTTTGTTTTTCCCAAGGGACTCATCCATTTCCAGTTCAATATTGGAGATGTCCCTGCCGTTGCATTTGCCGGTCTGAGTAGCCAAAACCCAGGCTTGATCACTGTGGCACAGGCAGTTTTCGGGTCAAACCCACCTATTTCAGATGATGTGCTATCCAAGGCTTTCCAACTTGATAAGAAGACTGTTGATTGGCTCCAGGCTCAGTTCTCCAATAGCAACTAAGAAATAATTTTTTTATTAATTATAAAATAATCTGGTATAGATTTGTTACTAACATGATGATATGTAACAAAATGTTTACCATTCAAATTTAGTGTGTAATCTATTATCATCAATAATAAAACCCTGTCTCTTGGGTATGTTTGCATAAGTGGATAAAATAAGTTTCAATAAGCCATAAGTATCTTATAATTAATACTTGCTGTCTTTTCCTCTGGATTGAGGCGATCATACTTGCTCGGTTCATGAGAGGTAGCCTTTATAAAAACAAAATGGATCCTTCCAGCACAGAACAGCATTACTGAAGAAACCGTGCCTTCTTTGTGAAAGTGCAGTGAGAATTCTATGATCACTGAGTGCATTACCGTCACCAATGTTAAAAGCTAAAACTGGATCTAGTGAGAGGAAAAAATAGTTAGAGGGGGAATACTATTGTCAGTATCGAATCTGTACCAGTAAGGTACCAATCTTTATGTTGTTATTCTTTTGGTTAGAATTTCAAATGATACAGTCACATAGCAAGGAACATCAACCAACTTTTAGGATGCAAACTAATTACCATCCTAAAGTCAAAAGGACTAATTCATTATTAATCTTCCACAACATACTGTCAGACGACATGCATCAAATATGTTGAAATTGTCGTTAATTAAAATTTTGGGACACAACAGTTAAAGATTTTGCATCCAAGCACATGATATAAGATACATTTCTTTTGTAGAGTTTGCTTGTTCAAAGAATAATACCGAATTTTGAAATAGAGAGATATATAAAATAGATAATGTGGACTCCTAATTGCTTCCAGGAAAATTAATTCCAAGGCGGGTAATTTGATGTACCTATTTTTATTTATAAGTGGAAACCTCATGTAAGGATAATTAAGTTTTGGGGTTCTAAAAAAAAATCGATGCAAAATGGTGATATTTTTGGACAAATTGCTCATAATTTCCTCCTTTTACTTTCCTTTTTAAAAAAATGTGATATATTCGGGCCCTCTACGAGTTCAAGAAAGTGCGCAAATGTCAAGCAGAATTACAGATTCTGAACCAAATTTACACAATTAGGTGAAAACAAAAGTTAAGAGGCCTAGCCATAGTCGTGAAGAGAGAGAGAGAGAGATACCAGCAGTCCTGAAGAGTACTGAGGAAGCTCTGACAAGGTCTGCCAGGTGAGGTGCCTCGTCATGGGAGCGAGAGAACAGAGAAACAAAAGAATGAGAAACTGTGATCTCCCTTGCCCGGTGATGAGAATGTTAGAAAGGGATCGAGAGAGCGGTAGTGATAGCAGACTACCAGGTGAGGTGCCTTGCCTTGGGTTGCCTCACTAAGACTCCACAACAGAGGAAAAAATATAGGAGTTGAGTGGCACGAGATCCAAACAGAATTCATATCACCCGTGTTAAGTCAATTTTTATGTTTAGATTCGAACAGTCCGATCTACATTGGCACGAATATTAAAAGAAACCAAGCATTCAAAATCAGATGTTCAAAATATTCATGTGTTTCCAAATTTTGCTTCTTTAATTAAAAATACTACAACAATGCTTCCTGTACCAAAATCAGATGTTCAAAATATATATTTGATGATTGGGTCAATTGTCTGTTGGATTGGTTTCTGTTTTTTTGATATATATATAGGGATGGGCTATATATATATATATATAAATAGGGATGGGCTCTGGTGAATTGCGAAGTAAAACAACGTTTTACTTCATTCTCGTATTCCAATTTAAAAATCCAAACAACCGATCCGAACTGCTCAACATGTTCTCCATATTGAAATGTGCTTGGAGTCCAAATTTTACGTGTTTTTGAATCTTTTTAACTATTTATTAAGCCACTTTGAAAATCGCAGATCCGGATGAATAGTAAAAAAACAGTAAAATTTTCTAGACCATTGGATCAGCGATTTTCACAGTGACTTAATAAATAGTAAACAAATACCAAAACACGTAAAATTTGGTCTCCAAGCACATTTCAATATGGAGAACATGTTGAGCGGTTCGGATCGGTTGTTTGAATTTTCAAAATAAAAATATGAGCGTGAAGTAAATATGACATCTTACTTTGCAACTCATCATAGCTTATCCCTCTATATATATTTAATGCAATCTAATCTAATTGAAAAAAAAATGTGATGTACTGCCTGTGCCTAAATCAAACCAACCAAAAGAGAATAGTAGTGCAGCTAACAGATTGACAAGTTCTCCGCAATGCACCAACTATTCTACATCCGACAAGTTTGACTTGCAAACCGTAAGAACCGACCAAAGTGAAATAGGTGTTTACTTCATCCGAATCATGGGACCATTGATTAAAAATTTGTTAACTAGAATACATACCTGAGATTGAAGTTGTCTACATCTTTGACCCCATCCCATCATCTCCCATTAATTTATTGGTCCAAGTATGCTCAAATAAAAAAATTAGCCATTGACTAATTCACAGAGAACATTTCAAAGCTAGACCAATTAGCCAAGAGCTTCACTTCCATTATTTCCAAATCGCGAGGAACTCTTCAAGCACCCACTACTATAAATAACCATACAAGCTTTGGACATTGTATAACCAAATAGCAATTTGCAATTTGCCTACATAAAACACAAGCTAACACAAGTTTAGATACTTGAAAGAAATGGCTTCCAGTACACTTTTTCTCTTCACTTTGCTTGCCTTGGTCTCATCTCAAGCATTTGCTTCTGACCCCAGCCCTCTTCAGGATTTTTGTGTTGCTTACAATAGCTCTACAGTATTTGTGAACGGTTTAGTTTGCAAGAACCCAGCTGATGTGAAACCAGAAGACTTCTTCTTCTCAGGCCTCGACAAGGCTGGCGACACAAGTAAGAGTCCCGGGTCAAACGTCACCCTAGTCAATGTCGACAAACTTGCCGGACTCAATACCCTTGGAATTTCCATTGCCCGTCTCGACTATGCACCCAACGGTGGCCTCAACCCACCACACACCCACCCCAGAGCAACTGAAGTGCTCACAGTCATCGAGGGCACTCTCTATGTCGGTTTTGTGACCTCAGCCCCCAACTTCAAGCTCTTTTCCAAGGTGTTGTACAAGGGTGACGTGTTTGTTTTTCCTGAGGGACTCATCCACTTCCAGTTCAACATTGGAGCTGTTCCTGCTGTTGCATTTGCAGGTCTGAGTAGCCAAAACCCAGGCTTGATCACTGTCGCAAAGGCAGTTTTTGGATCAAACCCACCTATTTCAGATGATGTGCTCTCCAAGGCATTCCAGCTTGATAAGAAGACTGTTGACTGGCTCCAGGCTCAGTTCTCGAATAGCAACTAAGCAATAATTATTTTTATAAATTTAGAAATAATCTGGTATAGATTTGTTACTAACATGATATGTAATAAATTGTTTACCATTCAAATTTAGTGTGTAATCTGTTATTGTCAATAATAATACTGTGCCTCTTGGGCATGTTTGCATGAGTAGATACATGTTTCAATAGCCATAACTATCTTGCAAGCTTTGTTAATACTTACTGTTGTCGCCTCTGAATTGCGGCCATCGCACTTGCTCGGTTCATGAGAGGTTTAGTGTTCAAGGTATAATAAATGAAGCCTTCCAGAACTTCTGATCACTGAACAGCATTGCTGAAGAAGCTGTGCCTTCTATGTGAAGGTGGAGTGAGCAGTCTATAATCACTGATCATACTACTGTCACCTGGGTCAAATGAGAGGTAGAACTTTTTTATCAAGGAGCATGAAACAATTTTTAGCATCATAAAGTCAAAAGGACGAATTTCATTATTTATTTTCCACAACATACTGTAAGACGACATGCATCAAATATGATCAAATTGTTGTAAATTAAAATTGCGGGACGCTACAGTTATAGATTTTGCATCAGAGCACATGATATAAGATCCATTTCTTTTGTAGAGTTTGCTTATTCAAAGTAGATATGTATAAAATAGATAATGTGGACTCCTCGTTGCTTACAGGAAAATAATTACAAGGAGGGTAATTTGATGTACCTATTCTTATCAATAAGTGGAAACCTCATACAAGGATAATAAAGTTTTCGGGTTCTACAAAAAAAGAGAAAAAAGAAAAAAGTTATGCACAATAATAATATTTTTAGACAAATTGCTCTTAATTTCCTCCTTTTACTTTTCTTTTTTAAAAATGTGATATATTCGGGCTCTCTACGAGTTCAAGAACCCAAAACAAAGTACGCAAATCTCAAGAAGAATTCCAGATTCAGAGCCAAATTTACACAGATAGGTGAAAACTAAAGTTAAGAGACTCAGCCATAGTCGTGAAGAGAGAGAGAGAGAGATACCAGCAATTCATCGTGAAGAGAAGAGGAAGCTCTGACAAGGTCTGCCAGGTGAGGTGCCTCGTCATTTGGAGCGAGAGAATAGAGAAGAAAATAACGAGAAACTGTGATATCCCTTGCACGGGGATGAGTGTGTTAGAAAGTGATCGAGAGAGCGGTGGTGGTACTAGGTGAGGTGCCTCGCAATGGGTTGCCTCTCCAAGACTCCAACAGGGAAGAATATAGGTGTCGAGTGGGATGATATCCAAACCGTATTCGTATCACCCGAGTTGATTCAAATTTTGACTTTAGATCTGAACTGTTCGATCTTCACTGGCACGAATATTAAAGGAAACTGTTCATTTCCACCTTAGACCGGACTAGGGCTGTAAACGAATCGAACCGAATCCAACTTACCTCAGTTTGAGTTTGGTTTGAATTAATTTCGAACTAAGTTTGATTTGAATTAATTTTGAATCGAATTTTTTACAAACTCAATTTCGAATTTTTAACTAACTTTTCTATGACAAGAAAAAGTGATTTTAGTCGTTGAGAGTGAGAGGTGAAAGTCGTCTAGAGTTTTAGAATTGAAAACAAGAGTTACAACTTACGAGTTATAACTTATAGCTGTGCGGTCTTATGTTTTATCTTTTAAGTCATCAGTGTATCAGCAAAAATCAACGGTTCACGTTCCTTTGAGATTCGAACTTAAATAGTTTGTAAATCTATTTCAAATGAACTAGGTCCAGTTTGAATTTACGAACTACGAATTTTTTGTGCATCCCTAGACCGGACTGGTCCGGATTGTGATCGGACATTCAGGATCTAAACTCAAAATTTGAGTTATTTCAGTGGATCCGGACTTAACGAAACCGAGAGAAATGGTATGCTCAGATTTTGTTTCGTTGATAAAAACATTAGGACCAATAGTCCAAAACCAAATACAATAGTTTGTGTTGAACTGTGATTGGAAGCCCAAAAAAAGAAGGAAAAAGGTCGGTTTATGAGGTCAATTCTATCGAAGTCTGCCGTGATTTTTATTCATGTCCACTGTTTATTAAAATTCGCCAACTTTGCTCATCAAAACGAAATTCTATTAAAACTATTCAAACCGGCTGTTTAATAGCTGGTTTCTAATTTTTATTAGGAATCGGTTATTAAATGGCCGGTTCCTATTTTTTTTATTTTTTTTATTAAAGTTTTAGAAATTTTTGATATGTTTCTTTGAAATTAGATAGAAAAATATATAATTTAGTTTATTAGAAAGACTGAAAAAATAACCCGGATCAATATTTTTCAGATCGGGTTTTTCGCAGCTGTAAGAAAAATTAAAATATTTCATTGTGTGTTATTGGAAAAAAATAAAAATTCTTTGAATCTGAATTATTGATTCCGGTTCAAAAGTCACTTCTAGGTAAATACAAAAAATATTAGTCTTTCTATTTTTGAAAAAATAAAAAAATTTCCGCAACTTCGTAATCATTACAAAAAGTATTTGAATATGAGTCGTTCGTTGTTTTAATCTGATATAATTCTCGCATCAAAAGTGTGTATTATACATAAAAAACCGTGCATATATTATGCATAAAAAATCGTGCATCAAGAACTGTGCATAATATTATGCATCAAAAACCGTGCAACAAAAACTGTGCATCAAAAACCGTGCATAAAAACGTGCATAATATGTGAGGATTTTTTTATTATTTAAGAAGCAAACGAATGTTCATAATGCATTTACAATTATAAATTTGATGATCTAGAATTTTTGTTAAAAAAAATACGCATGAACTTAAAAATATTGCTTCTTTATTTAGAAGTACAACATAAAAAAAAAAAAAAAACACATTCTCTCAAAATAACCCATGAGTATTTTTTTTTCTCTTAAAATATGTCTCCGTTGTACCCCATGAAACAAAATACAAATATATATTTAATGCAATTTAAAGTAACTAAAAGAAAATATAATGTACTGCCTGCTTGATTGAACCAATAAAAAGATAACAATTGCTAACAGATTGAAAAGTTCTACCTGCTGCATCAACGCATCTTTCTACGACGTACATGTTTGACTTGTACACGGTACTAAAATCTCAGCAAAGCAACAGGTGTGAAGTTGTCACCATCTTTAATCGAAAACAGATTGCTTCGTCCGATAGAGCGAGACCATCTATTTGAAAACACATTGTTAATTAGTGTATATACCTAGCGATGATTGAAGTTGTCTTCGTCTAAAATTAATTGAACTTAATTGTCTCCATCTTAGACTCCATTCCATCATCTCCCTTTTAATAGGCCAATGTATAGTTGTATACTAAGATAAAAACTTCAGCCCTTGACCAATTCACACATAATATTTCAAAGCAGGACAAATTCGCCAAAAGCTTGAGCACTTAATTACTTTTATTTTCAAACCATGAGGAACTCTTCAAGCACCCACTACTATAAATAACCATACAAGCTTTGAACATTGTATAACCAAATAGCAATTTGCAATTTGCCTACATAAAACACAAGCTAACACAAGTTTAGATACTTGAAAGAAATGGCTTCCAGTACACTTTTTCTCTTCACTTTGCTTGCCTTGGTCTCATCTCAAGCATTTGCTTCTGACCCCAGCCCCCTTCAAGATTTCTGTGTTGCTTACAATAGCTCTACAGTATTTGTGAACGGTTTAGTTTGCAAGAACCCAGATGATGTGAAACCAGAAGACTTCTTCTTCTCAGGCCTCGACAAGGCTGGCGACACAAGTATGAATCCCGGGTCAAGCGTCAACCTAGTCAATGTTGACAAACTTGCCGGACTCAATACCCTGGGAATTTCTATTGCCCGTCTCGACTTTGCACCCAACGGTGGCCTCAACCCACCACACACCCACCCCAGAGCAACTGAAGTGCTCACCGTCATGGAGGGCACTCTCTATGTCGGTTTTGTGACCTCAGCCCCCGAGTTCAAGCTCTTTTCCAAGGTGTTGTACAAGGGTGATGTGTTTGTTTTTCCCAAGGGACTCATCCACTTCCAGTTCAACATTGGAGATGTCCCTGCTGTTGCATTTGCAGGTCTGAGTAGCCAAAACCCAGGCTTGATCACTGTCGCAAAGGCAGTTTTTGGGTCAAACCCACCTATTTCAGATGATGTGCTATCCAAGACATTCCAACTTGATAAGAAGATTGTTGACTGGCTCCAAACTAAGTTCTGAATTAGCATCTAAGTAATCTTCAAGATATCAGTCTGCTAGAAATTTGTCATAAAATGATATGTAATTAATTGTTTACAATTCAAATTTAGTGTAATATTTTATTGTGACTAATAAAGCCCTGCCTCTTGGGCATGTTCGTATTAAAGGATAAATGTTTCAATAAGCCATAAATATCTGACAATTGATACTTACTATTTCGCTTCTGGATTGAGGCGATCACACTGGCTTAGTTTATTATTTGGTTAGCATGTCATGGTTATCCACTGCAGCCCTTAAATATCAATCTAAACCAACAATAGCAAACTTATCATTTGCCCTTACTCCTCATTTCTTGTACCAGATGGCCTGGCCAGTTGCAAAGGATTTGTGGTATCTAATATGGAAAGAAGATTATATTTTGAATAGTGTGATCTAATTATGATATGAATTATAAACGTGAAAACCAGAATATATTTACTGTTCTGTTGACATCCACTATATTGTGATCTTTCTTAACTGTTCTTGATGTTAGCTTCCAGTTATAAATCAAACTTTGAACTACTCTTGGTCCAAGTAAAAATTACTAACTTGTGCAACAAGGAAAGGCGTACCAGTAAATCAAAATCTGACAAATTGAAAAAAAAAAAAATCCTCTTTTTTTGAGTAAGGAATTAGAGTATGGCTCTTCTTTTAAATTTCTAATCCTCAATTAATTTTTTTTCAGTATTTGCTATAGCATCACAATTTGTAATAAAGAAAATTTTAGAATGTAAATTCAGTTAATTCAATTCTATGGATTCCAAAACACTTATTGAAAGTATCACCTGAGTGTCACAATGTCATTAATAATGAGATAAAGAGAAGTAAAACAAAAAAAAATTGAAGTTAAAACATCTTTTTTCATTAAAAGCAGTGATCCTTGATAAAAGCAGCGATAACCATTGCTAGGAGAGATCAATTCTATATCTGGTCAATTGTTCGTTGGATTGATTTCTATTTTGGATCAGTAAATTGCTTATTTAAGTATGATTGTGTTTTTTCACGAAAAAAAAAGTATGATTGTGTGTTGAAGCCAATCCTGATCCAAATCATTCGGATTGTGTTTGAAGTGAAACCTCACATGCACCAGTTAGTATTATGTTTTGGTCCATTGCATGCTATATGTGAGGAGTGACGCACGAGATATATCTTCTATTAGCATATGAGTATCGGCACAGTATAGTATGTTATAAATATGTAATTATGTAAGCAGCGTATATAGGTAAGAAGTTTTCAAAAGGTTTATCTGTAATTGAGTGGCATCCTTAATGAAATATTTTACTGGGAACACATTTGAAACATTGCCACATTATGCCTGTCTAAGGGTTTATTTGTGTTAGAAATGTCTCTTATCTCACCTTTCTGCAATTAGTTTTACTTCTAAGGTTATATTTGTAAGTTTTCATATTTAAGTCTGTAAGACTTCTCTGAACTGAATTGAATCGACAGAGTGTTATTCTATTAAGCAAAATAGTGTCTCTTTGTATCCCCTTCTCTCCTCCTAGTTCTAACAAATTGGTATCAGAGCGAGGCCGCCGTTCAGGTTGTTCGATAGACTGCGACAACACCAGGTGGGAGATCAGTGGCTGTGTGAGCCGCGATTGTAGACCTTGCTTCTGCCAGCTGCTTTAAAATCCGTGCTAACGTTTGGAGTTTTCATTTGGCGATTCAGCTACTTGGTAAATTTATTTGTTTTCTACTTTACGAATCCTGGTTGGAAAGAAGTTTGGAGTTTAGTGAACTTATAAAATTGAAGCTTTCAATAATTTAGCAATTTGGGATTTTGGGATATTGCAAGGTTCTTGTAATTCTGCCCATTAAGATGAGTGGGAATTGGTCCAAATTTGATATTGAGAAGTTCGATGGTACAACCAGTTTCGCACTTTGGCAAATACGAATGAAAGCTATTTTGTCGAATTTGGGTGTAAAGGCAGCTTTAATCGGTCGACCCAAAGATTTAGAGGGTGATGAAAATGATAAGAAGTGGGAGGAAATGGGTGATAAAGCTTTGTCAACTATTCAGTTGTGTGTTAGTGACTCTACCTTTTAGGAAATCCGTACTGAAACCAAAGCAGCTGACGCTTGGGCAAAGCTTGAGCAAACTTATATGCAAAAGACGGTTACAAACCGATTGCGTTTGAAGCAACGATTTCTTTCGTTGAAAATGGCTGAAGGTACTTCTCTTAAGACCCACATTTCTGATTATACCGCTCTTCTAAATGATATGGAGAGAATAGGTATTAAGGTGGATGATGAGGATAAGGCCATGGTGTTATTGTGTTCATTGCCTAATTCGTATAAGGGTTTTAAAGAGACAATTCTCCGTAGCAGAGATTCTTTCACTCTTGAGGATGTGAAAAACAACTTGTTAATTAAGTCTGACATCGACTTGGACTCTAGCAAGGCCATTAGTCATGAGAATGTTGGGTTGTTTGTAGAAAGAGGGAGAGAAAAAGAGAGAAATCAGAATTATGATAGAAGCCGTTCGAAATCTAAACACAGAAACCTGATATGCAACTATTGCAAGAAAAAGGGGCATATTAAGGCTGATTGTTTTAAGTTGAAAAATAAACAGAAAACAAATCAGAAAGGTGTTCCCAGTGGAGAGGCTAATGTAGTTGAATCTGAGACAGGTGATGTGCTCTTTGTGTCAGACGGAAAAGATAAGTTTGAGAAGAATTGGGTGATGGATACAGGGGCTTCTCAGCACATGACCCCGAATCGAGAGTGGTTTGCAACTTATGAGCCATATGATGGAGGAGTTCTTTTGAGAAATGATCATTTGTGCAAGGTTGCTGGTGTTGGCACAGTAAGGATCAAAATGCATGATGGAATTATCCCTACTTTGACGGGTGTGAGGCATATCCCTAATTTGACAAAAAACTTAATCTCTTTGGGCTCTCTTGAAGATGTTGGATGTCAATTTCAGAGTGAATGTGGAGTTCTAAAAGTCTCAAAAGGTGCTCTCACTTTAATGAAGGCTAAGAAAGTTGGCACTTTGTATTTTCTAGAGGGTATCTCAATAACAGGCACTGCTGCCATTGCGAGCTCTACATTTGATTCTAACAATACTAAATTATGGCACATGAGGTTGGGCCATATGAGTGAACGCGGGATGATAATTTTGAGCAAGGAAGGTCTGTTGTGTGGTCAGAATACCGGTAAGCTAGATTTCTGTGAAGATTTTGTTTTTGGCAAACAAAAGAGGCTCAGTTTCAGCACAGCAGTGCACAATACCAAAGGGACTGTAGATTATATTCACTCTGATTTGTGGGGACCCTCACGTGTTCCTTCTAAAGGTAATGACTCTCGCTATATGCTAATTTTTATTGATGATTTCTCCCGAAAGGTTTGGGTCTTTTTCTTGAAAGAGAAAAGTGAGGTGTTTGCTACTTTCAAACAATGGAAGACTTTAGTTGAGAATCAAACGGGCAAGAAGATTAAGCGGTTGAGAACCGACAATGGTTTGGAGTTTTGCAATGAGGAGTTTAACAAATTTTGTAAGGCTAAAGGAATTGTTAGACACAGAACAGTTGTTGGTACTCCTCAGCAAAATGGTGTGGCTGAAAGGATAAACAGAACATTGCTAGAGAAGGCTAGATGTATGCTTTCACATACTGGTTTGGGCAAAGAGTTTTGGGCGGAAGCGATTAACACGGCTTGTCATTTGGTGAATCGTTCTCCTAATACTGCCATTAAGTGCAAGACACCTGAAGAGGTTTGGCCGGGTAAGCCGGCTGATTATTCAAATTTGCGAATTTTTGGCTATCCTGCTTATGCACATGTTAATGAGGGCAAGCTTGAGCCTAGAGCAAAAAGGTGTATCTTTCTTGGTTATGCTGAAGGTGTGAAAGGATATCGCTTGTGGTGCCTAGACTCAAAAGCTCAAAAATTCCTTATTTCTAGAGACGTGACATTTGATGAGTTGGCCATGCTCAAGGAAAAGGAGCCTCAGCCAATTAAGAACCATTTAAGGAGGTTCAAACAATCAAAGAAAAGGTGAATTTTGAAATTCCTATTACTAGTGTTCAACCTCAGCCAGTGCAAGTAGATGGTCCTCAAGCTACTAGTGATTTTGATGTGTCTGATGATGAGAATGATGAGGAGCAACCTTATTCCCTTGCAAGAGATCGTGCAAGAAGGGAAATTAAGCGACCTATAAGGTATGGTCATTCTGACTTTGCTTATTGTTTGGCAGTAGCAGAAGAGGTGGAGTTTGGTGAGCCCTCAAGTTACAAGGAAGCAATTGCTTCATTTGATGCAGTAAAATGGAAAGCTGCTATGGAGGATGAGATTCATTCTCTTGAGAAAAATCAAACCTGGACACTAGTTGAGCAACCTCAAGGCAAGAAAATTGTTAGTTGCAAGTGGGTGTTCAAGAAAAAGGATGATGCTGAAGGTATTCGATACAAGGCAAGATTGGTAGCTAAGGGCTATAGTCAAGTGGAAGGTGTGGATTTCAATGAAGTCTTTTCACCTGTGGTAAAGCACACTTCTATTCGTATTTTGCTGTCTTTGGTGGCTATGAAAAATTAGCTGGAGCAATTAGATGTTAAGATAGCTTTTCTGCATGGTGATCTTGAGGAGCAGATTTACATGCAACAACCCGAAGGTTACAAAATTGAGGGTAAGGAGAATCATGTGTGTTTATTGCAAAAATCCTTGTATGGCCTTAAGCAGTCTCCTAGGCAGTGGTACAAGAGGTTTGATGCCTTTATGGAGAGTATCGATTTCTGTAGATCACAATATGACAATTGTGTCTACTTTAAGAAGTTGGCTGATGGGAGTTACAAGTATCTACTTCTCTATGTGGATGACATGTTAATTGCAACATTGAATAAGGAGGAGATTAAGAAGGTGAAAGAATAATTAAGCTCTCAATTTGAAATGAAGGAGTTGGGGCCAGCTAAGAAAATTCTTGGGATGGAGATCATCAGAGAAAGGTCAAATGGGAAATTGTATCTTTCACAAAAGGGTTTTATTGAGAAAGTATTAGATCGCTTTAAGATGAAAGATGTGAGACCAGTATCTACTCCTCTTGCTGGAAAATTCAGATTGTCAAGACAGTTGAGTCCCAAAACTAAGAAGGAGAAGAGCTACATGTCAGGAGTTCCATACTCTAGTGCTGTTGGGAGTATTATGTACCTGATGGTCTGTACCAGACCTGATATTGCTCATGCTGTCAGTGTGGTAAGTCGTTATCCGTCATGTCCCGGTAGAGTGCATTGGGAGGCAGTGAAGTGGATTCCGATGCAAATCTGATGGGTTATGTTGATTCTGATTTTATAGGTGATCTTGACAAAAGGAGATCATTGACAGCTTATGTTTTTACTTTGGGTGGATGTGCAATTAGTTGGAAGGCGACTTTGCAGTCCACTATTGCTTTGTCAACAATAGAAGCCGAGTACATGGCAGTCACTGAAGGTGTTAAGGAGGCAATTTGGCTTAAAGGCTTGCTTGAAGAAATTTCAGCAGAAACTAGTCTTATTACTCTTTTTTGTGATAGTCAAAGTGCTATTCACTTGGCAAAGGATCAGATGTATCATGACAGAAGTAAGCACATCGATGTCAAGTTTCATTTTGTTCGACAGGTGACTTCAAGGGGCATAGTAGAGATTAAGAAAATTGCTACAGCTCACAACCCTGCTGACATGATGACAAAACCTATTCCAACTGCAAAGTTCAACTATTGTGCTGAGTTGATTTCAGTTTGTTCTTAGTTTGGCTTCTGTGTTTTGTTTTTGTTTCAATTTTATTTATCTTTAATTTTGGGTGAGATTTTGAGCCAAGGTAGAGATTGTTAGAAATGTCTCTTATCTCACCTTTCTGCAATTAGTTTTACTTCTAAGGTTATATTTGTAAGTTTTCATATTTAAGTCTGTAAGACTTCTCTGGACTGAATTAGTGTTATTCTATTAAGCAAAATAGTGTCTCTTTGTATTCCCTTCTCTCCTCCCAGTTCTAACAATTTGTAATTAAGTGGATTGAAATTACTTTTCTCATAAGAAAAGAGGTGGAAGTAAGAAATAGATTTTCAACCCGTTTCATCTAGAAATAACACATATTCTTGTTTCTTCGTATAGGCCATCCGGATCGAAAGGCAACCACATTATTCTTCAATTATAAAAAAATCAGCCCTGGTATATATATTTAATGAAATCTAATCTAATTGAAAATAATGTGATGTACTGCTTGTGCTTAAATCAAACCAACCAAAAGAGAATATATAGTAGTGCTGCTCAGTGTTTTAAAATTCGGTCTATTCGGCCAAATATTAGGGCCAAATATTCGTATTCGGTTGGAATCCGTATTGAAAATAAGTATTCGGTCTAATATTCGCTTTTGAATATTCGGCCGCATATTCGGTATTCGGCTCCGCATATTCGGTATTCGATTCTGCATATTCGGTATTCGATTCTGCCTATTCAGTATTCGGTTCTGCATATTCAGTATTCGGTTCCGCATATTCAGTATTTATTCGGTATCCGGTTCCGCATATTCGGTATTTGGTTCCGAATATTCGGTATTCGATTCCGCATATTTGGTATTCGGTTCTGCATATTCGGCCGCATATCTGCATATTCGGTAGCATATTCGTTCTCTGATATAAAATATTAGATACTTTATTAATTTGCATACAAATTAATATGAATTCTCATTTTAAAATCTGCATATATAAATCCGAATAAAAATCTGCATATGCGGCCACATAAGAACCGAATTTCAAAACACTGGTGCTGCTAATAGATTAATTGACAAGTTCTCCGCAATGCACTAATACTACTCTACATCCGACAAGTTTGACTAGCAAACTGTAAGAACCGACCAAAGTGACATAGCTGTTTACTTCATCCAAAAGAGTGGGACCATTGATTTAAAAACACTTTGTTAATTAGATTACATACTTGAGATTGAAGTTGTCTACATCTTTTGACCCCATCCCATCATCTCTCATTAATTTAATGGCCCAAGTATGCTAAGATAAAAAACTTTAGCCCTTGACCAATTCACAGAGTTAAGATAAAAAAAAACTTTAGGTCATATTATGATCATACGTGAAGTATTCAAATATTGAAACATCACTAATCACTTTGTCACGTTTGGTCACATTTTGTTTTTTGTTTTTATCATAATTTAAGGTGAGCAAAGCTAGCTAGGGTGTGATGTGCTCACCAAGATGTTTTGGTGAGCAAAATTTCAAAAGTATATCGGATCGGTTTCAAAAGACGAATCCAAATCTTTCAAATGCATGAACTTCTTGAGTGATGCATGTATATACAAAATTTTGAAAGTTTCGAATTCATTTACTACAAGATCAAGCGATAAAAGAAATGAATCTTTTACAAGTTATTTTATAAGTTGTTTTATATAATCATTTTTTATTATTTCTTTAACCGCTGGATCTTGTAGCAAATGAATTCAAAACTTTCAAAAGTTTGGATGTACATGCATCACTCATAAAGTACATGGTTTCCAACAGTTTGGATTCTTCATTTGAAACCCATCCGATATACTTTTGGATTTGTGCTCACCAAACTTTCTTAGTGAGCACACCACACCCTAGCTTTGCTCATTTAAGTTAGTTTACTCAAAATTAACCATTTGATCAAAATCTAACAGTCCTAATTAAGAGTGACTTGCGTGACCACGAGTAGGCCATCCTGACCACATTATTCCTCAACTATCTATAAATAAAAGGGTCGTTGTATCTTCAACCCTTCAATTATTTAATTTTTTTTATTCAATACATCTTTTTGATGTTTTTTTAGGTGTACAAGTCTAAATTTATTTTAATACGTACTCATTACACGTACTGCAAACAATTTGATCAGAATTAAAATTGATATCTTACCTGTTTTTAATGGCTAAGAAAATGAAACATTCGACAAGAGCGGATGTCTTGCTTCTTTTATTTCCTTCAATGCATCGAATTCCACTTAGTATGGAATATAATATATATGTGTATTTATCCACAATCAAACTTTCTAAGAAAAGAGAATACTGAAAATGTAGAAATATATGAGACAGATATGATCTGAGGAGAAAAATTATAAAAGAAATTTTTATTGATTCTATTTTTTTATCTCAGTTACTGTTTACAGATTCCTAAATCCTATTTATACAAAAAAGGTTCCAACGGTTCATTTAATTTACCGTTGGAATGCTACAGTGTCACGGTTACTGTACAATTCCTTTATTTCCTATATTTTCCTATTCTATTTGATCGATGATGAATAGTTGAGATCACTTATTATTTTCAACACTCCCCCTCAAGCTAGGAATGTAAATATCGTACAATCCTAGCTTGCTTGAAATATTTTCGAATTGTTTCGAATCCAATCCTTTGGTGAAGACATCCGCTAATTGATCTTTACTTTTAACGAACGGCGTCTCTATTTCTTTAGTCTGAACTTTCTCTCTAATAAAATGACAATCAACTTCTATGTGTTTCGTTCTTTCATGAAACACCGGATTAGAGGCAATGTGTCGAGCGGAGTTATTGTCGCAATACATTTTCATTGGTTTATCAATTTCAACTCCCATATCCTCGAGTAGTTGTTTGATCCATATTAGCTCACTCGCGGTAGATGCCATAGCTCGATATTCCGCTTCCGCACTTGAACGAGCCACGACACTTTGTTTCTTGCTTTTCCATGTGACTAAATTCCCGCCTACAAATGTGCAAAAACCGGTAGTGGATTTTCTATCGAAGCTACCGGCCCAATCTGCATCGGAATAGCCATATATTTCATTAGATTTATTGTTAGTCATAAGTATACCTTTCCCTGGATTTTGTTTTAAATATCTCAAAATTCTATTTGCGGCTTCTAAGTGAGGTGTTCTAGGTGTATGCATAAATTTACTAAGTTGGCTTACCGCAAAAGAAATATCCGGTCTAGTTACCGTAAGATAGATCAACTTCCCTACTAACCTTTGGAAATTATTTATATCATTTAGAGGTTCACCATCCTCGGTATTTAATTTATATTTGCTATCTATCGGTGTAGAAATTGGCTTACAAGCTAACTTGCCGGTTTCTTTTAATAAGTCTAAGGTGTATTTTCTTTGTGAAATAAAAAGGCCTTTGTTTGAAAATGCTACTTCTATCCCTAGAAAATATTTTAAGTACCCTAAATCTTTAATATCAAATTTTGCCTTTAATTGAATTTTTATTTTTCTAATTTCTTCTAAATTATTCCCGGTAATTATGAGGTCATCTACATAAACCAACACAATTGTTATATTTTTTCCTTCTATTTTGGTAAACAATGAATGATCGGCATTACTAAATTTAAAATTACAAGAATTTAAATATGAGCTAAGTTTGCCATACCATGCCCGAGGAGATTGCTTCAATCCATAAATAGACTTGTTTACTAAATTTAAATATGAACTAGATTATATTCGTTCTCCATTTTATGACCGGGTGGAAGGTTCATATAAACCTCTTCTTCAAGTGTTCCTTGAAGGAATGCGTTTTTTACGTCCATTTGGTATAAGTTCCAATTATTATTTACCGCGATAGAAAATAAAATCCTAACGGTATTCATTTTGGCCACCGGAGCAAATGTTTCAATATAATCAATACCATAGGTTTGAGTATACCCTTTGGCCACTAACCTAGCTTTATACCGTTCTATGGTACCATCACTATTGTATTTTATTTTGTATATCCATTTACACCCTACGGGTCTCTTATTTTTTGGTAATTGTACGATTACCCATGTATCATTTTTTTCTAATGCTCTTAGTTCTTCCTTCATTGCATTACACCACACCGGTTTATTTATTGCTTCTTGATAATTATTAGGTTCCTCTTCTTTGTGAATAGAAGCAAGAAATGCATGATACTTGGGAGAAATATTTTCATACGATACAAAGTCTTGTATGGGGTATTGTACCGTATAAATTTCATAACCCCTAAGTCTAGTAGATGGTATAGGTATTCTTGAGGTTCTTCTCACACTTGTGATCTCTTCTTCCTCATTATCGTTATTACTATCATTATTTATATCATCATCCTCATTATTATTATTAGAAACATTATTATCTATTTCTTCTTCATTATCAACTTCAAGTTCATGAGTTGTATTTGGTATAAAATCTAAGTCATCTAAAGGAAGTGGTGGAGGTCTAATTTGATGATTGTTATGTGAATTTTTAATATTCTCACCATTTTTAAAATACGGTTCATCTTCACAAAATATAACATCTCTAGAAATAAATATTTTTTTATTAATCGGATCATAACATTTATAACCTTTTTTTGAGGTTGAATATCCTAAAAAAATAGCCTTTGTTGACATATAATCAAATTTATCTTTTCTTTTAATATGCACATAACATACACAACCAAAAACTCTTAAATAATCGAGATTCTTTTTTTATTGGTAAAGAATTTCGGTTGGGCTTCTATTTTTTAAAATGGCACTTGGTAATCTATTAATTAGATGTGTCGCACAAAGGATGGCATCCGACCAATATATTTTTGGAACGTTATTTTGAAATAATAGTGCACGTGTCATTTCCAACAAGTGTCTATTTTTCCGTTCCGACACTCCGTTTTGTTCGGGAGTGTTTATACATGTGGTTTGATGAATAATTCATTTTTCTTTAAAAATAGTTATAAAGTTTTTATTTACAAATTCGGTACCATTGTCCGACCTAAATATTTTAAGTTTAGCATTAAATTGTGTTTCTATAAGACATAGAAATTCTTTAAAACAATTAAATACTTCGTCTTTTGATTTAAGCAAATATAGCCATATAGCTTTAGAAAAGTCATCAATAAATATAACAAAATATTTAAATCCATTATAAGAATTGATTGGAGCCGGACCCCATACATCGGAATGGACTAAATCAAACGAAGCTTCACTTCTACTATTAGAAAGTGAGAAGGGAAGTCTCGTTTGTTTCGCCATTTTACAAATTTCACAATTAATACAATTTGATTTTGGAAAGTCTAAAAAACTATTTAAAATCTTGTCGGATGGATGTCCAAGCCTTTTGTGCCACCTCTCATAATTAATCGATCTTGCCGAAGCGCAAAAATTTAATTCTTGTAAATTCAAAAGGTAATGTCCATTTTCGAGAAAACCTTCACCAATCTTCTTCCCGGTTACCCGGTCCTGAAATACGACATGTTTATAAGAGAAAATAACGTCACAATTAAGTTCTTGTGTTAATTTCCTAACCAAAATTAAATTTATTGGAAAAGTCTTTAAAAATAGGACATTACTAATTTTTTTATTGCACAAAATAACTTCGCCTATAGAATTTATTTTTTCTTTCATACCGTTTGCAATTACCACATATTGATCGGTTTTGGGCTGGTTTAAATTGGTCAAAAAATTTGCATTACCAAATATGTGGTCGGTCGCACCACTATCAATAATTATTTGATCAATTAAATTGAGATTTTTTGAATGAGATACAATACCACAAGAACTCTGAATATTGTTTTGATTGGAGAGGAACACAGATAGCTGCTGGAATAGCTGTTGCATCTGATCTGGGCCTGACCCGCTCCAATTTGACCCGCCAGCGACAAAATTTCCTCTTGGGCCGGTTTGGTTTGAGCTCGGTTCAGATGAACCGTTGGAGACTGAGTTGGGTCCGACCCCAACACTTCCAGCGCAGAATCCCCTCTTTGGGTCCGATCCCTTCTCTTTCTCCTTTCTCTTCTCCTCATTCCAGTCTCCACCACCCTTCTTCGGCTCTGCCTCCTTCCACCATTTCGGTCTGAGGTGAGGATGGAGAAAGTAACATCTTTCGGATTTATGGCCTTTCTTCTTGCAGTGAGAACATTCTTCTCTCTGATTTTGCCGATTAGGGTTTGACTGCGAATTAGGGTTTTGATAAGCTTTTGCGGCATGACCATGGGGTTCGTGACCCTCGGTGTGGATTGTTTGTGGTTCTCCCATAGCTAGTCTCAAGGACTCCTCTCGCTGAATTTGGCTCACTACTTCGGCAAATGAGGGAAGATCAGGTGATCTGATTATTTGCGATCTTATTATCTCATAGCTTGAATCGAAGCCCGAAAGGTACTGAAAAATTTCATCTTCCTCTTGCCTTTTCATAATTTCTTGAGGATCGGTTGTGAGGGGTCTATAAATTCTGAGCTCGTCGAATTTCTTTTTAAGTGAGCCGAGATACTCAATATGGCTGCGATTCCCCTTTTTTTCTTGCTGAATTTCTTGCTTCAGCCGATACACATGTGAATGGTTTTTCTTTTGCCCATAGAAGTTCTTAATGCCTTCCCAGAGCTCTTTTGAGGTATCGCAACTGTGAATAAACAGATCCGAAATGTGCTGTTCCATTGACCCGTGTATCCAAGATATAATTGCATGATCCTCTTTTTCCCATTTGCGCATTGCCTTTTTTTCGTCATCTGTTGGCTTTATCAGATTCTCTGGTTTGGGCTTCTCTTTGTCTCCGGTGATGAAGTATATCTTGTCTCTAGCACTAAGAGCAAAAGTTACCGAACGAGCCCATGACAGATAATTCGCTCCATTTAGTAAGGTATGAGTGAGCTTTGATGGGTTGGTAGCTTCCTGTTGCCCCCATTGATCCATTTTCAGCTTTGCTAACTTGGATGAAGTATCTGTTAAGGGTTCTCAGTGACCAGTTTTTTTACTGGTAAATATGGGAATGAGGCTAGAGAGATTATCGGAATTGCTGTTATTGATTTTCAGAATCTATGGCTCTGATACCATGTAGAAATATATGAGACAGATATGATCTGAGGAGAAAAATTATAAAAGAAATTTTTATTGATTCTATTTTTTTATCTCAGTAACTGTTTACAGATTCCTAAATCCTATTTATACAAAAAAGGTTCCAACGGTTCATTTAATTTACCGTTGGAATGCTACAGTGTCACGGTTACTGTACAATTCCTTTATTTCCTATATTTTCCTATTCTATTTGATCGATGATGAATAGTTGAGATCACTTATTATTTTCAACAGAAAAATACTCGTGAGTTTCAAAATATTGCTTCTATATATAATTAAAAATACTACAACATTGCATTATGTAACAAAATCAGATCTTCAAAATATTTGAGGATTTTTTTTGTATTTAAGAAGCAAACGAATGTTCATAATGCATTTACAATTATAAATTTGATGATCTAGAATTTTTATTAAAAAAAACCCGCATGAACTTAAAAATATTGCTTCTTTATTTAGAAGTACAACATAAAAAAAAAAATTCTCTCAAAATAACCCATGAGTATTTTTTTTTTCTCTTAAAATATGTCTCCGTTGTAACCCACGAAACAAAATACAAATATATATTTAATGCAATTTTTAAAGCAACCAAAAGAAAATATAATGTACTGCCTGCTTGATTGAACCAATAAAAAGATAACAATTGCTAACAGATTGAAAAGTTCTACCTGCTGCATCAACGCATCTTTCTACGACGTACATGTTTGACTTGTACACGGTACCAAAATCTCAGCAAAGCAACAGGTGTGAAGTTGTCACCATCTTTAATCGAAAACAGATTGCTTCATCCGATAGAGCGAGACCATCTATTTGAAAACACATTGTTAATTAGTGTATATACCTAGCGATGATTGAAGTTCTCTTCGTCTAAAATTAATTGAACTTAATTGTCTCCATCTTAGACTCCATTCAATTATCTCCCTTTTAATAGGCCAATGTATACTAAGATAAAAACTTCAGCCCTTGACCAATTCACACATAATATTTCAAAGCAGGACAAATTCGCCAAAAGCTTGAGCACTTAATTACTTTTATTTTCAAACCATGAGGAACTCTTCAAGCACCCACTACTATAAATAACCATACAAGCTTTCAACATTGTATAACCAAATAGCAATTTGCAATTTGCCTACATAAAACACAAGCCAACACAAGTTTAGATACTTGAAAGAAATGGCTTCCAGTACACTTTTTCTCTTCACTTTGCTTGCCTTGGTCTCATCTCAAGCATTTGCTTCTGACCCCAGCCCCCTTCAAGATTTCTGTGTTGCTTACAATAGCTCTACAGTATTTGTGAATGGTTTAGTTTGCAAGAACCCAGATGATGTGAAACCAGAAGACTTCTTCTTCTCAGGCCTCGACAAGGCTGGCGACACAAGTATGAATCCCGGGTCAAGCGTCAACCTAGTCAATGTTGACAAACTTGCCGGACTCAATACCCTGGGAATTTCTATTGCCCGTCTCGACTTTGCACCCAATGGTGGCCTCAACCCACCACACACCCACCCCAGAGCAACTGAAGTGCTCACCGTCATGGAGGGCACTCTCTATGTCGGTTTTGTGAGCTCAGCCCCCGAGTTCAAGCTCTTTTCCAAGGTGTTGTACAGGGGTGACGTGTTTGTTTTTCCCAAGGGACTCATCCACTTCCAGTTCAACATTGGAGATGTCCCTGCTGTTGCATTTGCAGGTCTGAGTAGCCAAAACCCAGGCTTGATCACTGTCGCAAAGGCAGTTTTTGGGTCAAACCCACCTATTTCAGATGATGTGCTATCCAAGGCATTCCAACTTGATAAGAAGATTGTTGACTGGCTCCAAACTAAGTTCTGAATTAGCATCTAAGTAATCTTCAAGATATCAGTCTGCTAGAAATTTGTCATAAAATGATATGTAATGAATTGTTTACAATTCAAATTTAGTGTGTAATATTTTATTGTCAATAATAAAGCCCTGCCTCTTGGGCATGTTCGTATTAAAGGATAAATATTTCAATAAGCCATAAATATCTGACAATTGATACTTACTATTTCGCTTCTGGATTGAGGCGATCACACTGGCTTAGTTTATTATTTGGTTAGCATGTCATGGTTATCCACTGCAGCCCTTAAATATCAATCTAAACCAACAATAGCAAACTTATCAGTTGCCCTTACTCCTCATTTCTTGTACCAGATGGCCTGGCCAGTTGCAAAGGATTTGTGGTATCTAATATGGAAAGAAGATTATATTTTGAATAGTGTGATCTAATTATGATATGAATTATAAACGTGAAAACCAGAATATATTTACTGTTCTGTTGACATCCACTATATTGTGATCTTTCTTAACTGTTCTTGATGTTAGCTTCCAGTTATAGATCAAACTTTGAACTACTCTTGGTCCAAGTAAAAATTACTAACTTGTGCAACAAGGAAAGGCGTACCAGTAAATCAAAATCTGACAAATTGAAAAAAAAAAAATCCTCTTTTTTTGAGTAAGGAATTAGAGTATGGCTCTTCTTTTAAATTTCTAATCCTCAATTAATTTTTTTTCAGTATTTGCTATAGCATCACAATTTGTAATAAAGAAAATTTTAGAATGTAAATTCAGTTAATTCAATTCTATGGATTCCAAAACACTTATTGAAAGTATCACCTGAGTGTCACAATGTCATTAATAATGAGATAAAGAGAAGTAAAACAAAAAAAAATTGAAAGTTAAAACATCTTTTTTCATTAAAAGCAGTGATCCTTGATAAAAGCAGCGATAACCATTGCTAGGAGAGATCAATTCTATATCTGGTCAATTGTTCGTTGGATTGATTTCTATTTTGGATCAGTAAATTGCTTATTTAAGTATGATTGTGTTTTTTCACGAAAAAAAGAGTATGATTGTGTGTTGAAGCCAATCCTGATCCAAATCATTCGGATTGTGTTTAAAGTGAAACCTCACATGCACCAGTTAGTATTATGTTTTGGTCCATTGCATGCTATATGTGAGGAGTGACGCACGAGATATATCTTCTATTAGCATATGAGTATCGGCACAGTATAGTATGTTATAAATATGTAATTATGTAAGCAGCGTATATAGGTAAGAAGTTTTCAAAAGGTTTATCTGTAATTGAGTGGCATCCTTAATGAAATATTTTACTGGGAACACATTTGAAACATTGCCACATTATGCCTGTCTAAGGGTTTATTTGTGTTAGAAATGTCTCTTATCTCACCTTTCTGCAATTAGTTTTACTTCTAAGGTTATATTTGTAAGTTTTCATATTTAAGTCTGTAAGACTTCTCTGAACTGAATTGAATCGACAGAGTGTTGTTCTATTAAGCAAAATAGTGTCTCTTTGTATTCCCTTCTCTCCTCCTAGTTCTAACAAATTGGTATCAGAGCGAGGCTGCCGTTCAGGTTGTTCGATAGACTGCGACAACACCAGGTGGGAGATCAGTCGCTGTGTGAGCCGCGATTGTAGACCTTGCTTCTGCCAGCTGCTTTAAAATCCGTGCTAGCATTTGGAGTTTTCATTTGGCGATTCAGCTACTTGGTAAATTTATTTGTTTTCTACTTTACGAATCCTGGTTGGAAAGAAGTTTGGAGTTTAGTGAACTTATAAAATTGAAGCTTTCAATAATTTAGCAATTTGGGATTTTGGGATATTGCAAGGTTCTTGTAATTCTGCCCATTAAGATGAGTGGGAATTGGTCCAAATTTGATATTGAGAAGTTCGATGGTACAACCAGTTTCGCACTTTGGCAAATACGAATGAAAGCTATTTTGTCGAATTTGGGTGTAAAGGCAGCTTTAATCGGTCGACCCAAAGATTTAGAGGGTGATGAAAATGATAAGAAGTGGGAGGAAATGGATGATAAAGCTTTGTCAACTATTCAGTTGTGTGTTAGTGACTCTACCTTTTAGGAAATCCTTACTGAAACCAAAGCAGCTGACGCTTGGGCAAAGCTTGAGCAAACTTATATGCAAAAGACGGTTACAAACCGATTGCGTTTGAAGCAACGATTTCATTCGTTGAAAATGGCTGAAGGTACTTCTCTTAAAACCCACATTTCTGATTATACCGCTCTTCTAAATGATATGGAGAGAATAGGTATTAAGGTGGATGATGAGGATAAGGCCATGGTGTTATTGTGTTCATTGCCTAATTCGTATAAGGGTTTTAAAGAGACCATTCTCCATAGCAGAGATTCTCTCACTCTTGAGGATGTGAAAAACAACTTGTTAATTAAGTCTGACATCGACTTGGACTCTAGCAAGGCCATTAGTCATGAGAATGTTGGGTTGTTTGTAGAAAGAGGAAGAGAAAAAGAGAGAAATCAGAATTATGATAGAAGCCGTTCGAAATCTAAACACAGAAACCTGATATGCAACTATTGCAAGAAAAAGGGGCATATTAAGGCTGATTGTTTTAAGTTGAAAAATAAACAGAAAACAAATCAGAAAGGTGTTCCCAGTGGAGAGGCTAATGTAGTTGAATCTGAGACAGGTGATGTGCTCTTTGTGTCAGACGGAAAAGATAAGTTTGAGAAGAATTGGGTGATGGATACAGGGGCTTCTCAGCACATGACCCCGAATCGAGAGTGGTTTGCAACTTATGAGCCATATGATGGAGGAGTTCTTTTGGGAAATGATCATTTGTGCAAGGTTGCTGGTGTTGGTACAGTAAGGATCAAAATGCATGATGGAATTATTCCTAGTTTGACGGGTGTGAGGCATATCCCTAATTTGACAAAAAACTTAATCTCTTTGGGCTCTCTTGAAGATGTTGGATGTAAATTTCAGAGTGAAGGTGGAGTTCTAAAAGTCTCAAAAGGTGCTCTCACTTTAATGAAGGCTAAGAAAGTTGGCACTTCGTATTTTTTGGAGGGTATCTCAATAACAGGCACTACTGCCATTGCGAGCTCTACATTTGATTCTGACAATACTAAACTATGGCACATGAGGTTGAGCCATATGAGTGAACGCGGGATGACAATTTTGAGCAAGGAAGGTCTGTTGTGTGGTCAGAATACCGGTAAGCTAGATTTCTGTGAAGATTGTGATTTTGGCAAACAAAAGAGGCTCAGTTTCAGCACAGCAGTGCACAATACCAAAGGGACTGTAGATTATATTCACTCTAATTTGTGGGGACCCTCACGTGTACCTTCTAAAGGTAATGGCTCTCGCTATATGCTAATTTTTATTGATGATTTCTCCCGAAAGGTTTGGGTCTTTTTCTTGAAAGAGAAAAGTGAGGTGTTTGCTACTTTCAAACAATGGAAGACTTTAGTTGAGAATCAAACGGGCAAGAAGATTAAGCGGTTGAGAACCGACAATGGTTTGGAGTTTCGCAATGAGGAGTTTAACAAATTTTGTAAGGTTGAAGGAATTGTTAGACACAGAACAGTTGTTGGTACTCCTCAGCAAAATGGTGTGGCTGAAAGGATGAACAGAACATTGCTAGAGAAGGCTAGATGTAGGCTTTCACATACTGGTTTGGGCAAAGAGTTTTGGGCAGAAGCAATTAACACGGCTTGTCATTTGGTGAATCGTTCTCCTAATACTGCCATTAAATGCAAGACACCTGAAGTGGTTTGGTCGGGTAAGCCGGCTGATTATTCAAATTTGCGAATTTTTGGCTGTCCTGCTTATGCACATGTTAATGAGGGCAAGCTTGAGCCTAGAGCAAAAAGGTGTATCTTTCTTGGTTATGCTAAAGGTGTGAAAGGGTATCGCTTGTGGTGCCTAGACTCAAAAGCTCGAAAATTCCTTATTTCTAGAGACGTGACATTTGAGGAGTCGTCCATGCTCAAGGAAAAGGAGCCTCAGCCAATTAAGGAACCATTTAAGGAGGTTCAAACAGTCAAAGAAAAGGTGAATTTTGAAATTCCTATTACTAGTGTTCAACCTCAACCAGTGCAAGTAGATGGTCCTCAAGCTACTAGTGATTTTGATGTGTCTGATGATGAGAATGATGAGGAGCAACCTTATTCCCTTGCAAGAGATCGTGCAAGAAGGGAAATTAAGCGACCTATAAGGTATGGTCATTCTGACTTTGCTTATTGTTTGGCAGTAGCAGAAGAGGTGGAATTTGGTGAGCCGTCAAGTTACAAGGAAGCAATTGCTTCATTTGATGCAGTAAAATGGAAAGCTGCTATGGAGGATGAGATTCATTCTCTTGAGAAAAATCAAACCTGGACACTAGTTGAGCAACCTCAAGGCAAGAAAATCGTTAGTTGCAAGTGGGTGTTCAAGAAAAAGGATGATGCTGAAGGTATTCGATACAAGGCAAGATTGGTAGCTAAGGGCTATAGTCAAGTGGAAGGTGTGGATTTCAATGGAGTCTTTTCATCTGTGGTAAAGCACACTTCTATTCGTATTTTGCTGTCTTTAGTGGCTATGAAAAATTATGAGCTGGAGCAATTAGATGTTAAGACAGCTTTTCTGCATGGTGATCTTGAGGAGCAGATTTACATGCAACAACCCGAAGGTTACAAAATTGAGGGTAAGGAGAATCATGTGTGTTTATTGCAAAAATCCTTGTATGGCCTTAAGCAGTCTCCTAGGCAGTGGTACAAGAGGTTTGATGCCTTTATGGAGAGTATCGATTTTTGTAGATCACAATATGACAATTGTGTCTACTTTAAGAAGTTGGCTGATGGGAGTTACATGTATGTACTTCTCTATGTGGATGACATGTTAATTGCAACATTAAATAAGGAGGAGATTAAGAAGGTGAAAGAATAATTAAGCTCTCAATTTGAAATGAAGGAGTTGGGGCCAGCTAAGAAAATTCTTGGGATGGAGATCATCAGAGAAAGGTCAAATGGGAAATTGTATCTTTCACAAAAGGGTTTTATTGAGAAAGTATTAGATTGCCTTAAGATGAAAGATGCGAGACCAGTATCTACTCCTCTTGCTGGAAAATTCAGATTGTCAAGACAGTTGAGTCCCAAAACTAAGAAGGAGAAGAGCTACATGTCAGGAGTTCCATACTCTAGTGCTGTTGGGAGTATTATGTACCTGATGGTCTGTACCAGACCTGATATTGCTCATGCTATCAGTGTGGTAAGTCGTTATCTGTCATGTCCCGGTAGAGTGCATTGGGAGGCAGTGAAGTGGATTCTTCGCTACCTAAAAGGTACTGCAAATGCTCATTTGGAGTTTGGGCGATCCGATGCAAATCTGATGGGTTGTGTTGATTCTGATTTTATAGGTGATCTTGACAAAAGGAGATCATTGACAGCTTATGTTTTTACTTTGGGTGGATGTGCAATTAGTTGGAAGGCGACTTTGCAGTCCACTATTGCTTTGTCAACAATAGAAGCCGAGTACATGGCAGTCACTGAAGGTGTTAAGGAGGCAATTTGGCTTAAAGGCTTGCTTGAAGAAATTTCAGCAGAAACTAGTCCTATTACTGTTTTTTGTGATAGTCAAAGTGCTATTCACTTGGCAAAGGATCAGATGTATCATGACAGAAGTAAGCACATCGATGTCAAGTTTCATTTTGTTCGGCAGGTAACTTCAAGGGGCATAGTAGAGATTAAGAAAGTTGCTACAGCTCACAACCCTGCTGACATGATGACAAAACCTATTCCAACTGCAAAGTTCAACTATTGTGTTGAGTTGATTTCAGTTTGTTCTTAGTTTGGCTTCTGTGTTTTGTTTTTGTTTCAGTTTTATTTATCTTTAAGAAAATGTCTCTTATCTCACCTTTCTGCAATTAGTTTTACTTCTAATGTTATATTTGTAAGTTTTCATATTTAAGTCTGTAAGACTTCTCTGGACTGAATTGAATCGACAGAGTGTTATTCTATTAAGCAAAATAGTGTCTCTTTGTATTCCCTTCTCTCTCCCCCAGTTCTAACAATTTGTAATTAAGTGGATTCAAATTACTTTTCTCATAAGAAAAGAGGTGGAAGTAAGAAATAGATTTTCAACCCGTTTCATCTAGAAAGAACACATATTCTTGTTTCTTCGTATAGGCCATCCGGATCGAAAGGCAACCACATTATTCCTCAATTATAAAAAAATCAGCCCTGGTATATATATTTAATGAAATCTAATCTAATTGAAAATAATGTGATGTACTGCTTGTGCTTAAATCAAACCAACCAAAAGAGAATATAGTAGTGCTGCTCAGTGTTTTAAAATTCGGTCTATTCGGCCAAATATTAGGGCCGAATATTCGTATTCGGTTGGAATCCGTATTGAAAATAAGTATTCGGTCTAATATTCGCTTTTGAATATTCGGCCGCATATTCGGTATTCGGCTCCGCATATTCGGTATTCGGTTCTGCATATTCGGTATTCGGTTCTGCATATTCAGTATTCGGTTCTGCATATTCAGTATTTATTCGGTATCCGGTTCCATATATTCGGTATTCGGTTCCAAATATTCGGTATTCGATTTCGCATATTTGGTATTCGGTTCTGCATATTCGGCCGCATATCTGCATATTCGGTAGCATATTCGTTCTCTGATATAAAATATTAGATACTTTATTAATTTGCATACAAATTAATATTAATTCTCATTTTAAAATCTGCATATATAAATCCGAATAAAAATCTGCATATGCGGCCACATAAGAACCGAATTTCAAAACAATGGTGCTGCTAATAGATTAATTGACAAGTTCTCCGCAATGCACTAATACTACTCTACATCCGACAAGTTTGACTAGCAAACCGTAAGAACCGACCAAAGTGACATAACTGTTTACTTCATCCAAAAGAGTGGGACCATTGATTTAAAAACACTTTGTTAATTAGATTACATACCTGAGATTGAAGTTGTCTACATCTTTGACCCCATCCCATCATCTCTCATTAATTTAATGGCCCAAGTATGCTAAGATAAAAAACTTTAGCCCTTGACCAATTCACAGAGTTAAGATAAAAAAACTTCAGGTCATATTATGATCATACGTGAAGTATTCAAATATTGAAACATCACTAATCACTTTGTCACGTTTGGTCACATTTTGTTTTTTGTTTTTATCATAATTTAAGGTGAGCAAAGCTAGCTAGGGTGTGATGTGCTCACCAAGATGTTTTGGTGAGCAAAATTTCAAAAGTATATCGGATCGGTTTCAAATGACGAATCCAAATATTTCAAATCCATGAATTTCTTGAGTGATGCATGTATATACAAAATTTTGAAAGTTTCGAATTCATTTACTACAAGATCAAGCGATAAAAGAAATGAATCATTTATAAGTTATTTTATAAGTTGTTTTATATAATCATTTTTTATTATTTCTTTAACCGCTGGATCTTGTAGCAAATGAATTCAAAACTTTCAAAAATTTGGATGTACATGCATCACTCATAAAGTACATGATTTCCAACGGTTTGGATTCTTCATTTGAAGCCGATCCGATATACTTTTGGATTTGTGTTCACCAAACTTTCTTAGTGAGCACACCACACCCTAGCTTTGCTCATTTAAGTTAGTTTACTCAAAATTAACCATTTGATCAAAATCTAACAGTCCTAATTATGTGTGACTTGCGTGACCACGAGTAGGCCATCCTGACCACATTATTCCTCAACTATCTATAAATAAAAGGGTCGTTGTATCTTCATTCTTATATTAAGTACGTATATGTCTTCATCCGCCTACAAATGGAATTTCAAATTGAATATCAACCCTTCAATTATTTAATTTTTTTTATTCAATACATCTTTTTGATGTTTTTTTAGGTGTACAAGTCTAAATTATTTTAATACGTACTCATTACACGTACAGCAAACAATTTGATCAGAATTAAAAATGATATCTTACCTGTTTTTAATGGCTAAGAAAATGAAACATACGACAAGAGCTGATGTCTTGCTTCTTTTATTTCCTTCAATACATACAATTCCACTTAGTATGGAATATAATATATATGTGTATTTATCCACAATCAAACTTTCTAAGAAAAGAGAATACTGAAAAATACTCGTGAGTTTCAAAATATTGCTTCTATATATATATAATTAAAAATACTACAACATTGCTTTATGTAACAAAATCAGATCTTCAAAATATTTGAGGATTTTTTTTGTATTTAAGAAGCAAACGAATGTTCATAATGCATTTACAATTATAAATTTGATGATCTAGAATTTTTATTAAAAAAAACCCGCATGAACTTAAAAATATTGCTTCTTTATTTAGAAGTACAACATAAAAAAAAAAAAATTCTCTCAAATTAACCCATGAGTATTTTTTTCTCTTAAAATATGTCTCCGTTGTAACCCACGAAACAAAATACAAATATATATTTAATGCAATTTAAAGTAACTAAAAGAAAATATAATGTACTGCCTGCTTGATTGAACCAAAACCAATAAAAAGATAACAATTGCTAACAGATTGAAAAGTTCTACTGCTGCATCAACGCATTTTTCTACGACGTACATGTTTGACTTGTACACGGTACTAAATTCTCAGCAAAGCAACAGGTGTGAAGTTGTCACCATCTTTAATCGAAAACAGATTGCTTCGTCCGATAGAGCGTGACCATCTATTTGAAAACACATTGTTAATTAGTGTATATACCTATGATTGAAGTTGTCTGCGTCTAAAATTGAACTTAGTTGTCTCCATTTTAGACTCCATTCCATCATCTCCTTTTTAATAGGCCAATGTATACTAAGATAAAAACTTCAGCCCTTGACCAATTCACATATAACAATTCAAAGCAGGACAAATTCGCCAAAAGCTTGAGTACTTAATTACTTTTATTTTCAAACCATCAGGAACTCTTCAAGCACCCACTACTATAAATAACCATACAAGCTTTGAACATTGTATAACCAAAAAGCAATTTGCAATTTGCCTACATAAAACACAAGCGAACACAAGTTTAGATACTTGAAAGAAATGGCTTCCAGTACACTTCTTCTCTTCACTTTGCTTGCCTTGGTTTCATGTCAAGCATTTGCTTCTGACCCCAGCCCCCTTCAAGATTTCTGTGTTGCTTACAATAGCTCTACAGTATTTGTGAACGGTTTAGTTTGCAAGAACCCAGATGATGTGAAACCAGAAGACTTCTTCTTCTCAGGCCTCGACAAGGCTGGCGACACAAGTATGAATCCCGGGTCAAGCGTCAACCTAGTCAATGTTGATAAACTTGCCGGACTCAATACCCTGGGAATTTCTATTGCCCGTCTCGACTTTGCACCCAACGGTGGCCTCAACCCACCACACACCCACCCCAGAGCAACTGAAGTGCTCACCGTCATGGAGGGCACTCTCTATGTTGGTTTTGTGAGCTCAGCCCCCGAGTTCAAGCTCTTTTCCAAGGTGTTGTACAAGGGTGACGTGTTTGTGTTTCCCAAGGGACTCATCCACTTCCAGTTCAATATTGGAGATGTCCCTGCTGTTGCATTTGCAGGTCTGAGTAGCCAAAACCCAGGCTTGATCACTGTCGCAAAGGCAGTTTTTGGGTCAAACCCACCTATTTCAGATGATGTGCTATCCAAGGCATTCCAACTTGATAAGAAGATTGTTGACTGGCTCCAAACTAAGTTCTGAATTAGCATCTAAGTAATCTTCAAGATATCAGTCTGCTAGAAATTTGTCATAAAATGATATGTAATGAATTGTTTACAATTCAAATTTAGTGTGTAATATTTTATTGTCAATAATAAAGCCCTGCCTCTTGGGCATGTTCGTATTAAAGGATAAATGTTTCAATAAGCCATAAATATCTGACAATTAATACTAACTATTTCGCTTCTGGATTGAGGCGATCACACTGGCTTAGTTTATTATTTTGTTAGCATGTCATGGTTATCTACTGCAGCCCTTAAATATCAATCTAAACCAACAATAGCAAACCTATCATTTACCCTTACTCCTCATTTCTTGTACCAGATGGCCTGGCCAGTTGCAAAGGATTTGTGGTATCTAATATGTAAAGAAGATTATCTTTTGAATAGTGTTACCTAATTATGATATGAATTATAAACCTGAAAACCAGAATATATATACTGTTCTGTTGACATCCACTGTATTGTGACTTTCATAACTGTTCTTGATGTTAGCTTCCAGTTATAAATCAAACTTTGAACTACTCTTGGTCTAAGTAAAAATTACTAACTTGTGCAACAAGGAAAGGCGTACCAGTAAATCAAAATCTGACAAATTGAAAAAAAAGGACCTCTTTTTTTTAGCAAGGAATCAGAGTATGGCTCTTATTTGAAGTCTATAATCCTCAATTAATTTTTTTCAGTATTTGCTATAGCATCACAATTTGTAATAAAGAACATTTTATAATGTAAATTCAGTTAATTCAATTATATGGATTCCAAAAAACTTATTCAAAATATTACCTGAATGTCACAATGTAATTAATAATGAGATAAAGAGTAGTAAAACAAAAAAAAATTGAAAGTTAAAACATCTTTTTTCATTAAAAGCAGTGATCCTTGATGAAAGAATTATTGGGCATTCTTAATGAAATATTTTACTGGGAACACATTTGAAACATTGCCACATTATGCCTGTCTAAGGGTTTATTTGTAATTAAGTGGATACAAATTTATTTTCTCATAAGAAAAGAGGAGGAAGTAGGAAATAGATTTTGAACCCGTTTCATCGAGAAAGAACACATATTCTTGTTTCTTCGTATAGGCCATCCGGAAAGGTGACCACATTATTCCTTAATTATAAAAAAAAAAGCGGCCCTGGTATATATATCTAATGAAATTTAGTCTAATTGAAAATAATGTGCTGCACTACTTGTGCTTAAATCAAACCAACCAAAAGAGAATAGTAGTGCTGCTAATAGATTAATTGACAAGTTCTCCACAATGCACCAACTATTCTACATCCAACAAGTTTGACTAGCAAACCATAAGAATCGACCAAAGTTACATAGGTGTTTACTTCATCCAAAAGAGTGGGACCATTGATTTAAAAACACTTTGTTAATTAGATTACATACCTGAGATTGAAGTTGTCTACATCTTTGACCCCATCCCATCATCTCTCATTAATTTAATGTCCCAAGTATGCTAAGATAAAAAAATAAAAAACTTTAGCCCTTGACCAATTCACAGAGAACATTTCAAAGCTAGACCAATTAGCCAAATAAATAGGGTATGCGCCCCTTGGAAATAGGGTATGCTCCCCATGGAAAAAGTGAGAATTCTAGTAGTGTGATCTTGTAACAAATAAATTTAAAACTTTCAAAATTTTGCATGTACATGCAGTCATGCATCACTCATTAAAGTACATAGTTTTCTTTTTTTTTTTGAAAATATTGACAGCGGCTGTCAGTGGTACAATTACAGAATTTAATAAATAAAATAAGAAAAAAATACATCAAACAACCATTACACCACAGGTATGTGATGCTAACACAATCTCAACCACAATTTTGCCTCTTGCAAGATGTGCTCCTCCACAACCTTTTCTGGTATCACCTTGCCATCAAAAATCTTTTTATTCCGTCGCTTCCAGATGAACCAGCAAGCGGAAACGAAGTAAACATGCCATTGTTTAGGCCCCATACCTACTACAGCTGCTCTAGAAGCCGACTTTTTCCATGTCTCATGTACTGTCATATCCCTGTGCATAAGAGACACTCCTAGAATAGCTGCCATTTGGTCCCATAATCGTACCGATGTTGGACATTAAAAAAACAAATGCAAAGATGACTCAACAGCTCCACTATTACACAATTCACAAGTTGGGGAGACACCAAAACCTCTTCTTACCATCAGCTCATGAGTGAGTCATCTATTTTTCAGCAACAAATAAACAAAAATGCGTATACTCAGTGGAATTTTATAATTCCATATTTTCTCAAACGGCCATCTTATCTTACCACACCTTGCTAGCATGATGTAAGCCGATTTGGCTGAGTAGCTTCCATTTGAACCACATACCCATGAAATCTGATTTTCACTGTCAAACTTTGTGAACATGGTAAACAGATGAGAAATTGATTGTAGAGTGCCCCAAAAGAAAGAACCTGTGTTAACCCACCTCGTACCATCTGGAGCATCAGGTTTTTTCTTTAAAACAATAATTTTTTCGGTCCATAGACAGTGTGAATTAGTGTACAATTTCCACCACCACCGTAAGAGAAGAGAAATATTTCGTAACCTCAAGTTAGAAACTCCCATTCCCCTCCCCCCCCCCCCCATTCTTTCGGCAAGCAAACCGAGTCCCAGTTAAGCAAAGAAATCCCCACCTTGTTACCTCGTTTTTTCCCCCACAAAAAAGACCGCCTAATTCGGTCTAGTCGCTGAATTAACCACTTCGGCAACGGAAAACAAGCCATGAAATAAATAGGGATAGACGAAAGGACCGAATTAACAAGTTGCAACCTACCTCCTCTTGAAAGAAGTTTTCCTTTCCATCCCTCCAACATGCTTTCAAATCGTTTAATCAACGGCATAATGAGAGCTCTCGTGGGAGCCCAAACTGTAAGTGGCATTCCCAAATAAGTAGTCGGGAATTGGGACTGTCGGCAACCCAAGATACATACTCACATCTATCTCCTTGTCGCATATCTACAAATTTGCATTATCAAAACAATAATAAAAATGCATCTTCAACAATAATAGAAATTTACTGTTAAACAAAATAAATAAATTGGCCAGAAATTTAGTTCGTCTTGAATTAACAAAAAAAAAAAATTAGTACTGTTAAACCATACCAACCAACCAGAATGCAAAACAATAAATTTATTCAATTTTAATTTTGATTCAAGAGATTGGATGTGGCAGAATTCATGTAACTCGGTTCTTAATGAGCGAGTTATGAGTGAGTTGGGGTATGATCATGTTTGGCTCATTAAATTAACGAGCAATAATGAGTGAGTTGATAATAAGTGAGTTGTTAATAAGCTTTTAGCGAACGAGTTATGAGCAATTTACGCACCCCTAGTTATAAGTGCAATTGTCTTCTTCATAAAAATAAAAAAATCAATAGGACTCATGAAAAATATGGGCATGTCTATTTTTGAAATTGGATTTGTCTACCCCTAACAAGCACAATTCAATTCCCAGCCCATATTTCATTTCTTCCTCTCTTCTGTTTTTTTTTTTGGTCCATTATAATTTTTGTGCTACCAACCTACCTTTACTCAAAATCCGATCCAATTCACTCAAACAATCAAACCCAAACCCGATTACCACAAATCCATTTGTCCAAAGAAATAATCATTGAACAAAGACAAAGACAGGCGTGATTCTGAGGCATTTGAAAGATCAGTTCTTATTGTTCCAGAATAGTATATATATTGCTTCTAGCCGATTGACAAGTTCTACGTACTGCACCAACTTTTCTACGTCTTACATGTTCGACTTGTATACGGTAAGGTCCCAGAAAAAAAAATAGGAGATTGCTTCATTCGAAAGAGCGGAACCATATATTAGAAGGATATACAACATATTGAAGTTGTCTACATCTTTAATTGACCCCATCAATCCCCATTGATGATTTAATAGGCTAAAGTATACTAAGATAAAACTTTAGCCCTTGACCAATTCACAGAGAACATTTCAAACCTGGTCAAATTAGCCAAAAGCTTCAATTACTTTATTTCCAAATCGTGAGGAACTCTTCAAGCACCCATTACTATAAATACCTATACAAGCATTGATCATTGTATCACCAAATACCAATTTGCAATTTGCCTACATAAATCACAAGCTAACACAAGTTTAGATACTTGAAAGAAAATGGCTTCCAGTACACTTCTTCTCTTCACTTTGCTTGCCTTGGTCTCATCTCAAGCATTTGCTTCTGACCCCAGCCCCCTTCAAGATTTCTGTGTTGCTTACAATAGCTCTACAGTATTTGTGAACGGTTTAGTTTGCAAGAACCCAGATGATGTGAAACCGGAAGACTTCTTCTTCTCAGGCCTCGACAAGGCTGGCGACACAAGTACAAATCCCGGGTCAAGCGTCAACCTAGTCAATGTCCAAAAAATTGCCGGACTCAATACCCTGGGAATTTCTATTGCCCGTCTCGACTTTGCACCCAACGGCGGCCTCAACCCACCACACACCCACCCCAGAGCAACTGAAGTGCTCACCGTCATGGAGGGCACTCTCTATGTCGGGTTTGTGACGTCAGCACCCGAGTTCAAGCTCTTTTCCAAGGTGCTGAACAAGGGTGATGCGTTTGTTTTTCCCAAGGGACTCATCCATTTCCAGTTCAACATTGGAAATGTCCCTGCTGTTGCATTTGCGGGTCTGAGCAGCCAAAACCCCGGCTTGATCACTATCGCAAAGGCAATCTTCGGGTCAAACCTACCTATTTCTGATGATGTGTTAGCCAAGGCATTCCAACTTGATAAGAAGACTGTTGACTGGCTCCAGGCTCAGTTCTCGAATAACAACTAATCCATCTTCATAAGTTTTCTGAAATTGAGGAAATAATCTGCTAAAGATCTTGTCAAAAACATTTTATATATGATATGTAATAAATATTTTAGAATACAACTCTAGTGTTTGATTTGTTATTGTCAACAATAAAGCTAAAAAAATTCGTTAGTTATAACATGATATGTAATAATTTTTTTAGAATTCAAATTTAGTGCTCGATTTTTTTTATTGTCAAATGTCAAAAATAAAACCCTGCCTTTTTGGGCATGTTTGCATGAGTGAAAAAAAATTTTCAATAAGCCAGAAATGTCTTTCAATTAATACTTACTTTGTTTACCTCTGGATTGGGGCGATCACACTTGCTTGGTTCATTTCATTCTTTGGTTTGAATTTCAATGTTATTTACTGAAGCCCACCGGTTCGTAGAATCATGTAACTTAGGCGGGAATTCTAGTAATAGGCCATAGTAAACGGACCCTCTCTATATACACGCACACATATTATATAATATACAGATAGAGAATACTTAATTAAAAAGTTAAGAATAGTTATGGTCAAGACTGCATCAAACTTGCAATAAGTTTCAACTTCAGATATTGTAGCTATGGCGGGTTGAATAGCTAATTTGAAACTTCGAAAGTTCGGAATTAACTGATATTATAATTATACCCAACACCACTTCATTTATTTTTAACTCCAGTGTCTTTTTATTTTTCATGGATGCTAAATACATAAATTTGTAAAATAATATATATTGAGTGAAAATTAGAAAGAACAAATTAAAATACAACAGTACAAGTGTTATTAATTTATGTTCAAATTAGAGTGATGATTATCATTTATCATCGACCAGTGCTTAAGAAATCATAATAGATATGTGTTAGTAATGCATTTGAAAGATCAGTTCTTATTGTTCAAGAATATTTGCCTGTAACTAAATGCATATATATATATATATAGCCGATTGACAAGTTCTAAGTACTGCACCAACTTTTCCACGTTTTATGCGATCTGTTATGGTGTCTGTGGAAGGCGAGAAATGAGGAGGTATTTATGGCTAAAAAAGGTAACCCACAACTGATTTTAAAACAGGCCAAAGGAATGAGGACAGCAGCACCGGTACGGGGAAGCAATCAGAACCGTATGGTGGTACCTGTCAGTGTCCCAATTAGTAAATTTGAAATCCTAATTGACGGGTATTGGGATATGCACAATAAGGCGGGTACAGGGGTTATAATCTTGAATGCAACAGGTGAAGTAGTCATTGCGCAGGGGATCCTTTCAAGTCAGCAACCCATTAGAGGCAGAAGCACAAGCACTGCTAAACACTCTTGAACATGTACTGGCACGAGAAGAAGGATAGTATGTTGTATATTCAGATTGTAAAATTCTGGTAGAGGCAGTCCGCAAGAGAAGGCTAGAGGGGTTATCGTATTGGAAGGCAGCGGAGAAAGTAGCTCAATGTGTCATGAGTTAGGAAGGAGTTAGCGGGGAGAGTTCAGCTACAACAAGTTCCGAGAGCTAACCTTTACCAGTCGCATCTCTTGGCAAATTGGGCGAGGAAAAAGCAAGGGGTATTTACTGGTACGCCAAGCGCAACATTTATGGAGGAATTACAACTTACACCAACATCCCTTCACTCACTGTTCCAATTCCAGTTGGAGGTTTCAAGTGAACGAGAAAATGTGCGATGCGAAGTGCAGTCTGCATGCTATATCTCACTTCTGGCATGTCACTGCTTAAACCTTAGAGGCGCCTCAAAATTACAGGTAAAAACAGGCTAAAAAACGCAACAGAGGCCTTGTTTGTAGTTTACTGGTAATAGACAAGGAGTTGACAGAAGGTGAAGGGAGACAGTTTTACAATTGGGTCCTTCACTTTTTGGAAAATAGAAAGAGGTGGGTAGCTAGGATTTTTAGGCAATTTAAATTAATAGATAGTTGTTGGTAGTTATCTCTTTTTATTGGAATTTTTCTTTCTTGGTTATGTAATAGTTTGAACTTTTATTCAATAAATATAGTAGACCTACGGGTTTTTCTCAAAAAAAAAAAAAAAATACATACAAGTAATGTTTAGTAGTAATGTAACATTCAAGCTTCGCCCAGGTTAGCCATGTATATTACTGATCAGCTACTTCATGTGAAATTTGAGATGTTGTCGATCACATTTTTAGTTTAGAATAAGTTTTATGGTCAAAAGATTGCATCAAACTTACAATAAGTTTCAACTTCAGATATTGTGTAGCGCTTTGAATAGCTAATTTGAAAGTTCGGATCCACTTCATTTATTTTAGATCCCAATATCTTTTTCTTTTTTTTTCCAGGGATGCTACATACATAAAAATGCAAAATAATATACAGTGACTATTAGAAAGAACAAATTGAAATGAAACTATACAAGTGCTATATATTAATTTGTCTACATTAGAGAGATAATTATCAACGACCAGCTTAAGAAATCATACTAGATAAGTGTCATTAATGCATTTCAAAGATCAGTTGTTATTGTTCGAGAACTACATGTACTTAAATTGAACCAACCAAAAGAAAATAATATATAGTGCTCCTAGCCGATTGACAAGTTCGACGAATATTAAAAGGAACCAAGTATTCAAAATCAGACGTTCAAAATATTCATGGGTTTCAATATATTGCTTCTTTAATTAAAAATACTACAACATTGCTTCCTGTATCTAAATCAGATGTTCAAAATATTTGAGGATTTTTTCGTATGTAATTAAGTAGCAGACGAATAGTCATAATGCATTTACAATTATAAATTTGATGATCTACAATTTTTATTAAAATAAATGCACATGAATTTAAAAATATTGCTTCTTTTATTGAGAACTATAACATAAAAAAACATTCTCTCAAAATAACATTGAGTATTTATTTTTATATCTTAAAATATGTCTTCGTGCGAACGCACGGAAACAATACAATTATATATTTAATGCAATTTAAAGTAACTAATAGACAAGTCTTACCTGCTGCATCAATGCACTTTTCTACGGCGCACGTGTTTGACTTGTACACGGTAAAATCTCAGCAAAGCAACAGGTGTGAACTTGTCACCATCTTTAATAGAAAACAGATTGCTTCATCCGATCCGATAGATTGAGACCATCTATTTGAAAACACATTGTTAATTAGTGTATATACCTAGCTATGATTGAAGTTGTCTGCGTCTAAAATTAATTGAACTTAATTGTCTCCATCTTAGACTCCATTCCATCATCTCCCTTTCAATAGGCCAATGTATACTAAGATAAAAACTTCAGCCCTTGACCAATTCACACATAACATTTCAAAGCAGGACAAATTCGCCAAAAGCTTGAGCACTTAATTACTTTTATTTCCAAACCACGAGGAACTCTTCAAGCACCCACTACTATAAATAACCATACAAGCTTTGAACATTGTATAACCAAATAGCAATTTGCAATTTGCCTACATAAAACACAAGCTAACACAAGTTTAGATACTTGAAAGAAATGGCTTCCAGTACACTTTTTCTCTTCACTTTGCTTGCCTTGGTCTCATCTCAAGCATTTGCTTCTGACCCCAGCCCCCTTCAAGATTTCTGTGTTGCTTACAATAGCTCTACAGTATTTGTGAACGGTTTAGTTTGCAAGAACCCAGATGATGTGAAACCAGAAGACTTCTTCTTCTCAGGCCTCGACAAGGCTGGCGACACAAGTATGAATCCCGGGTCAAGCGTCAACCTAGTCAATGTTGACAAACTTGCCGGACTCAATACCCTGGGAATTTCTATTGCCCGTCTCGACTTTGCACCCAACGGTGGCCTCAACCCACCACACACCCACCCCAGAGCAACTGAAGTGCTCACCGTCATGGAGGGCACTCTCTATGTCGGTTTTGTGAGCTCAGCCCCCGAGTTCAAGCTCTTTTCCAAGGTGTTGTACAAGGGTGACGTGTTTGTGTTTCCCAAGGGACTCATCCACTTCCAGTTCAATATTGGAGATGTCCCTGCTGTTGCATTTGCAGGTCTGAGTAGCCAAAACCCAGGCTTGATCACTGTCGCAAAGGCAGTTTTTGGGTCAAACCCACCTATTTCAGATGATGTGCTATCCAAGGCATTCCAACTTGATAAGAAGATTGTTGACTGGCTCCAAACTAAGTTCTGAATTAGCATCTAAGTAATCTTCAAGATATCAGTCTGCTAGAAATTTGTCATAAAATGATATGTAATGAATTGTTTACAATTCAAATTTAGTGTGTAATATTTTATTGTCAATAATAAAGCCCTGCCTCTTGGGCATGTTCGAATTAAAGGATAAATGTTTCAATAAGCCATAAATATCTGACAATTGATACTAACTGTCATTGTCTCTGTATTGAGGCGATCACACTGGCTTTCTTTGTTTATTATTTGGTTAGAATTTCAAGTTTGTTTACTGGATCCCGTAAATATCAATACAAACTGACAATAACAAACCTATCAATTACCCTTGTTCATCTTTTATTGTACCAGGTAGCTTGACCAATTACAATTTCATGGGAAAGATTTAACTTTTTTTTTTTTTGAAAAAGTGGGGATACCACCAGCTTCATTACGAAACTAAAATGTTCATACAAGAGTAGCAAAACAAGAACTGAATTTAAAACTACATAAAATACCTAAGAGTAATGCCAACCATAAAACCTAAATAAAATGCGAAATAGTCCAAGAAAACAATACAATCAAGTAACAACATAAACTATAACACGAGCAGTGAAACTAGTAATCGAAAGTAGCTCTATCCATATACTTGTAATCGAAACTAGTAATCGAAATAGTGAAAGATTTAACTTGTCAACTTTCTTCCCTAATTATTATTATAAATATGAATTTCCAAACCTGACAAGGACAATACATATACTTTTCTGTTGACATCCACTGTATTGTGCTCTTCTTTAACTATTTATGTTTATTTCCATCTATAGATCAAACTTTGGACTGCTCTTCGTCGACATGAAAATTACTAACTTGTGCACAATGAACAGCGTACCAGTAAATCAAAATCTGAAAAAAAAAAATATTAAGCAATGAACATCGTACCGTTAAATCAAGGAGCCTTAGCGCGGGTCAGAGTTTCGGCGCGACGGCCTCTTGGTTTCGCCAACCCGGTTCGAGAAGGAAATGGCGGCAGGAGCGCTACAGAGTTTCAGCACGATCTCGAGAGAGAGAGAAACTGAAAAGTACGGGGAAGGGGTGGGGGTCGGGGAGAGGTGGTGTGAGACGAGGAGCGCGGCGAAAGGAGGGTCCGGATCGCCTAAAGTAACCCAATTTTTGGGTTTTGGATCGAGACCATCCGATTCTAATCCGTCGCTCAGGATCATGTCGAGATCCGAATTGGCGTCTCGGGATTCGTGCACCCATTACTGGATGAATGGTCTCAGATTCGAATCGGACGGTCCCGATCTAAAACCCAACTTTTGGGTTACTTCACTGGATCTGAATTCGGCGAAAGGGGGGTCGGGAGAGGACGAAAGAGCCAAACAAAGAGGAGAGAGGGTGGCGACTGGGAAGAGGAGTCCGGATCCTCTTCATTACCCATCTTTGCTTGGGTTAGAATTAGGACCGCCCGATCAGAATCCGAGCCAATCACTAATCAGGTCAAAGTTTATAATTAACGGGTTTCCTTTAAGTTTGTGGCAATAAATACAAACGGACTGGATTCAAATTCATAATTTGAGACATAGTGACAAATTAAAAGTTCGGGTTCAGTTCGGCAGGCTCAAAAATTCGTGATTCGGAAATAATTCGGATATAATTCGGAATTACTTTTAAATTTTACAATATCAAATAGAAAAATTAAAATTAAAATTAAGAATACAACACACAAAATCATACATATCTATCAACATAAAATCATAAAGCAATGTCTCCTTAAAAATACAAAAAGTTTACCGACTTCCTTTGAGATATCCTCCGTATTGAACTTTTATTTGATAACAAAGCAATGATCTGAACGGTTCAAGTTACAAGTAAACGGTCCAGATTGTCTAGAAGCATAAAACAAGGAGCATCAATTTGGAACGGATTCGAGGAACCAACATTTACTTTTTGCACACGACTCAATGCTTACATTTACCAGTGAATATACAGTAATTACCTTCTCCCGCGTTACAAATTCAATTTCTCCTACATAACAGAGTGCCGAATTTTTCCGAACTATACGTGTTTAATTCCGGCATTTTTTTTTCATAACCAAACAATTAAATAAAATAATATTAATAACTGATTTTTGAAAAAAAAAATTCAGTCATAACCAGACCGCCCCATTGGGGGGTGGTTTACCCTCAATCCAAACCACCCCACTGAGGGGCAGTTTACTCTGGCACAAAAACGCCCCCCCAGGGGACGGTTTGCTCTAGCTGGCTTATATTTGGCTGTTTTCTCTCTCCTGTCTCACCATAATTCACTCACTCTTCTTCTTTTAATCCATCATGCTCTCAAACAGTGCTCCGAGGTGATTTTTAGGTGATTCTGAGGCAATTGCGCTCAACAGTGACCGAGTCAGGGCTCTACAACTGCTGGTGTCGCGCCGTCATCCACTTCCAGAAGCCGATTATGAGGCGATTGCGCTCAACAGTGACCGAGGTATGGATCACAACATAAGTTAATTAAATAAGTTCATAGCGTAACTGAGCAAATAAGTCTGGAATATAAGATAGAAATATGAATACAACATATGCTAAATTAACTCTCCTTGCATCCGAACAGACCAAGTCTGCTTCTTAGGTTTCTGGAAGTGGATGACGGCGCGACACCAGCAGTTGTAGAGCCCTAACTCGGTCACTGTTGAGCGCAATCGCCTCAGAATCACCTAAAAATCACCTCGGAGCATTGTTTGAGAGTAGAATGGATTAAAAGAAGAAGAGTGAGTGAATTATGGTGAGACAAGAGAGAGAAAACAGCCAAATATAGGCCAGCCAGAGCAAACCGCCCCCTGGGGGGGCATTTTTGTGCCAGAGTAAACCGCCCCTCAGTGGGGCGGCCTGGTTTGAGGGTAAACCGCCCCCCAGTGGGGCGGTCTGGTCATGACTGAATTTTTTTCAAAAATCGGTTATTAATATTATTTTATTTAACTGTTTGGTTATGAAAAAAAAATGCCAGCGCTTAATTCGTATAATTTGTTAAATTCGCGAATTGAACGTTTAATTCGCGAATTACCGTATTATTTGCGGATTGATACGCTGTTGGCTCAAAAACGTTTAATTCGCGAATAATTCGCAAATTAAACGCGAACCGTGTGACTATGATTTGAGATAGCTCATGTCAATGTTGTAAAATGCAGTTTTGTTCATGCATGCGGATTTTAATGCAGACTTATATATGCTGATTTTAAACTACATATTAATTTATTTCCACTCAAAACATGCAATATATTCCATTAAAAATAACTTGTGTCATATGTCAGAGGAAATAATTACATCGAATTCCAGCATATTAAAATCATTAAGTGAATTGAGTCTAGGCATATCAGAATTGGGTCTAAGTAGAGACATTGATCCTAAAGTAACTCCCTAAATTAACCATATGCAAATAATTTTTTGACACTTAGTGATATAATCACATGATACCAGATGCAAATAATTGCATAACTAAAAATCAACATGCCTCTTTAAATTGACAATATGCGATTTTCATGCGAAACCGCATATATGAGACTGAATGAAGATTTTCATGCGGAATCGAACTGCATAAGCATATACGGCCGCATGGTTTTTTTTTTTACCGATCCAGCTCTGATTCGCACGAATCATAATGCGGATCCAACGGTTCGAAGAATCAAATAATTTAGGCTGAAATTCAAATAATTGAATTTGGTAGTAAACGGACTCTCTTTGATGCACTCACACGTGTATTATATAGATAGATATTGTATAGATAAAAAGTAAAGAAATTTGACACAAGTTTCATTATTAATTGAATTATTTTAAATTTGAACAATTCATAGTTAACATGATATAAAATACCGAGTAACATTAAAATTGTATTGAAAATTGATAGACAAGAAATATATAATGTTAACAACATTTTTTTATAGATATTTTCTTAATATTATATTTTTACTTGATTTGAGATGGTATTTTTAGGATGGTCAGTTTAAATTATTGTTAATAATTCTTAATTATTCTTTTGTTTATGTCAGACTTATGCAATATGAAGCATCGATCTTGATCTCAATCGTATCGCTATGGATTTGAACGTATATATTGAAACTTGAAAGTATTAAACGTCAGCACTCACAATAATATTGACTAAAATTAATAATTACACAAGATCTTAACAGTACTTAAATTTGCAAGCAATCTATAATGTTAACAAGCAATCTATCAGTACTTCAAATTGATAGACAAGCTATAGCTAGTTATTTAGAACCCTGATTTCATATATATATAGTGCGGTATATAATGTATCAGAAAATCATTTTCGTAATATAACTATAAAATTAAAAATGTACTAAATGTCGACTCAATGTACTTGGTCTTGGTTACAAGTAGGACTGATTAATGAGCGAGCATGAGCGAGTTGGGATATGCTCATGCTCAGCTCATTAAGTTAATGAGTGATAATAAGCGAGTTGATAACAAGCGGGTTGTTAATGAGCGAGTTATGATCAAATTAAGAAATCAAGCTTATTTAAATTTTGTTTTGAGTTTTTGTTTAAGATACATCATTTAAAAACTAGTTTTTATTTATAGAATTTAATTAATTGTCATAATTCAATCTAATTAAACAATACATAATTTAACAAAAAAAATTGTCCATAAGCAAATTTAACAAAATCAAACCGCTCACTTCTTGTCGGTTCTCATGGCTCCACATGCCACATACTCGCATCTATCTCCTTGTTCATATCTAAAAATTTGCATTATCAAAACAATAATAAAAATACATCTTCAACAATAATAGAAATTTACTGTTAAACAAAATAAATAAATTGGCCAAAAATGTAGTCCGTCTTGAATTAACAAAATAAATAAATTTTAGTACTGTTAAACCATACCAACCAACCATAATGTAAAACTATAAATTTGTCCAATTTTAATTTTGATTCAAGGAATTGGATGTGACAGAATTCATGTAACTCGGTTATTAATGAGCGAGTTATGAGCAAGTTGGGGTATGATCATGTTTGGCTCCTTAAGTTAACGAGCGATAATGAGCGAGTTGATAATAAATGAGCTGTTAATGAGCTTTTAGCGAGCGAGTTATGAGTAATTTACTCACCTCTAGTTATAAGCGCAATTGTCTTCTTCATAAAAAAAAAAAAAATCAATAGGATTTGTCTACCCATAACAAGCACAATTCAATTCCCAGCCCATATTTCATTTCTTCCTCTCTTCTGTTTTTTTTTTTTTTGGGGTCCATTAATTATAATTTTTGTGCTACCAACCTACCTTTACTCAAAATCCGATCCAATTCACCCAAACAATCAAACCCAAACCCGATAACCACAAATCCATTTGTCCAAAGAAATAATCATTGAACTAAGACAAAGACAAAGACAGGCGTGAATCTGAGGCATTTGAAAGATCATTTCTTATTGTTCCAGAACAGTATATATATTGCTTCTAGCCGATTGACAAGTTCTACGTACTGCACCAATTTTTCCACGTCTTGCATGTTTGACTTGTACACGGTAAGGTCCCAGAAAAAAAAAATAGGAGATTGCTTCATTCGAAAGAGCGGAACCATATATTAGAGGGATATACCACATATTGAAGTTGTCTACATCTTTAATTGACCCCATCACTCCCCATTGATAATTTAATAGGCAAAAGTATACTAAGATAAAACTTTAGCCCTTGACCAATTCACAGAGAACATTTCAAACCTGGACAAATTAGCCAAAAGCTTCAATTACTTTATTTCCAAATCGTGAGGAACTCTTCAAGCACCCATTACTATAAATACCTATACAAGCATTGATCATTGTATAACCAAATACCAATTTGCAATTTGCCTACATAAATCACAAGCTAACACAAGTTTAGATACTTGAAAGAAAATGGCTTCCAGTACACTTTTTCTCTTCACTTTGCTTGCCTTGGTCTCATCTCAAGCATTTGCTTCTGACCCTAGCCCACTTCAAGATTTCTGTGTTGCTGACAATAGCTCTAAAGTATTTGTGAATGGTTTAGTTTGCAAGAACCCAGCTGATGTGAAACCAGAAGACTTCTTCTTCTCAGGCCTCGACAAGGCTGGCGACACAAGTAAGAATCCCGGGTCAAGCGTCAACCTAGTCAATGTCCAAAAACTTGCCGGACTCAATACCCTTGGAATTTCTATTGCCCGTCTTGACTTTGCTCCTAACGGCGGCCTCAACCCACCGCACATTCACCCAAGAGCAACTGAAGTGCTCACCGTCATGGAGGGCACTCTCTATGTCGGGTTTGTGACGTCAGCCCCCGAATTCAAGCTCTTTTCCAAGGTGCTGAACAAGGGTGATGCGTTTGTTTTTCCCAAGGGACTCATCCATTTCCAGTTCAATATAGGAAATGTCCCTGCCGTTGCATTTGCAGGTCTGAGTAGCCAAAACCCTGGCTTGATCACTGTGGCAAAGGCAGTTTTCGGGTCAAACCCACCTATTTCAGATGATGTGCTATCCAAGGCTTTCCAACTTGATAAGAAGACTGTTGACTGGCTCCAGGCTCAGTTCTCCAATAGCAACTAAGCAATAATTTTTTTATCAATTAGAAAATAATCTGGTATAGATTTGTTACTAACATGATGATATGTAACAAAATGTTTACCATTCAAATTTAGTGTGTAATCTATTATCATCAATAATAAAACCCTGTCTCTTGGGCATGTTTGCATGAGTGGATAAAAGTTTCAATAAGCCATAAGTATCTTACAATTAATACTTGCTGTCTTTTCCTCTGGATTGAGGTGATCATACTTGCTCGGTTCATGAGAGGTAGCCTTTATAAAAACAAAATGGAGCCTTCCCGCACTGAACAGCATTACTGAAGAAGCCATGCCTTCTTTGTGAAAGTGCAGTGAGAATTCTATGATCACTGAGCGCACTACCGTGACCAATATTAAAAGTTAATACTGGATCTATCGAGAGGTAGAAAATTAGTTAGAGGGAGAACACTCTTGTCAGTATCGAATCTGTACCAGTAAGGTACCAATCTTAATGTTGTCATTCTTTTGGTTAGAATTTCAAATGATACAGTAATATCTAGAAAGGAACATCAACCAACTTTTAGGATGCACACTAATTACCATCCTAAAGTCAAAAGGTCTAATTTCATTATTTATCTTCGATGACATACTGTAAGACGACATGCATCAAATATGTTCAAATTGTTGTAAACTAAAATTCTGGCACACAACAGTTAAAGATTTTAAATCCAAGCACATGACATAAGATACATTTATTCTGTAGAGTTTGCCTATTCAAAGAATAGTACCTAATTTTGAAATAGTAGAGATATATAAAATAGATAATGTGGACTCCTATTTGCTTCCAGGAAAATTAATTCCAAGGAGGGTAATTTGATTTCCTCAATTTGATGTACCTATTCTTATTAATAAGTGGAAGATTTAACTTGGGAACTTTCTTACCTAATTATGCTTATAAATATGAATTTCCAAACCTGACAAGGACAATACATATACTTTTCTGTTGACATCCACTGTATTGTGCTCTTCTTTAACTATTTATGTTTATTTCCATCTATTATCTATAGATCAAACCTTGGACTGCTCTTCGTCGACATGAAAATTACTAACTTGTGCACAAGGAACAGCGTACCAGTAAATCAAAATCTGACCAAAAAATAAAAATAAAAATTAAGCAATGAACGTCGTACCATTAAATCAAGGAGCCTTAGCGCTGGTCAGAGTTTCGGCTCGACGGCCTCTAGGTTTCGCCAACCCGACTCTAGAAGGAAATGGCGGCAGGAGCGCTACAGAGTTTCAGCAGGATCGAGAGAGAAAGATAGAAACTGAAAAGTAGGGGGAAGGGGTGGGGGGTCGGGAGAGGAGGAAAGAGCGAAACGGAGAGGAGAGGAATTCACATCCTCTGAGATATCTCAAACTTTGCGTGACTTTTTGGAATACCTCAATCGTTCAAATACGTTCTGCACGAATCTCAAAGCTCAAATAGTACTGTCCCTACGTTCCCCCCGAATAAGCACCGGACACGTCGGTCACGCAAAAATTGAGATATCTCAGAGGAGTCGCGCAGGGTGGAGACTGGGAAGAGGAGTCGGAGTCCGGATCCTCTGCATTTCCTCTCATTGTTTGAGTTTGAATATAGACCGTTCGATCAGAATCCGAACTAATCTGATCGAAGTTTTTAATTCACGGGTTCTCTTTTTAAGGTCCTGTTTGGCTGTGAACTCAAACCGTGGGAAAAAAAAATTTCTTACTAAACAGTAAAAATCAGTTCACTTTTTTCTTTTTCCTGTGCTCAATCATGTTCCTCTTTTACCGCCGAACAGGCCTAAGGGTCTGTTCGGCAGACCACTGGGAATAGGAATGGGTACGGGATTTGAACTGTGAGTTACTGTTCACATGGGAAAAAAAAATTCAGTTGAACTGAATTTTTTTTTCCCGCGTGAACAGTAACTCGCGGGAAGTCGTCCGAACAGGTCCTAAGTGTCAATAAATACAAACGGAATGGATTCAAGTTCATAATTTGAGATAGCTCATGTATATGAATTCTCTCCGAGGACTAAGAGTCTGAGAGCGATTGCGGTACTTTTTTTTATCGATCCAGCTTTGATCCGTACGGATCATAACGCGGATCCAACAATTCGAAGAATCAAATATTTAGGCTAAAATTTAAATAATTGATGTGATAGTAAACGGACTCATGAATTGGGTTGCAAACGAATCGAACCGAATTGAACTTATCTCAGGTTGAACTTGGTTTGAATTAATTTTGAATTGAATTTTTTATGAACTCAATTTCGAATCTTTCACGAACTTTTTTACGACAAGGAATAGTGGTCGTAGTCTCCGAGAGTGAGAGGTTAAAGTCGTCTAGGGTTTCAAAACTCAGAGCAACGGTTACAATTTACGAGTTATAACTTATGGCTAGGTGACCTTATATTTTAACATTTAAGTCATCAACGGAAATCAATAGTTCACGTTACTTTGAGATTTGAACTAAAATAGTTTGCGAATCTATTTCTAATGAACTACGATTTTTTTTGTAAGCCCTACATATGATACACTCAATATAGATAGATCTTGTATAGATAAAAAGAAAAGAAATTTGATACAAGCTTCATCATCAATTGAATTATTTTAAATTTAAACAATTGATAGTTAACATGATATAAAACAGTATTGTAAAAAACAGTGTTAACAGCCGATTAAATGGCCTTTTAATCAGAAACGGCGGTCAAACCGTTACGAATATGCTTAACGGATGTCTATTAGCGGATAAAAACGATTAATTGGCCGTTTTTTCCGATTAATCGGCCGTTTTACCGTTTAATCGTCCGAGTGTGTGATAATAAAGTTTATAAATAATGTATTTTAGTTTTATTTGTGCTTGAATATGCATCCAATATTTTTTATATATGTTTTTTTTCTTACTTACTTTGAAATTTATTAATTCTTCTATTATTTATATACCATATATTTTTCTTACTTATTGATTTAATTTTTTCAATTAGTACGATATGTTTATTTATGAAATTAAGTTATTATCATAAATTAAATTTAGTGATTTTATGTTGAAATGTTTCCTTTCTTTCAAATAATATGTTATTATAGTATTTGAAAAAACTTAATTCTCAAATTTATTTTTCATTAAATAAATGTGTTACTTACACATGCAAAATACTTATGTGTTAAGAAGAAATAGGTGTAGTGTCATGTTATAATAATAAAACTAACTTAAATTAAGTTTATCTGATAAGTTTAATGAGTTAAATAAATTATTTTTAATAAATTATGATATATATACATAAATTTAATAGAAACGTTAAATTGTCTGCATAATTCCGATTAATCAGTCGTATACCGATTAATCGCTTGGCGGCACCCCGTCCGTCCGACGACCGCATACCATTATTTACAACACTGATATAAAATACCGAGTCACATTAAAATTGTATTGAAAATTGATAAACAAACAATATATAATGTTAACAACATTTTTATAGATATTTTCTTAATATTATTTTTTTACTTGATTTGAGATTGTATTTATAAGATGGTCAATTTAAATTATTGTTAATAATTCTTAATTATTATTTTGTTTCTGTTGGACTTATGCAATATGAAGCATCAATCTTGATCTCAATCGTATCGCTATGGATTTGAATGTATTGAAAGTATTAAACGTCAGCACTCACAATAATACTGACTAAAATTAATAATTACACAAGATCTCAATAGTACTTAAATTTGCAACACAAGATCTTTTTATGTTGCATAATAGTGTCAAATGTGTTGCACTATCTTCTGCTCAGAAATTATTTGGAAGAAAATTTATTCTTCATTCTTAATACCATAATTTTTACGTCCAATACTCCAGTACTTCGGCTACGTGTAGATAAAATTGTATGTGTATTGTTATCAAATATGTACTGACTAAAAAAATATCTATAGCTCTAATAAAAAAAAAAGTGGTTTATAGCCTATTGCCCTAGGTCTGAAAAAGCTCTCTGATTTCATATATATAGTGCGGTATATAATGTATCAGAAAACCATTTTCGTAATATAACTATAAAAATTAAACAAAGACAAAGACAGGGTCTTTTGTGGTTTATAAACTGTTGATTTGATTAGTGTCATGTTTTGTTTTAGCATATATATGTTCTTTGTTTCTATGGATGTTGTAGGTATGATCTTCATACTTATTTTTTGTTTAGTTTGTGTTTTCTACTAGGTGGAAATGTACTAGAAAGGTGGTACTATGAACAGTTCAAACTTGTAATGGTTTTCGTTATGCAATGGAAATCGGTGGGATTCTCCACTTTTTTCGAAAAAAAAAAGACGGTGATCGATAATTCTGAGGAGAAACTCACCCCTCTGCTTTTGTGTTGCTGACTGTCGTGCGTGGTTGGTACGTTGCTTACTAGTATCGCCTCCAAACTGTGACCCATTTTTTTTTTTAAATCGCGATTTGTGATTGGTAAGTAATTGGCACTGTCTCTCATTGGAAGCTAATAGTTTTGTTTGTGTGGTTAAATCAGAAATTTAATTTAATTTCTAATTCACTACTGTGTATTACTTTGTAATTAAGTGTTACCTAAATACAATATGGTTAATTTCATTGATTTAACTATTACTAGTAATTTCTAATTCAGCGTGTATTTGGTAAGAGTGCTCGAGAAGTCAATATATACAAGTGTCAAGTTAATTGGTAACTCTAATCTGATAATTTTATTTGTTAAAGTAATTTTTTTGGCAACCATATATACTCTTCTTTTTAATTGTGCCATGAATATTTTTGACAAAAATCCTAGCTACAACTCTCTACGTACTCCACCAACTTTTCTACGTCGTACATGTCTAAGGTCCTAGCAAAACTAAAATAGGTGATAGCTTCATTCGAAAGAGTGGGACCATCTATTTGAAAACACTTTGTTTATTACAGGGATATACCTCAGATTGAAGTTGTCTAAATCTTTAATTGACCCCTTCATCTCTCATTTAATATATAGGCCCAAGTACAGTGACATGAAATTTTAGCCGTTGACCAATTCACATAGAACATTTCAAAGCTGGACTAAATAGGCCAAATCTTCAAATTATTTTATTTCCAAATTGTGAGAAACTCTTCAAGCACCCACTACTATAAATAACCATACAAGCTTTGGTCATTGTATAACCAAATACCAATTTGCCTACATAAATCACAAGCTAAAACAAGCTAAAGATACTTGAAAGAAATGGCTTCCAGTACACTTTTTCTCTTCACTTTGCTTGCCTTGGTCTCCTCTCAAGCATTTGCTTCTGACCCCAGCCCACTTCAAGATTTTTGTGTTGCTGACAATAGCTCTACAGTATTTGTAAATGGTTTAGTTTGCAAGAACCCAGCTAATGTGAAACCAGAAGACTTCTTCTTCTCAGGCCTCGACAAAGCTGGCGACACAAGTAAGAATCTCGGGTCAAGCGTCAACCTAGTCAATGTCCAAAAACTTGCCGGACTCAATACCCTTGGAATTTCCATTGCTCGTCTGGACTTTGCTCCTAATGGCGGCCTCAACCCACCACACATTCACCCAAGAGCAACTGAAGTGCTTACCGTCATGGAGGGCACTCTCTATGTCGGGTTTGTGACGTCAGCCCCCGAGTTCAAGCTCTTTTCCAAGGTGCTGAACAAGGGTGATGCGTTTGTTTTTCCCAAGGGGCTCATCCATTTCCAGTTCAACATTGGAAATGTCCCAGCCGTTGCATTTGCGGGTCTGAGTAGCCAAAACCCAGGCTTGATCACTGTCGCAAATGCGGTGTTCGGGTCAAACCCACCTATTTCAGATGATGTGCTATCCAAGGCATTCCAACTTGATAAAAAGACTGTTGACTGGCTCCAGGCTCAGTTCTCGAATGGCAACTAATCAATCTTCAACATTTTTTTGTAAATGAGGAATAATTGATCTGCTAAAAAATTCGTCAGTTATAACATGATATGTAATAAATTGTTTATAATTCAAATATAGTGCTTGATTTTTTATTGTCAAATGTCAAAAATAAAACCCTGCCTCTTTGGGCATGTTTGCATGAGTGAATAAAAAATTTCAATAATCCAGAAATGTCTTTCAATTAATATAATTACTTTGTTCATTCTTTGGTTTGAATTTCAAGGTTATTTACTGAAGCCCAAAAATATCAATATAAACCGACAATAGCAAACTATCAATTGCCCTTGCTCCTCATTTCTTGTACCAGATGACCTGGCCAGTTGCAAAGGGTTTGGGCTATCAGAATGTACCACTAATATGTAAAGATATTTCATGTTAAAGATTAACTTTTGAACTGTGTTACTTAATTATGATTTTAAATATGAATTTCTGTCCTGAAAAGCCCAATACACATACTGTTCTGTTGACATCCACTGTATTGTGCTTTTCCTTAATTATTCTTGATATCTAAGTAAAAATGACTAACTTGTGCATAAGGAACGGCCTACCAGTAACAAATTTGAAAAGGAAATACTAAGCAATGGACAGCATACTAGTAATCAAGGAGCCATGGTGCGGGTTAGAGTTTCAGTGACATAAGGAACGTACCATGATCTGATCGTGATTTGGTGTATCCGTCGGGCGAATTAACCAGTCAAAAGGTCGAGTTGGGAAAGAAAGGAAAAGAGGCGAAGCGAGCAAGGTTCGGTCAGGCGTTCAATTAAGATAGAATCGCTGCTAAATAGACCTCCTATATCTTCATAGGCAACCGAATTCCAATTCCAATTGCTCAGTTGAAAGTTAAATCTCTACCAGAACTGCGAAGTTGTAAAGGAAAATCGAACTCTTGATTTTTGAGTTACCAACAATTTTTAATTCTTTTTTTCTAACCAACGTGTGTTACACTTATTTCTCTCCGCTTAATTGGAAGTTTATTGGAGCTCATTTTATATTTTTTTTATTTTTTTACTATTTATTAAGATGGGTACAAGAATTTTGTACCCATCTTAATAAATAGTAAAAAATTTCAAAAAAATGTAAAATTTGATTTGGAATTACATTTTATTTAAATAATCATGTTGAATGGTTTGGATCAACGATTTGGACTTTGAAAATAAAAAAACCATCGTTATAACTTTGTTGTAACTCAAAATTATTGTAACTTGATTCCTCCTCTATATATTATACAGATATAGTATACATAAAAAATTAAGAAATTTGATACAAATTTCATCATTAATTAAATTATTTGAAATTTGTACAGTTCATTTAACATAATAGAATACAATATAGAGAAATATTAAAAATTGATAAACTACAGATCAATAATGTTAACATGTTTATAAATGTTTTCTTAAAAAAAAGTAGCAACACGCCAGTTAACATTTTAGATAAAATAGCTTGTGTGTCGGTATCAGATATGTATTCGATATACATATTGCGCGCGGCATATAATGTATTGGAACACCATTTTCTTTTCTTTTTTTAAGGTTGGCGGTTAGGAACACCTTTTGCATAATATAACTATAAATTAAATGTACTTGGGACAAAATAAATTAACATAGCAAATCAATTCGTACTTTTATTAGTTACATGCACAAGGTCCAATATACTAACACAATTTTGCCTACTCAAATATTATTTAATGGAATGACACAACCATAATACTACTGAACCCATTTGAATATATGTCCGACCATTCACATAAAATTTAATAATTTCTTTTTAACAGTATTTTTTTGTGAATATCCAAACCTTCAGAACTGGGCCTGGTTCCACGCAAATAAAGCCCTATTATAATAACAGCCATATACAATTTGAAATTTTTTTAAATTAGATTTCTATTGTAGAAATACTAAATAAAATCTAAACCATACAAATATATGAACGATATGCATGCCTAACTAATTGTTACTCTCTTCAGGGGCAAATGGCACAAATTCATGGATCCGAATCTGCTGTAATGAACAGTAAATTCTTGCAATTTAAATTCAGCTGTCGAATTTTTTCGAGATGCGTATACAGGAAAACTAGCTGTCTCAAGATGTGTTCTCGAAAAAAATTTGACAACTGAATTTGGATTGTAGAGATTTTAGGATTATGTTCATATATCTCGGAATTGCAGCGGATTTATTTCCCAAATTCATACAGATCCTACTATAATAATCTTTATTACGATAACTAGTATTTGGTCTAGTAGCTAAGACACACAGTCTCTATGTGAGAAGTCATGGATTCGAAACAAATCCAGATAGAAAAAATCATTTGTTATAATAACAAAGGTATTAAATAGTTAGATGGGTTGAATTCCAACTTTGCTCAAAAAAAATAATAATAATCCTTATTACTAAATTAAATCAACACTGCCGGAGCAAAAACAAAAGCGCTCATAATATTGAGGTTGGGTTTCTAAAACAAAATAAAGACCAGACTGTAGGCAAAATGGCAACCATTGGCTCTCAACACCTACAACGCAACACCCCTCATGACTTTAAAAGCTCTCTACCGAAATTCCCAATTTGAACCAAAATTTGTTGCACCGACAGAGAAAATTATATATAGAGGAGGTGAGGCAAGATGACCGGTTTCCGGCGAACTGTCTCACTCCCAGCACTAGCTGCTGTTGCGAAGCGGACGGCATATAAGATCCGCTCTGCTAGTCTCCCGGTGCGGTTCCATCCCATTGTATCCCGCCTGAACGATGACGTGACATCCCTTGTATCGTGGTCTTCCTCCTGCACCAAATCTCCTTCTGCCAAATGGCTGTCTGAGGGCGCCAGTCGTATATCTGTCATTCTCATCTCTCTGTTTGAACTGATGCAGCACCCTCTGGCAGTGGACCAACTCCGTGATTCATTGGTCACAAGCGACGTCTCGGAAGATATACTCCGGTTGGTTGACTCGTACGACACGTTTCGTCAGGTCCTGTTGAATCTCGGGCAGCTCCAGGCAGAGACAAGGGCATCATTTCGTAGGAAAAATCAGTCGCGCATTGCCTCGGCCGTGCGCGCACAGCGTTTGGCCACACGTGAACTGGAACAACTTGCCTCAATTACACAGGAAGCAGCACAAACAAAACCACCACCTCCTGGGACCGCAACCGCATCGGAGGACGTCACAACAGGTGTTTCCACGTTGCCGCTATCCTTGTGTAGTGCCATGGCCGCATTGGCTGCTGCGTCAACCGTGGTTTTTGTCGGGCTCGCAGCATTGTCCGATCAATCAACAATTTTGCCTACACCCATTGCAGTGGGCCCCACAAAAGTAAGCCGGGGTACCACGAAGACAACATGGGTGGCTGGTGTGATGCAATGGAGATCAAGGATGAAAAAACAAGCAGCAGAGGAGGAAGAAAGGAAGGCGAGACAGGCGGCACTCGACCAGTTCGACCTGTTGGAGGAATGCATGAAGGAAATGAAGAGCAGAATTGAGGAGCTTTACAGAGGTCTAGTCAGAGCTAGAGTATTCTTGCTCAATGTCTTATCATCTAGATGTTGATTAAAGGGATTAAAAGAGAGGTTTTTCAATTTATTTGAGCAATTGTGCCGCTTTTTTTGCCTTTACTTATATTTTCCTCTCATTTTAAAATGATTATATGATATGGATCATATATACTAACTACCACATACATTTTTGTTCGTTTTATTCATTTCAAATGACAGTGAATAGTTAAGTAACAAAAAATTACAGGGGAACTAATTTGTGAGCTTTGTGGGTGCTTTGAATCTGATCAATCGACAATTTCCTTCATAAAAAAAGCCCTACAGACTATGATTTTTTTTTTTTCATGCATGGCTAGCTGTTACAGCAATTCAGCCATTTTAAGCCTATTTCTTCTACTGGGCCTATTTAAAAGCGATCAAGGCCCAATAACTAATAAGCTCAACATACTAACATTCTCAAGTCCAAAATAAAACCTGAGAGTGCAAAAGGGAGATTTTTTTATAAACCATAAATGAAAAAATCGAATTTAGGATTCCAGTATGAGTGCTTTGATTTTTATATAAAACAATAAAGAACGAGTTGCCAACTCGTTTTTCACTTCTTTTTTTCTCAGAGAACGAGTTGGCAACTCGTTCTTGATTTTTTTTATTTTTTTGTCGAAAAAAATATTTTTTAAGTGGGGAACGAGTTCCCCACATTTTTTTCACATTTTATAATTTATTGGAGAACGAATTGGCAACTGGTTCTCCACTTAAAAAATAATTTTTTTTCGTAAAAAATGAAAATAAATTAAGAACGAGTTGGCAACTCGTTCTCTGAGAAAAAAAAAATGTGGGGAACGAGTTGGTAACTCGTTCATTATGGTTTTTATAAAAATTAAAACACTCATACTGGAATTCTAAATTCGATTTTTCCATTTATAGTTTATAAAAAAAAATCCCTGCAAAAAGCATGTGAGGTTAATTGTCAGGACAATACCCAGAAACATATTTTATTTTATTTTATTTTATTTACATACTTAGTGCCTTATATAATAATGGTCATGTGGTTTTCTTTAGAATTAAAGGTCACAGAAGTTTGTCTTTTGATGAAAGTTCTATTGCTGATTTGTTACGTAGGAAAGGTACGTAGGGATCTCTTTTTGTTTGCTTTTCTCTTCCAAATGATTTTTCACTAATAGCAGTAGATTAGTGCGGATCCATATCCTCTGCAGTTACACAGCACATGCATGTGCCAGTGCTGCGCCCCTGCTCTCCTTCTTTGCTAAGCAATTTCTCCATTGCACCTTGGAAAAAGTTGTGCTGCATGCGCCGCCTTCTTGTCCAACTGATTTCTCCATGCACGCCGGATGATTTAGACTTCAGAAGTTCAGAGATAACACAATTAATGCATGTGGTGCGCTGCAGAAGATCAAACTCGGTGGACCTAGCTAAGGGTGCAACCAAATCGGGTATGGATCGAATAGTGATAAATTTATACCCGTATTTATTTATATTTTTTAAATATTGATACATATCCTGATATAGATACATATTGGATATTAAACGTATACGAAGACGAATCATATATTAAAGGAATACGTATATGGATGTAATTTGAATCTTCAATTTTAAAATTGTGAGAAAATTAACATATTATTCAATAAATTGTTTTCCTCATTAGAAAATAAAAATAATATAAAGTATGGATTAATAAAAAAATAATCACCAACAAAACAATATTTTTAATCAAAAGATACTAACAAAAAAACTATTTTTCCTATATGATTCTTAAATAAACAGACATCACAAAATAAAAAATACGGATAATTATCTGTATTTGTATCTGTATGTATGTGTTTCTAAAACTGCAAAATAATTTATGTATTTATAAAATATCCGTACTCATTTATTCGAATACGACAAAATTTAAATACGGATCCGATCCGTTTGCACCTCTGGAACCCACATTTTTTTTTCTGAATTTGCTCTCTTATTTTGCATGGAAATATATTTTCCGAAAGCTACAATAATTTACATTATGAAGTGTGTTCAACATTGAAAAATACAGCACAGAAGAGGAAGTTGACTTGTCAACCGACTTAACAAATAAAATCTGATCCAGTGGTGTCATGGATACAAAAAGGGACAAAACAATATGGGCTTTTGGTACCACTATAGAAGAGAAGAATTTATGCCATGTAGATTAGGAAACCATCCATTAATCAGGTATCCATTATTGAAACCACCTCATATGCTAGAGATGGATACCCCTCACCTAACCAGCTGGCAAGTGTTACAATCTATGTTGCGGGTCGTAATACTAATTACCATTGTGAGATAATCTGTGAATTATTTGCAAATTATTCATCTTCAAAAAAAATTCAATGAAAATACAAATTAAACAGATTTCTAAATTATTAGTGAACTTCACAATTTATTCTCAATGTATATTTGAATTATTCGCACTAATTGTTTTCCTTTTATTCTCCAATTATACTCATGTTATATCACAATTTATTATCTATTTCACACTGAATCTCTTGAATCTATGGCAAGTGTTATAATCTATGTTGCTGGTCGTAATACTAATTACCATAGTGAGATGATTTGTGAATTATTTGTGAAGTATTCATCTTCAAAATCTTTCCAATGAAGATACGAATAAACTGATTTCTACATTATTCGTTAACTTCACAATTTATTTTCAATTTATACATGAATTATTCGCATAATTTTTTTTATTTTTGTTCTCAAATTATACTCATGTTATATTTGAATATCAAATTTTAGAGTAAGGCTTGGATGTTATGGATAGCATAAGGTCATCCGTCAATCCGTGCTACGGTCTCAAAAATTTATTGAATAAACTTCAAACTTCGATCTAAGTAACTCAGTAAATTGGTTATATCATGAACTTGTAAAATACCAATTTTTAATATTTTTGAAATATTTTTACTATTTCTTATATTTTATGGAAGATAGCAAAAAAAAATGACTTAAAAATAAAAGAAAATTGTCAATATTTTAGACATTTTTTTACTATCTTTCATAAATCATAAAAAAATAGTAAAAAAATTCTAAAAATAATGAAAAATTGTATTCTACAAGTTCATTATATAATTAGTTTACTGAGCTACTTAAATCGAAGTTAAAAATTTTTACGATGGATTTTTTAAGTCGTAGCACAGATGACCTTATGTTATCCATAGCATTCAAGCTTTACTCCAAATTTTAAACCAACCCTGCATTATTTCAATTCTATATTTGTGACTATGCTAACCACACGCATGCTTATAAATTTTGATACTCATAGCTAATGAGATATACCTAAAGCGGCATATAATTTTAGAGGGTATATAATTTTAGATTTGACATCTCATTTAGTACAAAAGTATAATTTTAGCATTATCTGAAAGTGGCACATTCCGACAATTTACAAAAATTGTGAAGTATAATTAAGTGATTCTCTTAATATTATATCAAATTAAGTAAGTATTACTTGTATATATATATCCATCTTTTGATTCTTTTCTATGTAAATTGCATGAACCGGTCATTCTTGCTTTATTTTTTTTAAGGGTCAGTGAGGAATGGCTCACTAACATTTTGTATCAAGTAAAAAATATTTACAAGACATAGTCCGCTAGGTCAAGCCCAGATCAAATACCAGAAACGCCTTACATTATTGCTTTATTAATTCACATATATATGGACTTCCCGTGCAACATCCAAAAATTGAAGAAACATTCTTTCTGTTATTTTTATTTATACCCAATACACAATTACAGTACCACAAAAAGCCACAGGAGATCCTGACTCTTTTATTCCGCTTTATTCTCGCATATAACAACTTGGTAGAAGGCATCGTTTCTTTTGTGATTACTTAATTCCCTCTTTCTCTAACTCCACTATACTTACTAGCAAGATGAGTTACAGCAAGTGTTTTTCATCCAAAAACCGGCTACCCCGTTTGATCCTTCTAACCCTTCTCGCCATCTTCATCGTACTCCTTGCTGCCATATCAATTGCCTTCTTAGTCCGAACCCTGTTCAAACCGACGGTCTCAGGCTCGAACCGGGTCCCGACTGAGGCAATAAAACGGACATGCGAGCTGACCCTCTACAAGGATATATGCATGACTTCGCTCATGGAATTTCCCGGTGGGATGGAAGCGGGCCCACATGAACTTGTACACTTGTCGATGAACATGACACACCAACGTGTCAGTCAAGCACTTTATGATACCATGGCATTGGCCGCATTTGACATGGCCCCGTTGTCACGAAGTGCTTATGATAGTTGCATGGAGTTGCTCTATGACTCGCACCAACACCTGGCGCAGTCTCTATCCACATTACTATATTCGACTTCTTCGACTGACGACGTGATGACGTGGCTGAGCGCAGTTGTCACCAACCAAGACACGTGCGAAGAGGAGCTCGAGCAAAGCGGAGACACATACCTAAAGCCTCAGATGATGAGCTATTTCAATGAACTAGCAAAATTGCTAAGTAACAATCTAGCCATCTATAGCAATCAAGATTTCTCTACCATTTCTACACAAAACAAGAAGAGACGAAAATTGTTAAGCATCTCTGACAAATCAAATGAATTCCCAAATTGGGTGAAGAAGAGCGAGAGAAGATTGCTTCAAGTGGCAGCAGCTGAAATCCAGGCTGATATGATTGTGTCGAAAGATGGAAATGGGACGCATAAGAAGATTGGAGATGCCATAAAGGCAGTACCGAACTACAATTCCCGGCGTATCATTATCTATGTCAAGGCCGGGCGATACGAAGAGAATGTTAAAGTTGACAGGAAGAAGACCAATATTATGTTTGTTGGAGACGGAGTTGGCCAAACGGTGGTTACCGGTGGCCGGAGCGTCTATGCAAATTACACGACCTATCACACTGCTACATTTGGTATATATCCTGAAATTTTGATTCTTAATTACTTCTCTATAAGAAACAATAAAAGTATAGACTTTGAAATTCTAGGAGCATCTAAGTATCTAACTAAAGCTTCTCTTAGCAAAAAAGTATGCGTTTAGATAATACTAGAGATAGTCCTGGCCTTTTCTCTTATTACATAATCCAAAAAATTCCTTCTAGCTAGCTTTTTGAAAAAGAAAAGGAGCAAAAGGTGAGAGAAAAAGATCTAGCTTAAGTCTTAACTCTTAATTTAGTTCACTTCAAAAGATTGAAATTGTTTTAGAAATTCTGTGGCAGCCGCAAATGGAGCTGGTTTTATTATGAAGGACATGACGATCGAGAATTGGGCAGGGCCGGAGAAGCACCAAGCGGTTGCACTTCAAGTCAGTGCCGATCATGCCGTTATATACCGCTGCAACATAAGTGGGTATCAAGACACTCTTTACGTGCATTCTCAGAGACAATTCTACCGCGAGTGCGACATTTATGGCACGGTCGACTTTATCTTTGGCAATGCCGCTGTAGTGCTCCAAAACTGCAACATTTGGGCCCGAAAGCCTCTTCCACAACAAAAGAACACAATCACGGCACAAGGTAGAAAGGACCCGAATCAAAATACCGGCATCTCAATCCACTCTTGCCAGTTGTGGGTTACGTCTGAGCTTTACCCGGTGAAGTGGCAATACCCGACATACCTGGGTCGGCCATGGAAGATGTACTCTAGAACAGTTTATATGGAAACATACATGGACAACCACATAAATCCGGCAGGATGGCTCGAGTGGAACGGATCGTTTGCGCTTCAGACGCTGTATTATGGTGAGTACTTGAACAATGGACCCGGGTCATGGGTTGGCAAGCGGGTAACTTGGCCGGGATACCGAGTGATTACAATGCACGAGGAGGCGAATAAGTTCACCGTAGGGCGGTTTATCGGTGGATTTACTTGGTTGCCTCCTACCGGAGTTTCATTCTTGGCTGGATTGAGATGGAGGTAACCATGTAAGGTCACCAAAAAGAGAAAAGAAAAAAAATAATAATAATAATAAGAGGACCGACAAAAATAATATTATCTTTCTCTGACTATAACTTCATTTATGACATATCTACTTAGATAGCACCCTGTTCCCTCGGTTTATGGTACTTCTCTCTTTCCATATTGTTCTTTTGTATCCCTTTGTTTTATGTTTCTGTCCAAGTAATTTACAATGTATAGAACGATCTGGGTCAATCAAAATACTTGTAAAACTTGCCTGATAAAGATGCATATATATGTAATTGTAGATTTTGCCCTTCGAAATTTTTAGATACTGATGTTTGGTAGTTATATTTAAAGTTGTCTTCCTAATTAAGGCAGAAAAAAAAAAAAAAAAGTATATTTTCTCCTATTGGAAGAATATAGCGAAATGATAATTGCAAATTTACTTCATACATTGTAGAGAATCACACGTTAAATTAATATAGTTACATTAAGCTAGCTTATTAAGCTTAATACTCTTCTATCTTGGTACAAATGCCAAGGAATTTGAAATCATGCTAAAATTTTGGTTCTGAACTTCTAATATATATTCTAGATAGAATTCATGATTAATTTGAACATGTATGTAGCCCTTTTCAAGTAAGGGATTAATTAAGAATGTGTTATAACCCCCAAAATTGATCACCTCTAACAATGTTTTGCTTGGACACACGCGCACACACATAGGTATTAACCACATATAATCAAAACTAAGCAAACATTTATTACCCCAAAATATTTACATTTGAGGAAAAACAATGGATGTGTCATGTTTCAACTGGTCGTCAATAATTTCCCATTTGGCATTAATGGTTGATATGCATGAAAGCACATGTGATACCTGATGGGTTGCTGTTGGTGCCCAAATCATCCTTTTCCTTTAGATTAATTATGAGATGATATCTAGGAACACTGAGACAGTGCCACTTTCTTAAGGCTTTTTTTTTTTTTTTTGATACATTTCTTTATGTGTACCGACCAGCCTTTTGGTACCCACTTCCTTCCGTGTCTTTTTTTGTTTTATCATGCATTCAATTTTGTAATTTATTCGAGATGCTAGGATGCAAGAATCATTTATTTTTAAAGAAAAGACATTTTCTTTTAGTTATACAACTATTACCGAGTTATTTACTCAAGCCGAAATTGCCGCAGGCAAAAAATGTCCAAAGAAGAAGTAAAACAGAGGGAGAAAAATAATACTCCAAAGTTAAAAAATAAAGAAAAAACAATGAAAAAGACACCCCACAAGGTCAAACTTTTTGGTTTACATTTTTTTTAACAACATACCAGTCTTGTCACTCCCTACCTCACTCAATTAAAAAGAAAAAAGAAAAAAAGATTAGCAACTCTTTCTCCATAACTGAGTCTTTTTAACAGTTACCAGGGCAGATTTAATAACCTGATAATTGGTGTATACCTAGACCCAAAAAAAAAAGCATGGAGCTACCCACAGCCCAAATTATAACAAACAAAATGTTAATTAACTAGCACTCAACAAATATTTCTTTACAACTATATGAACTAACTGAACTAAGCTTTAAATAGTGGGAGGAGAAATGGTTTTCTTGGACCAATTGGTCCACAGTATAATTTCAAGAACCGAAAAGGTAATAAGGATTGTGGCAAGTATAATACCATAAACAAATTTCCATGAACTACCGGCACCTCCGATTTGGAGGCCGAGAGCAATGTTAATAGCCGCAAGGAAAAGAGCCAGTCTTCCAAGCCAGTGGTGGTACCAGTTCCAATACTTGCGCAGCTTAGACTCCTTATCAGGCCGTATGAAAAATGCAATCACCTTATAAAGCAAAAATAGTAAGTTGTTCCATGTGATTAACCCAAATAAGTATGAAGTGAAATTTATAACATTTTCTAAAAATAATTACCTGTACCACATCGAATGCTAAGATAGTAAGAGTGCTATTTTAAGTTCTTCGGCTTAAGGCCTAACTAGGTTTGCAATATTGGCTGGTGTGTACTGATACCAACATTTGGCTACTGTTTCCATAATCAGTACCATACCTATATGGTTATGGTTTTCCAAAACTGTGAAAAATTGAGCCCCAATTGACCCTAAATTTTTAATTAATCCTTTTTTTCTCACCTACGACCTTAAATTAACAAATTTGCCAACAATGTGCTATGAGACAATTCCAAATCAACCTAAATTGTCCAACATACTTGATTTTTCAGCTAATAATGAATTTGATACTCGATTTTGCAGTCATGTGCAAGTTCTGGCCTATGTAAGGGTTGAACTGGTAAAATCAGCCTGAAAGCATGGATGAACTACTCACCTGCAGAGATCCTAGAACAAGTACAGAAATGCCGAGGCCCTTGTGACTTCTAAAATTGGAATGTAATTTGTTGTAAAGAGAAATTCCAGCCAAGACAGCAGCGAGCCCGACTAAATATCCCAAAAGCTGAATCACAGCATGAAGGTAGTACCAGAGTGGATCTTTGTGTCTAAAATATCTTGCAATTATCGCGCCTAAAGGTAGGAGAAATCCCCAGCTAAAAATGGCCAATACTCCATGTTTTCGTTTCAACTGGTACAGGTCCAATGAAGGAGAAGAAGAAGCAGTTGATGCACCTATTCACATTATAATTTGATATGCTGGTTATAATGAGAAAGCGGTAGAATTGGTATGAAGAAACTTCATTTTGGTCCATATCTTTTTCATCCTTTCGGTTATGGTACTTAAATCAGTTTTTTCACTGTGAGTCGTACCAGTACTAACCAGCCGGCAGGGGTGGACCCAGTAAGAGCCAGGGGGGCAATTTCCCCCCTAGATTTTGCAAATTTATGAAAATCTATAGGCCCAGACCAACTTTGGACACCCTCCCGCCAGAATTTAATTTGCCCCCTTCTAGAATTTTGATTTGTAATTGAGGTTAAATTTGGGTTAAAATTAGGATAAATTCCTTGAATTCTGATTAGTAATTAGGATTGAAAATTAGAAGTCAAAGTATTGAAACTTATAAGTTAGAGCATTGTTTTTTATCTAGTACCCGATTAGCTAATGGGTTTGAATTCGATTAGCTATTTAAACCCAATTCGCTATTTTCTTGTCCCCTCTGCTGAAAATTCTGGATCCGCCCTTGCCAGCCGATACCAAAACTGATCCATTTTAAGAGAAACACATGAATTATTTCACAAGGAAAAAACAAAACCTGAAGAAAATTCAATAGAGAGAGATATCTTGTCATCATGTTTCGTAAGCAGAAAATGATTCGGAGCTTCATTTGCATATGCGAAAAGAATTTCCTGGCTCTTGACCGGCTTCGAAAACCTCACTTGAAACATGAGATAGATATTCACCCCGTAGAGCATCACTTTAGGAGAAACACTTGTCAGACTCAATTTACCATGATTTACGACCACATCTGACGAAGACATGCCTCGCAAGTCGTACTGCTTGATGAAAGCTCTACCGGTGGTGTCGATCCAACCTACCATGGCATTTGAACCAACCATCATCCCATCAGGTGAGAACCCCATTGCGATCCAACCAGAGGTATAGATTGAAGATAGTACTATGCTGATTGTGTTGTGTTCGCTTTGGTAATACTGAAATAGAATTAGACACGATATTTCTTTTTTCAGGAAATAATTTAAGTGAAAGAACCAGTATTGTTTATTTGCTTGTTGTGACACAATATATCTCTTGATCTATTTTATCTTAGTTTCCTCATATAAGCATAAAGTATTTTCCAGAAGAAATTGATATATAAGTTAAAACAAAATTGATGTATAAATTGAATTAAAGATGAGAAACACAAGTACTCTGAGGATAAAGGTCTTCCAAACAGGTTTACAAACAAGCCCTGAAGTGTTAAAAGGTGCCGGCAGGAAACTACTGAGATCAGCATCACAGCTATCCATCTGTGAATGAACAGCTGTGATCGAGGCCAAAACAAATAACAAGGACGCAGAGAAGAAGATCAGAGGCCTTGCCATTGAGGAAATTTATGCATGAATATTGTAGACAAAAACTAGAAAAATTAGTCGTAATTGGTAAAAAAAAAAAGGGGGGAAGGAGGCTTGTATATTTTCATGTTGTGTTAATTTTGCTATATACATGTTTCATTCAGTTCCAGTGGTCAGGAACTGGGTCCCACTGGTAAAGAAAGAAGAAAAGAGAGTGAGCTGGTGCCTGGTGGGTGATCATGGCAGTGGAAGTCGCTTCGGACTGAAGTGATGGGAGCAGCAATAGATGTGCCCAGTTTCGGTACTGTTTCGGCTCATTCCGGACCGAAATATTGGCATATAATTTTATTCAATTCCGGCCGAAATTTTACGAGATATAGAACAATACTAAGTAGAACATGGACATTTGAAAAGGTATGACAACCCTTCCGGACCATTCCGGGCCATAGAAAGGAAGTATGTACCATTGAATGGGTGATCTCCGTGGAACGGTCATAATACCTGCATTGGAGAGGATGTTGAGAGAATGAGTGTGGTAGAAGCTTGAGGCCATCATGTTGTGTATTAGAATACACGAGATTCTTTACAATTAAAAGTATATACAACGATACAAGTATACAACGAGGTATACCAATGATGAGTGACGGTGTTATTTCATCCAGTGGGCTGGGCTGAACAGTTGTTGAGAACAGGCCCAAAATAGAAGTAGATAACTTATTTGGGCCAGAGAAACATACAACATATGTAATTAAATTATTTCCTGGCCGTGTTTTAGGTATCGAGTTGTTGGTATGGTTTTTATGTAATGTTCTTTTTGGACTTTGTTTCAGCTCAGTTTTATTATGCATTTTTGTAAATGTGTTGATGATATAGAACCTTCTGTATAACTTCAACACTATTAAAAGTGATCTTATAAACAGCTTAATGATACTTCGGTTTTAGCTTAATAAGGTGAAATGCAGTTCTAAAGTTTCGGTTTAATACTTCGGTTTGCTTCAGATTTTCTCCTAAACAAAATAATAATAATAATAATGGAAGGACCAATGTCCCTCAATGAATGATCTGCAATTCAACACACATAACATCTATATTTTGTTTGGTTCATGAAAAAAATAAAATGTATATCTTTTGTTATTGTTATTTTTTATTTTTTAACAAATGCACACTTCGGAGAACTTGTACATGCATACATACAATTACAAAAGAAATTGATGTGAAGAGAACTATTAAATAGAAGAAATTGAAAAGCATTACATTAGTATAATGAAATAAGTGTAAAGTTTCTTAAGAGATGATATGTACAAAGCGTTTGGTATACAGGGTGCTTCCAAATACAAACAAGATAAAGTAATTCCCCATCATATCCAGTTATCCACATCACATAGCTTCCTTACCTCTATTTTTTTGTCCTTCTTTTTTTCAAGAAGGCTTATGCTAAGTTCATTTTAATTTCCACAATCAAGCATCATATTTCCACTCTAATTAATCCCCCTTGCATCCTATTTACCCAGACCAGTAAAAAAGAGTGAAAAAGAAGCTGAAAAAAACCTGAATCAACAGAAAACATACACAATGAACATCTCAGATTGACTTGGCCAATCTATACAAATGCTCCTCGCCACTTTGCTCGTCAATCTTCTTCACCCACCGGATCTTTCGCCTTGGCCGTCGCCTCTTCTCAGGCCCGACATTGTTCGGCCCGACAATGTTCCCTCCTTCCTTGCCTTTCTTCAACCAGCCCATGCCAGCATTCCTACCGATCATGGTCACCTCCATGCCATTCCCTATCATGTGCTTCTCGGACCGCACCGTGCCGTCCTTTGCACCCGGCATGTCCATGCTTAGCCCCTCTCTCCCCTCCTTGAGATTGTTCGCCACCACCACCGACTTCTTCGGGTTGATGTCGATCATCTTGAGCACATCCTCGTATGACTCGTTGTTGCAATCGACCAAGGAAAAGTCGATGTTTTCATACTTTGGGAGGAGTTCAGTGGGGTCACCGACCTGGAACTCGACCATGTCATCAAGGCCAGATTCTTCAAGGACTTCTTTCGATGGGGCGAGGGACTCTTCTTGTGGCAAAATGCAGATTAGACGGCCACCTGTTTGTCGGGCCGCGGCTGCCAGAGCGATCGTGGAGTGGGACGCCTCAGGGGAGACCTCAACGATGAGTTGTGCGCTCGTACCGGCAGCCAATGCAGAGATGAATTCGCTCTTCTCTGGTTGTACCGGGATTATGCTAGGGTCGCTCTGTCTCCTCTCAAGCTCATTCTTGCACTAGAGGGAGTAATGTGAAAGAAACAGTGAGTCAGTTTGAATTACTCTTCCAATGAGATGATTGATTATGTTCTGTAAAAGAATTACAGCTTGTGTCCCCTGTGTGAAAATCTTGATTACTAATTAAGTCAGGGTTATATAGTGAATCTTACGGAGGAATTATGGGGAAAAAACAGCTTAATTGTTTAATTGTCAGTTAGTTTGTTGATTTATGGGCCTGTAAACCATTATGTTTTTTTTTTTTTTGTTCTAACAATTAGTCTTAAGAAATAAGTAAACCATTCTGTTTTTTGTTTTAACAATTAGGCTTAAGAAATAAGTAAACCATTCTGTTTTTTTGTTTTAACAATTAGGCTAAAGAAATAGGGAAACCATTCCCTTCAGAAAAGAAAGGTTATACTTTGTTAAAGACAGTAAAAAACCTAACACGGTATCCTTTTGTTGGTTTGTGCACCTGAAACAGGTAAACCATTATTTTTTGTTTAGAACTTAGGCTTTTATGAATTAAAGGTACTAAATGGAGTGAAATTCTTAATGGAATTTTGTTTTTGTAAATGCCTTGAATTTTATGTTTCTAATCATGAAATAAACAATGGAAATGAGCAATGACGACAGCATAAATCAATTAAATTGTTTTGTTTTCCCTAATATGTTCAAGAGTCCATTAATGCTGCTCTCCAACTAACAACATTAAAGGATATATGAACCAACCTAATCTAGAAATAGGCAATTTACAAATTAAACAGTTCAACCTCTTAACACTAAAGAACCTCTAATCAATCCACAAATTATACAATATGGTAAAATTATCTAGGAACAGAAGGGGGTCCTAATCATTACATAATCAATATTTATAATAATTTAAAAATGATACCAAAACCTGATTACAAGTTATTTTCATGAAAAATTTGCTGATGAAGATTGGAATAAAATCATTTTGCATTAAGCTCAATATAATCAACTACTAGAACTAGCTAGAATATCTCATAACTCAATAAGATTGGAAAATCATGCAAATGTGGCATGATCTCAGTTTCTTCACTGAGGATTCGAACTTCTACCGGATTGTGTAATCAAGAACATTTTATATAAAAAAAAAAAACTCAAGCAATGCTGATGCGCCAACAGAGAAAAAGCGAAAATACCAATTGAACATTAAAATTAAAAACTCTTACAAGCTTGAGAGTATCGAGATAAGCATTCGCAGCCGATTGTGAGGACCACACCATCTTTTCTACTCCGTTTTTTACCCCCAAAAAAAACCCTCTTGAAAGAGAGAGAAATTACGGCGTCGTCTCTATAAATAAATTAACCACTCGCCTGAACAAAAAATTAAGGTAACAAAGGGAGAGAAAAGAGAAAAGAGAGAAGAGAGAGAGAGAGAGAGAGGTGCTGGTTTGGTGGAGAGAGAGACCTGAGGTGGCGCTCGCGGTTTGTGATGCATTTCTATTTTTAAAGCGGAGAAGGGTAAAATGGTAATTTCATCAGGTGACCAATGGATGGCTCCGGTCGCACCGCGCTCCGAGTCAAATGGAGATATGTACGAAAAAGTGTATGTACGGATATACAAATGGAGATCTGAGCGCTTTCTTATCATCAATAAAACAACTTATTTTAACTGATATGCCAGTAAATCAATTTGTTACTGACCCATTTTTTTTTTTCTAATTTTGGTATCATTACTAGAGGTGTCAACGGATATGGTACGGGTCGGATGGAAGTATTTTTATACCCGTACTTTTAATGATAACGGAAAAAAAAAATTATCCTTACCTGTCTTTTCAAATACAGTGCAGATCGGATAAACAGATAAAAAAGTGTCATTGACATCTTGATGTGTGCTTTTGATAAAATATTTTTCAAAACAAGAAAAAAAAAATAATAATGAATACAACTAATTTGTATTATGTATCATCGTTATACAAAATATATATATCTATATATATAATTTTATTTTTAAAAATTATCTTATACAATAACGAAAAAATAATAAAAAAAATAATTATCCTTATCCATACCCGATAAGTTAACGAAAAAAAAATCTTACTCTTACCTGTGCTTTCAGATACGATACGAATTGGATAAACAAATAAAAGAGTGTCATTGACGCTCCTAATCATTACAGTCAAATTGATTTAAGATATAGCTATTGAAGTGGCGTGTCTATCACAAATTCTAAAATTTATTTCTATAATTATAACTATAGAGTTGCTTATTTCTGTATGAAAACTAAAAAAGTTCGTATTTCTTCTTATTGTCATTAAGTTTGGAATAATTAAACTAATTAAATTAATTTCTATTTAAATTTCTATTTAGGATCAAAATTATCAATTTATCAACAATTTAAAAATATAAAAACAAACCAAATGTAACTTAAGCACCAACAATTCATTTTTCTCTAATAAAATTGTCCAAATTTTAGTTAACTATTTTATGTACATAACTAATATACGATGATACCCCCTTAAATATATACAAATAATTGCTGCTAATTACTCTGACGCCAGACTCTATTTCCTAATACCTAAATAGATTCACAACCAAAAAAGAATAAAATAAAAGAACTAAAATATTGCCTTCAACCGCAACTAGGGTTGAAAACGGAGCCGGATTATCCGGATGAATATCCGCTCCGAATGCACTTTAATCCGAATCCGGATTTAAACGGATTCGGATAGTCCGGATACGGATCCGGATAATATTTAGAAAGCTGCAACAGTATCCGGATACGGATACGGATTCGGATAGCAATGTTTAAACGGATCAGATATCCGCATGTATCCGAACAGTGTTTTAAATTAAAATTATTCAGAACCCATTTAAGGATTTCCAGACCCGAATCCATTACTCATTATCTGAGTTGGACCCGTCCATTTCAATGGTCAGCCTCCCCAGCTTCTTTTATAGAGGTTCCAGCGCAATCAAAACTTTTCTTTGATGTTGTGGGACAAATGAAGAATAAACCGGAATTTTATATGTTAGGCTGTGTCGCTGTGAGGCATTGGGCGCTGGGCATTGGGCTGCTTTAATCGTCATCGGGCCGTGCACTTTTTAACTTCCATTGGAAAAGCTAGCTCCCGCTCGGCCACTCCTTGGCCCAAATCAATTAAACATTATATCATTTAGAGTTTAGATCTGGACCGTTGATTGAATAAAGAAACGAAGAAACTTAAATAAACTATTCAATTATGATTTTTCCATAGATTTAAATTATAAACTTAAATAAACTAACAGAAATCATTCATTTTCATATTTCAATTTTGTTAATTAGTATTTGTATCTTAAAGTTCAATTATCCGACAATTATTCGTTTTGCATCCGTATCCGTATCTGTGGATTATCCGCTCCGTATCCGTATCCGTTTAACGTGGATTTGGTTTTACATTTTGATATCCGTTTACTATCCGTATCAGTATTCGTATCCGCTCATTGAAATGTGGATATGGGTATGGTTTTACCACTATCCGCTCCGTATCCGCTCCGTTTTCACCCCTAACCGCAACCCATTCATCCTGAGATAAAATCTCCATTCAATTCTCTCTACCGTACGGTAATCTCCATGACTCCCATCTGGAATCTGGATCATCTCTGTCATATAACAAATTTCAAGCTTAATTTTTTTTAAGTAAATATTAGAAGTCAAGTTATTCAACTATTTAATATTTACAAGAAATCTTTATTTGAGTTTTGAACCTACGTCTTCTTACATGAAAAATATTGTTTTTGCCACTAAATTGCATTAAGACTGATTCTTCCAATATTCATTGTTTTTGAAGTGCAACAACGCCATACTGATCTCGCTATCACTTTCTATCGAACCGACAACCTATCACACAAAGAATATTATTTTGCCTTGGCTTAAGACTAGTTCACTATGTTCTAAGAACGCGTTGTGCGGTATTGGATATGAACGCCTCCAGGGGCGGATCCAAGACTTTCGTCAGGGAGGAGCAAAAAAATATCGAATCGGGTTTAAATAGCTAATCGGATTCAAATCCATTAACTAATTAAGTACTTAATAAAAAAATAATGATTTAATCTATACTTTTCAATGCTCTGACATGTAATTTCTGATATTTTAATCTATAATTCTAATTATTAATTATAATTGAAGAAATTTATTTTAATTTTAACTCTAAATTTAATCCGAACAACAAATTAAACATCTAGCGGGAGGTAAAAAAAAATTTCAAAAAGAGACAGAGTTGATCGAAACGTCCCGACTTGCACTTGGCTCCGCCCTTAAACGCCTCTAATACGAGTCTATATCATATCCGGTACCGTACTCTGTACAATGGGCTTCTTATTGTACTCAGGTTTTGTACTGGATCTGCATTTCTCCAGCACTTCCTTAGGAGTTAGGACCAATGCGTAACGGGCCCCACAAAACATCAGGCCCTCTGGGACCAATTGAGCAGAGGTCGCAGTGCGGCTGGCGCAGCACGGGATAGTTTGTACTTTGCAGGGGGGAAGCATCTTTTCTGGTATAGTAATTCCTTTGCACGGGAATACGGGATAGGTTTCAAATTCTCAGAAGTACGATTTACTTTTCTTTGTAAGGCAATGTAATCTTTAGTTTTTATTAATATAATAGGCCGACGGGTTTCTCCTCAAAAAAAAAAGAAAAATTCCTTTTTCACCTTCTTTTGTCTTTTCTTAATGACTGCTCCAGTTTTTCCATTGCAGGGGGAAAGCATCTTTTCTGGTATAGTAATTTCTTTTTCATCTTTTTTTTGTCTTTTCTGGGCATGTTTGGATGGTGTAAGAATAGCTAGAATAGTAAGTTATGAAGAATAAGTGCTATTTGGAATAGCAATGTGTATCCAAACGACATTTTTGTTATTTGGAATAGCGACAATAGCTGTTATTCTCTATTCTTTGAAAATGTTGGAATAGCTACTATTCAAAAGTGTGAATAGAAAAAAAAATATTTATTACCGTAAACACAGTTCCAAAATAATAAAATTGACACCATTTATTTTATCTCTACGTCGTGACAATTCATTTGAGACCCCACTTACCTATATTTTCTCTTAATAAGCACCTTGTTAACACTATTATTTATTAGTTATAGCTATTCACTATTTCAATTGTACAATTCAAACAACATTTTTACTATTCTGAATAGCACTATTTTCACACTATTATGAAAATCACTATTTTTTCACTATTCTTATATACTATTCTAAACAATAGCTATTCTAGAGTGCATCCAAACGTATTTTTTATTCCATTGGTCCAAACCTATTGATAGCATTCCTGTCGAACTTTTTATTTTTATAAACATATATAATAAAAATTGGGAAGGAGATAAATGGAAAATAAGAAAAGTTTCAAATGCACTAGAAGAGCCCGAATCATTGAGATTTGATTATATTAAGCATTTTCTGATTCAGTTTCTCTAAGTATTCATGCCGGTGTCTAATTATCGTCACATAAAATTTGAAAGGAATAGAAACATTAATTTAGTTTCTTTAAGTATTTTTAAGAAACATCCATTGTAGATTTCATGTGAAGTGGATTGGAGATTCATGTATACATGAATGCGTAAGTAATTGATTTGGTTACTTCTAATGCATCCAAAAAAATTGGCCTACCTGCTCACACCCCCATCTTTTTATATTTATTTTGCGTCGAATATTACTATGGGATAGTTCAAATTTGCTTGAACTTCTGATTGATCTTATGTGAGGTAGAAAAAAGAATATCAAAGGATGATTTTATTAAGAATATAAGATAGATTTAATTACTTTTCTGAATTCAATTTTTTAAATGCCCGTTTGAAACACATGTAATATTTGTTTAGACCAAAATAATTGAGGGACAAAAAAGAATATTAGTAAGGGCTACTAACAAAGGTTAAGAAATCAATAACATAATCCACAGTACACAGCCACCCAAAAAAAAAGAGCCACAAAATTAGAGGAAAATTGTTCCTCGTATAAGTCTATAAAGGAAAACAAAATTTCGTCAGTCCAGGATGAAAAATAAAAATTACTCAAAATCTAATCTCCTAGATCCATTTTCTCCCGGGGCTCTTCTTTGTCAGTATCGCTATTTCCCAAATCGAAACCTGATAAAAAAGAAAGGGTGAATCAAAATTAGGTTAACTAACATTACATTTGATGTTTCATGTTTGCATATTGGTTCTTGATCAACAACAGGATTGATTACATTGAATCAAACAAGGATGGGAAGAACGAAAATGGTTGTTAATTACCCAAAAAAAAACAAAAAAAAAGTACACAAAATTGGCCAGACTACAACTGCACCCAAAAAAAGGACGGTATAACTGTACATTGATACTAGCAGGCCATGGACGGTACACTTGACTAATTAAAAGAGCTGCGTTTATGGCAGTTTCTCCAAGGTTTTGTAGACTGAGAGTTATTATTATTATTATTATTATTTTTGAAAGAATTGGTGGAAGTGGCATACCTGATGAGGAGGGCAATGAACATTTTGTGCCCCAAGCTACATGTATAAAAACTACATCATAAAACTAGCCTGCATAAGTATTAAGAAAATACATTAGGACTGACTATATAAATATAATTGTTAATAATATGCATAATATACTGAAGAAATATTAAATCAATTACCTGGGACACTGAAAGAAAATCCACCAGCACCGGAAGGGTGGAGAAATTATTTTCCAACTTATTGTGAAAAAAATAATCAATAGACAGAACGAAACGTAGCACTTGAGTAGAAAATTTTCTATGCTTCAGCTAGGGTCACCTCAGCCGGCCTTGAGATATCATTATCTCTGACAACTCTGTTGTAAACTACCTTAAAAGAGCGGGACCCATATGGCCGGTTCAACAAGCTTATAGGGATTCTCAGAGTCTGCTTCCGGCGACTCCTTCCCTTCAAGTAAACCCTAACACTCCCTTCTCTGACAGGCATGTCAGGGTTCAAGTCAACTTTGATCGTGTTGCCTACTTGGCTCTCTAGCTCATTTGATGTGTGACTTTCCGCAGCTGCAGTTGCAGTTTGCATGACTTCATGCAAGTTGAGTTGCTCATCCTTTTTCAATGCTTCCGGGATCAGCCCACTATCTTCAAGGGATGAAACTAGGGTGACAACAGCAGGATCAGACTGCACGTGTGCGTGTGCATCTAACATTGAGTCTGATACAGGATTAGTGGCTGGTGGAGGGATAGGGAAGTCGAGGGGATGACAAGCAGGCCAGACTGACCCAGGCATGAATTCTGAGGCATTCGGATTCATGTAGGGTTGCCATGTGTAGTGACCCGGCGGCCTGTACATCCCAGCTGTGCCCATCGCGAAAGTGGTCGGTACAATACCCTGTGGCTGGGTGTACAGGAATGGCAACGGGCGTAACATGTTGGGTGCGCGTTGTGCAGTTGCATATTGGTGAAGTGGTGAGCTGCACATCGGTGGAGGTGTAGGAATTAAAGCTGGAGGTCCAGGATGCATTGCCATGTTAAGTGGCCACGGTGTGGCAACTCCTGGTATGGCCCCTGGTGGTGCTACTGGACTCAGCACAGCCGGGGGAGAAGAAGGGTTGAAAGGTGGTGCCGAAGCTGATAATAGCTTTTTATTAGGCATTTCCCCTCTAGCGACATCATCTGTGTTCAGAAATAGTTTAGGTTTCAAACCAGTGTTTTCAGGATTTTCGAGGTTTTCTTGGCTGGTTGTGAAGCTCGGACCTGCCATGGGCTCAATTGAGCTGGGCAATGATTCGTGTAGCATGTCAGGTTGGGATCCTTCAGTTGAACTGTCTGTTTCAACAACTGGTTCTGATGATTCAACAGTATCAATGGGGTTATTACCCCCAGGTGTTGGCTCGATGGGCCCACCATGAGTTGTCTGTTCTCCTTCCTCAGATGAAACTACTTCAATATCCATTGCTGGCAACTCTAATGAAATACTTTCTTCGGCAGCTTTCTTGGTTTCTATTCCAGCCTTTCTGTTATTGATTTCTTTGTTCCGACTCAGAATCATTTCTTTGTCCACACAACTATCACCTTGCTTCATATCTTCTACAGCTTCTATCAGTGTAGACCTCTGTGTGGTCTCCTTAGCATCATTTGTTTCTTGCTCCACCTTTTGAGTTGAGTCGTGTTTTGGTTTTTGAATCTGGACTTTACCGATCGTACCTGGTGGGGCCACAGCCACATCCTTGTACGACATCCCACTTCCTGGGCTGACAAGACTGCCACCATGTGCCAACTCACCATCCCTTTGATCTTGCAAGTATCCCGGGCTAGACTCAAGCCGGGTTGGATCTGTTGTTCCGTCCGTAGCTGGTGTGGTAGTCTTTATTCGGTATGTAACCGCACGGTATATCTTACGGCCAAAACGGGCCCCGGTTGATTGGACCTTAACATGATGATTCTCTGTGTTTCCGCTCGGTACCATTGTTCGTTTCTTCACCAAATAGTACCGGCTATTTGAATAAGAGTACCTCGCCTTGTATTGAGCACTATCAGCCGTGGCTTCTCCTGTTGTCTGGTGGCTGTTTGGCCGGTGATGCTTAACACGCTTTCCAGGCCCCGCTGCTGACCTGGGTCTCTGTACTGGTTGCCACCCCTCCTCAGGCTCCGTGTTTACTTCTTTCATTAGCTCATTTGTAGGTTTAGGTTTTCTTTCAGCTTGCTCGACTTGAGGTTTGCTTTCTGGCAAATGCTGCTGCTCTGTTGTACTTTCTGGTTGAGGCTCAATTGGAGCGGGAACTGGTTTACTCTCCTCTTTTGCATGTAGGTCAAGTTCCTCAGTTGTGTTTTCTTCAGTAAAACCTGTTGTGGTATGTTCTTTTGGAGATGGCTCAGGGCTTGTTGTAGTTGAGCTTACTTCAGACTGCTCAATTGCCTATATGTGTAAAAATAAAAATAGGATATAAAAATGCACAACCATAACAGGCCATTTGATGTTCTGTATTTTTATTTTGATAGAAAAGCCCTCGTTAATTACCTTGATGCCTAAGTTTCTCCTCTTAGCTGCCTCTGCATCTCTGCCTCTGCTATCTTGGTTTGGACTAATGAAATCCAGCAGATCAGAGACACTGCAAAAGAATATCATTCATGTCATATTTTCACACACTTAAAATATACATATTAGTTAATTAGTTAAAAAAACTTTTATTTGAATTAGTACCTTAAATGCCCCTTGCTAGCAATGGAAGCATCTGGCTTCTTTCCCCCATTTCTTGCAGCCTCTTGCTGCTCGATAACCTTTGATTCAAAGTACTCAAGCCATGCAGCTGCATCCTGGGTTCTCAAATCGTCTGGCCCAAGCTTTGCTCGTAAAATTTGAAGCGTAGTTTGCTCATGTTGAACACTCAGCGAATATGCTTCCATTAGTGAGAGTGCAATAGCAATTGCATGGTAACTTGCAGCAGTCTGGGAAAGGCAAAAAAAGGGAAAACAAGCATTTACCACAGTACAATAGTTGAGGAAATTGCCAGAATATTTATATGTAGGACACTGAAGAATACCTGAATATGGTCAGGGCCCAGCAGTCGCTGGTTGCACTTCAAGGCCTTGTGCAGATATCTCAATGCGACATGTACATTCCCCAGACCTTCCTCCATCATGGCCACATTGATATATGTTGCAGCTGTGTTAGGATGAGAGGGTCCACATGTCAGGTGTAGGAGATACAATGCTCGTTTCACGTACCTAATTAAACAAACAGTTAGCCACTTTTTTTGGAAGATTTATCAATATTTATAAAAGCAATACACACAAAACGAACTTACTTAAGAGCTAGCTCAGTGTGCTGAAGTCGGTAATAGAATACTGCTAAATCGCCATAGCTCTTCATTGTATCGGGGTGATCAAGTCCAAGTTCCCTTTCATTAATGTCAAGTGCCTTTTGTTGATATATGGTGGCCTATAAAGTTTGTCAACAGTTAGCAAGCACAAAAATGTAGATTAAGGAAACAATGAGAGCATAGCAGATTGAGATGAATTACTTGATTAAAATCCCCAGTATGGTACAAAACAACAGCTAAAAGGCTATAGGCTCCAGCTGTCATGCGATGGTATGGCCCACAAACTGCTATAAGCTTAGCAAGAGCCTGCATTATGAAATTATTAGCTTATTATGTATATAAGTGAAATGTTCTCATTTCAACTTATATTGTTTTTTCAGTATATTACCTTTGTCCCGTAATTGACAGCATCTTCAAGCTTGCCTTTGTCAAGGGCTGTTTTTGATGATTCCAAGAGCTGACGACCATCAGCTGAAGAGCATGCAACTTGCTGAAATTTGTTGCCACATGTCAATAGCTATGCTTCAATTTTTAAATTGCCCAAAAGAAATATAAAAACATGCCATTCTTACCTTGTGCACAGGTACTAGGCTAATGATATCTTGTTTCTCAAATGGGAATGCTGAATCTATGTCAAAGTCTCTAGGTGCCAACTCTATGCCAACCTACAAGGAAAATATTTTTAATGATTCAAAATCAGACAAACCAAAATATATAGTATTTGTAACCCATCCATAACAACCCCAAATTTATAGATAGATGAACAATTAAATCAAATAGCTCGTTGCCTAACTAACAAGACATGGAAACGAAATTACCTTGTGACAGAGTCCTCTAAGAATGGCATACTTCCTTATGTCAGAGTAATTTAAAAAGGTGAGGTCCCACTCAAACCGCTTTTTTAAGAATGCCACGAGCCACTTCCATGCAAGTGGGTGCATCTTTGGTGCATTTTCAGAAATGCCTGACTCAGGCACACCGAGGAGCAAGTTCATGGCTGCAGCTACTGTCATAGCCATTAGTTTGGTGTCAGAAACCGCGGCAATCACCGACCTGACAATGTGCTTGAATGCACGTACTATCATCTCGTGTATACATAGGGATTGCACATGTGAAAGCTTCTCTGACAGCTTAACCTACAAACAAGAAGGTTTAATTATCATAGTGATTTACCAATATGTCCAACAATTACATACGATAAAACAACATAGATGTCGTATTAATTGTTTAACACTTACAACTCGTCCAAGTGAGCGCATACGTAGACCCCTCGTGTGCATGAAGTCAGTCAGTGTGCGACCATCAACTGGTGAAAGTTCTAGTGAACCAAAATCAGCCACCTGGATGCAAAACTTGTTCAATACTATTTCAGGAAAAAATATTAATTAATGAAAAAAATAAAAATAAACTTATTATGTTGACTCCTACCAACTTTGGAAGCGCGACATCATCATAATACTTTTGTGCCATCTCAGTTAATTCCTGTGGAGACTGGAATATAACAACACATTAGTTCCTTTCCAATGAATACAAAAAGGTTCGAACCCAATCATATAGAAACAGATTACTTGTTTTTTTTCCCAATGAACAGAAAAGCCACCCACATAAGTGGTGCATTCACCTCTTCAGAATATTCTTAAATCTCAAGTACTCCCCAAACTTTGTTGATAATGATAAGGTGGTCATGTGTTGACTTTTTCTTGATACTTCCCCTTATACTGTTAAGTAAATCTCTATCAACAATAAAGAAAGGAGATGATTACAAATAGACACAGTACAAGTTCTCAATCATAATGTGCACAAGTGAACAAAGAAACAGCCATAATCATTTAAAAGATTGGGACGAAGCCCCTTTCCTTCAAACTTCTTATATAATGAGACGAGTAATTTCAAGCTATAAAATATGTACTACTAAAATTAATGCCAGGAAAGAGTTGAAGTGCCTTAGTGTCACAACTACAGACGCAGAAGAGGATGTGTATATTACCTTTGTATGAAGTCCTGTCTCCGACTCTTTCAACCTAGTAAAAGCAGATTCGTTCAATAAACTCTTGAGCAACTCATTCTCTCTCTCATCATTCCCTTTCAAACTGTCTCCCTCTTTCGAACCCTTCTCACTTGCCTCAGGAACCACAGGCTTTGAGTTCTTGAGAGCCTTAAGAGGCTTCCCAAGCCCCTCGACCTTGGTCTCCTTAAGAACTTTTTCAGAGGCATTTTTCTTTTTCTCCTTCTCGGTGCCACCATTTTTCTTCTCCTTTTCAGTGTTGTTTTGGTCTTGTAAATGCTGGATCCAGCAAGCACCAAGCTCCCACCTGGTAAAGGAGTTTAGGTCGGTTTCCTCTGACTCAAGCCGTTTAAGGCTTTCCTTTAATAGATCTTCAACGAAAGCTTGAGCGGTAGTTAACTCATCATGCTTCGGAATTTGTGTTTGATTTGGTGATCGCTTTTCTCCATTTTTGTGTAGGAGCATCCTCAAACTGAAGCCAAACAAAATAGAGAAAATCATTATTGCTTTGATCATATCTAAAGCCTATTGTGCAGCTGAACACCTAAAAAAACCCTCAACAAACACACAAGACTCGCAGCACAGAACACAAAAGAAGAAGAAAACAAAAGGAAACCATCAAAAGTGATGTCCCTCAAAAAATTGTACTGGAACCCTGCATGAAGATATTAACATACTAGCTTGTATGGATACATATGAGTAGCAGACCTAACATGTTTTAACCAAATTCTTGTCATTTTGGACAAATGGATATTGAGCCTTAATTAATTGAACGACATAAAAAAGCCAACAAAAAACAGAAATCCAATTAAAGCAAAGAAACTAAATAAAATGAGGATCATAATTTTTATTTGATAGAAGACAATGACCTGTTGATATTCAAAGCATTAGCTCCTCCCTCAGGTTGGTCCTTAATATCAGTTGGTTGCAATGGGTGGTCAACTTTGCTTCTGTCCAGGTGGTTAACTTTAGCAACTGCAATATAGCCGCAATATCTCACACTAACTACTCCCAATGTATCAATATCCTGCACAAAAAATATAACAACAGTTCAACCACTTCTCTGGATTTTATGCATTTATTTCTTCTTAATTGTATGGGGGATAAGAGATTCGTCAATGCTCTAAAAATAAAGCTATTAAGAAGAATGTCCAATGCAATTCCAATAGTGGTAAAGAATATCATTTTACATGAGCAGCAGTATTTTCATCTGCAGTAATTCCCTTCAGAAGATTCTTCTCAGCGAGCTGCTTGACCTCCAATCCAGCTGTGCGCGTCCCATCAATCTTTGTATCAACCTTGCAACTTGCATCTGACGTATCCCTCATGACCTCAACAGCAAAATCCCCTACTGTTTCACTGTACAATACCTCATTGACATCATGAGCTTTGACGACATCTTCTCTCTCCATAACCTTCTTAATTGTCCCAATTGCACGAAATATCGCCACGTCAACAAATAGGCTGTGCAGGAGGAAAGCCCGGCGGTCCCTTGCCTGGCGCTCCTCTGGGTTCTTACAAGGCATAGTGGTTAGGTAGAGGAATTCTGTTGCCCAAGGAGCTAAGTCGCTACTCCCATCGCGTCCCCAGCCGCCACCATTCCCACCCCATGTATCATCCTCAGCTGGGAGTGGCGGGAAGGTCGATGCAGATTGGGAGGCCACTGGTGGGACCAGCCATGTGTTAGCACGGAATCCATATGGTAGGTTTCCAAACTGCATAAAAACATTGTCCAGAACTGTTAGGTACTTCAACCTATATCTTTTACAAAGAAATCATTTTGACCGCAAAAATAATACAGCCCACGCATCACTAAGACATTAACTGCTCCAATGAACCCACACCTTTTGCTCTAATATAACCTTTGTGGATTCAATATACTGTATGCATTTTTTTAATGCTAAAGCAGACATATTTAAGCAAGAACGGGTTAGAGAGCAACAACTTCAGATGACAAATGTTTCTGGTTGCATTTAAAATAAGTTTTATATCAATTACATACAAGGTCGGGATATAGATTTAAGAATATACCTTGTTGCGCTCTGTAAAAGCCTTCATTAAGTCTTCATATGCCTGAAGCAACCAGGAATAAAATTAGTAATAACTTGTTAGTGTGAATAAAGCATTACTTTCTGTTTCTACCAATTACTACAGCAAGACTTAAAATCCTCTCTTCTTCCGAAATTTAGGACAAAATTGAAAGTTCAAACTTACATTGTCAAATGCTCTAGTCAAGTGTCTCAAAAGATCAACAAGATTGTGGCACAAAACACGCTGCTTTCCCAAGCTGTAAAACCCTCTTTTACGGACCTCTACAATGACGAACTTACCACTGCAAAGCTTCGCCTGCAAATTCCCAAATATGTGTTATAGTAAAATGTAAAACAACTTTAGAAAATATGGTAGCTTAAATTACATCTGAAAAGGGGTAAAAGAGATTGAGTTTACTTCGAAAAAGAAGAGATGGTCAGGTGATGGTCGTTCATCTTGCCGCGGCTGTGACACTCGTCTTATATCTTAAAAAACAAACAAAAAATCGAATGTAATAATTTGAATGAATAGAGGAGAAAGTATTGTTCTCATTTTAGCCAACTAAGTTAAATTCCTAGAGGTGGTCTTATTTATATCTTCTTGGTTGTTGTAATGAACATACAAATGCAGCATTTCGAGTTTGTTGCAGACCAGGTGCTTGTAAAAAGGTCAAAATGACTGCTTCTTTATAAATTTGACCTAACACTAACACATGAGGCCTCTACTCAATGGTATAACTTTCAAGTTTCTAACTTGTAGTACAAATCCTGTAAAACAATTAATACATGGAATCTAGAGAAATGTATTTTCTCATATTGTGCCGGCATTGCTATTTACAAAAGATACAGTGACCAGAGCAAATTTTCCAAGAAGACAGACTTGAGACTTGAGAATAAAAGAACTTACAGTGCAATGGCGGAGTGAGATTTGCGAGAGAGAAGAATTCATAAAAAGCTCCCAGTCGAGGGCAAGCGCCGCTCATCTCCGCCTCTAAATCTGTCATCACCTCCTTTTCCTTTGATTCGTTCTGAGCCGGAGGTGGAGAGGACTTGCGGGGGGCCCCGCTACCGTTGGATCCGGCGGTGCTCTTCTTCGACTCCTTGGCGCCACTTCCGGTGGCAGTGGGAGAGGTGGCGGAGGGGACATCGGCGACAGTCGCGGTGGAGGTAGAGTCTTTGGGCGGAGCAGGGCCGAAGCTGAAGGTGCATGCGACAATGTCGAGGAGGCGGCGCACGTGCGCGACGGCACGCTCTTCGTCGTAATCCTCTGGAGAGAGAGAAGAGTGAGAAATTTAACAAGTGATTGGTTGAGGGGAACCGTTAATTTCTAAGGGCCTGTTCGGCTGTTGAGGTTTTGGTGGGAATAGATGGGATTTCGGATTAATTCCCACTTTTTTTTCTAGACTCGTTCGGATGCTCTGTATTTTCCCCATGTGTATCCATTGCTGTTCTCATTTAATTTCTAAGACAGTGTAAAATTATGGGAAAATGTACGCGGACTCAGATCAAATTTTTTTTTTCCCACGGCAGCTTATCACTCTCTCTCCTCTATATTATATAGTTAAATTTGAATGAAGCCCACACCAAAGTAAAAGATACAATAGCTCCATCTACGAGTTATATATAGAGAACTCCAACAGCTTTAAATTTTCTTTGTGGGACTAATTATGCTCTGCAATCCGGACTGCACTTGTCCCTTTTTCTTTTACAATTTTATTTACTTTATTTTTTTCTTCTATTCACATGATAGAGAATGAGGCCTAGAAGCACACCACATGGGCCTCTGTTTTTTTTTTAGTTTGAATTTTTTTTTAACATGAACCTTAAAGTTATAAATATTATATTGATCTATTTTTTAAGTTTGAATTTTTGTAACTTGAACCTTTAAATTTATAAATATTATATTTATCTGTTTTTTTTAAGTTTGAATTTTTGTATCTTGAACCTTTAAATTTATAAATATTATTTTTAAATCTAAAATAATTTTTATATATTATTAAATTTACCTAATGTTATAATTTACAACAACAAAAATTAACAACTCATTCAAATATTAAATTTACAACACAATATTGGACTAATGAAATATGTAATAATTTTTAAATAGATATACATGTGTTTTCAAATAATTCAAGGTTTCCCACGATTAATCCCACAGTACAACCGAACACTCATTTTAACAAATTTCCATAATTATTCCTATACGTACCCCTATCCGTGGGTTCCCACTTTTTCAAAAGTGGATTCCCATCCCCGTCAAATCCCATCCCGTGTAATCCCGTGACAACCGAACAGGCCCTAATTGAGAATTGGGTGGGTTCTTTTAGGAAATAAATCTGCTGCGATCCTCTTCAGAATCGCAGGGTCCTGCTTTTCCAAATCTAACCATTCATTTTTTACAATACACAAATCTCAAAAATAGTTGATTTTTATACATGAATCCTAGAACAAATGAATGGTTGGATTTGGAAAGGCCGGACCCTGCGATTCCCAAGAATCACAGCAGATTCACTTCCGTTCTTTTGTCCAAAAGTTATTGGACAAAGTTATATCCGATTTGTCACAGTTTGTACTGATGGTTTAGATTTACGGGTTATCTAAATTTTATTAAGGTCTCATCGTTCGCGCAAATCTTGACATAGATCGGACAGTTGGAACCCGATTTGGATAAAATATGTCCAGTGCCCATTGACTTCATGTGCATATACAAACATCGAATAAAATTTGTTTTGATGCCCATTAACGTTCCTGATTCCATTTATTATAGTGCAAGATTATTTTATTTTTAATGGTCATGTTTAGTTGTGGAGTAAGAGGGCTCCACCTTTTACTCCATACTTAAGGAGCTAAATAAGAAATAAAATAGAAGTTGTAAAATGAAGTAAGAGGTGACTTAATCCGGAATAATTTACTCTACTTATTTAGATGGATTAATTTACTCCACACTTATCTCACTTATATGATCTACTGTCATAAAAAAAAAATATTTTCTAACATCTTCACCAAGTAGATTAATTTAAGTAATGACTCCAACTACCAAACAAGATATAAAATATGAAAAGTAACATGAAATAAGCAATTTAATCCTCATTAATTTTACTCCACAACCAAACATGACCAATAATTATGATATAATGCCGAGCAACTCTCACGCGGTTTTTATTATAGTGTAAATTATAAATGTTTTGAGAGACACATTTTTATAAAATGCACTCTGTCCCCATAACATTTATTTCAATAAATAATGTTTTGAGTTGCGGCCTTTTGAAAAAAATGTGCGATTTTTTAAAAGTAGTGCATGCTTAAAATATAATTTATACATGTGCAGTAAATTAAATCATCTATGCTATTTATTTTAACTAAAAAGCATATTTTCTTGAACTGAAATATACACCAGCTAGGGCAAAAATAGTGTCTTTACTACCGAAACAAGTCTATGTAAATTGGGGGATCAAAATATTAGGAATTAATTATAACATAGGAATCTGAGATGCATCTCCATTAAGTTCTATTGGTTCTTTGTCGTGTAACTTGTATAGTCCTATTATTAAATTTTCAAACCGCATCTTTTGTTTAAAATAATAAGACCATTAATTTTGTTTTTCTATGTCAACAACAAAAAGAAGAAAAATTTACCTTCGACGAGAGTGAGTACACATGGTTTGAGAGCAGCAACATCGACAGAATCTTTCAGTTGTGTTCCTCTCACCTGAAGAAGAAGAAAAAATATATATCCAATGATGTTACACCATTTCCATTAAAAAAAATATATTTAAGGATAAAGGGTCGAAAAATAAAAAATCAAGAATTTATTCAATGATAGATTTTTAACTTTTTATTTATCTTGTTAAATGGAGAAAGCTGAAAAGTAGTAAGTGTTGCATTCATATATAATTCAGTCTAGCTATGACATCAGTGTTATTTTAGCCTGTATAACATCCCAACTTCAAAATTTATCTAATTGACTTCAAACGGTAAATCCAAATCGTTCAAACCAATCTAATTCATTAGTTATGTGTTTATGTGCAAATTTTATATTTTTTCGAACTTCTTTAGTATCAAGTCAAGCTGTCAAATGTGAAATTTTTTAAGTTAATTTTAATGCATTAATTTCTCAACATTTTTTGCCGCTTGACTTGATCTAAAATAACTTGAAACAAAAAACATATGTAAATGCATCACTCATGAAGCAAATTGATGTGAACAGTTTAAATTAATCATTTAAAATCTATTCAATAAATTTTGTTAGTGTCATATAACACGGAAGTATACTAGCCAGACTCTATATAACTAATGCACCAAATCATGTTACCAGTAAAGCAACCCAGTCTCAGTCTATATGTCAAAGAAAAAGAAAAAGAAAAAGAAAAAAACAACCCAAATCCCCAAATATTTCTTCCTGGAGGTGTCCATTTTAACTTAAAAGAGCTTCAAATTAGCAATGGACATCTCCATTTCGTTAAAAAAAAGAGAGCATTAGCTCCCATCCTCCCCGAATATCTGTTGGTCCCAAAGTACAAGGGTGGTAGACTAACTAAAAATTAATTAAAAAAATAATAATTCTATACACGCTGTCTTATACCAATCCTTAACAAAGAAAAAATAATGCAATAAATAACTAATCAAACAATAAATTCATACCTCATGTGATAAAGAGTAGTTTGTGATAGCACATGTAATGGTGTTCACACAAAGAAGCCTCCGTACATCTATGATCCTGTCCGTTGAAATTCCCTGCAAAAAAAACACAGACAGATGCATTTTAACGGTCATGATCATTTTGACCCTTTTTCAGAATATCTATAGTACCTAGTACTTGGGTTATTTCCTTTTTTTAAGCCAGGACAAACGCTGTGGGACCTTTTAAACTCAATTATTATATAAAGCTTGCATGAGCAGTTGTATATGTACCAGTAGTACATGCATGCATGTATTATGTATATCAATAATTCCTTAATTATTACTCGTATAAAATATAAATAAAACCTGGTAATTTTTTTTTAAACATGAATTTCCTTGAAACCTGAATATTTTCTGTGGTGCAGTTCTGTAACTATTAAACTTACCATACCGGCCATGAGCTTTACATGTTAACAACCATTAGTTCATGCAATGATTTGCTGCATATTAAATTATATGCAACAATGCTGAAAATACGAATTCATAACTTTGGCGCTTAGTCTATAAAAGATGCATACATTCATATCATATATATATATATATATATATATTCAAATATTCATGCATATTCTATTTTTGCAGAAAATAAGGACTAACATTTTAAATAAATATTTATTTTGGCCATTCTACAAATAAAAAGCTCTGGATGACATTACTTTTATTTTTCAGGACTTCATTTCTTCTATTTATATTATACTAATTTTTATTGAAAAAAAATTGAAATCTCTGTTACATCAGCTAATTATTTAACTAATACTGACATTTAATATCTAATTACCCATAATGCAATAACATTAATTGCTAAGAGAGAGGAAAAGTACCTTTAAAATGACATGGGACCCATCTGGCAGGTTTACAGTAATGTCCAAAGCCACAGGGAGAACTAAATTCCAAGAAGAAAAAAATGTTAATAATTATTAGCTAAAATAATTAAAATAACATAATAAACAAACTAACCCACAAAATAAAAATTTATAAATAAGCAATTAATTAAATTAATAAATTACCTTTCTCATCCTTCTTCTTCTTCTCTCCCTTTGCTTTCCCTCGACCACTTTTCGGAGCCATTTCAAGTGCACTTAATTATTACTTAATAATAATTAAACACCAATAAGAACCAACCTACAAATAAGAAAAACCAACAAATATTGGATTAGAATTTATTAATGAGACCCATAGTTCACAAAAACAAATTTTCAAAGTTGTATGTGAGAATTCATGCTTGTCATGCCAAGAGGATAAGGTGCATATCACACAAACCAATACCAACCAACCATTTTGCAGATAGCTTTCTCTGTGGATAACAAAACCGTTTCATTCTCTTATGTCTTTTAACAAGTAAAAAGGAAAGAAAATTATATGCATCCAAGAAAAGCATTCAATTTTGAGTGGAGAGCTGCTTAGATGAAGCTCTCCAGCACATGCACCAATTGGCCATCTTACACAAGAGGTTTGTACAAGAGAAAACAAAACAAAACATATATGGCTCTCATATATCAACTCAAATTACACAAAAACTTTATCTAAAGAGCCCAATTTTGAACCCAAAGACAATTTTTCATATCTTAATTAGCAGTAATTAAACAACCTTGGTAAAAATGTCTTTCCTAGCTGAGAGCTAGAAGTCCAGATATATAGCTACCTAGAGCTAGCTATAATAGAAACCAAAGAAACTATCTTTGGAGAGAACCTCTTAGTGCAAGGATAAACGAGAGAAAATGGGATAAGAAATGGCCATGAAAGGATAGAGGAAGAAGCGAGGGAGAAAAAGAGAGAGGGAAAGAGAGAATAGGTTGAGAGGGGAGAAGAGAAGAGAGGGATTGATAAGGGAGGAAGGGTTGAGATTTAACGGTCAGATAGGATATTGGCAGTTTGTGACTGCGTCTCTCTCTGCTCTGCGTGTGACACTGTATGAGTGCTAGCACTCTATTTTTTTTCTAAATTAATTACTCTTGTAATTTTTTTCAGATTTGGGGTTATTTTGCTAATGTAACCCTGTACTTTATTTTGTTTACAACTGACAGTATTACAGGCCTAATAATGCCTACTGGTAGTCCGGTTCAGTACTCTCAATTGTGACGATGCTTTTTGTCTCTTTTTTCGGCCCTTTAGTAGTAGATTTTGTTTGATTATTTATATTTCTTCGGATATTTTAGTTGATGGAAATATGGAATGAATTCTTGAAATATTATTAGGAGACAATACTGTGAAAATCATAAATGACATTCTAAAGCATAATTTGATATTTATGTGTGAGTTATTTTTTATTAGAATGTAAGTTTATTATAGTAGTCAAAATTTAACATTAATGTTTTTATCGAGAAAAAGATAAATAAATATTATTGTTCTAAGATATCTAGGGAATTACACGGTCAGTGGAAGATACAATTATATCATAAGAAAATATACTTTGTTCTTTTATATAATTTTTATTCTAAAAAAAATTAAGAGATTGTTGTGAAATGAAACATTGCTTTACAAATATAAAAAAAAATGTTTCTCTCACAAAGCAAATATGATTCATTGTCAAATAACACTTGAACATGAGCTACTTTTTTTTAAAAATAAATCCCATGGACAATAATTTAACATGACTCGCATTGTCATAAAAAACTTTGATAAAAAAATCTAACATAAATATTATACTATGTATGCAACTTTTAATTTAATATTAATACTATTTAAAAGCACCTCTGAGAACTTTTAGATGCTTTTGAACCTATCTACCATGAAATAGCAAAAACAATCATCAAAACCAAACTACTTTCAGTCCTAATTATGCTCTAAATTCTAATTGATTGAAATATAATTGTGAACATAATAAAGTGAATAGTATTATGTGGGATCTTGTTATCCCTTAATATATATATATAAAAAAAGAGGCAGGTGCTCAGACTAAGTCTACGTGTTTTTCCTGAGTAGTGCACGTACTTTGTCTGGATGTCTGACACAATTTAAATTTTTGAAAAATGCAGGCCACCTTTAAAATCATTTTTTTTTACAAATGCTACAAATAAAAAATTCAGCGCGAATTGCTAATTATAAAAGATAAAATTTTCACTTTAACAAGGATTAGAATTGCAAACAAGAATTATACTGGACATATAAACAAGATTCCAATACTAATATTTATTTATAGTAACAAATACGTGTAGGTTTGTACCTACATACCAAACAAGGTCAGAGAAATGGAAAAACATTTTGTGGCTATTGGTGCACTGGGGACCGGAGACGTGGCCACATCCATCACGTTTCTTCCTGGATAGGGAGCTTAATCACAGCCGTTGAATTAACCTCCTTAGCCCTTAGGTGATGGGCTGTGGGACGGTTAATGGATATTCCACGTTAGCGGGTACGGATCCAATAAGCAATCGACATGTCAGAAAGTTAGCTAGGGTTAGCACCACCTAGGACTGAATTTGAAGGTACTTTGGAATCTGCATTGTGTACGCTTATCGGGTACGGATCCAATTTGGGAATGACATGTGTTTTTTAAATTTGGACGACGCAAAAAAATTAATGAAAAAGTGTACTTTTGAGTGTATTATTATTTATCTTGAGACTTTTTCATATATTTTTTTTTTCTTGGGATATTTTTGTCTCCAATGTTATATTTCTGGTGCAGAATGAGGGATCCGACTCCGGTGCTTTTCTCTAAGAAAAGCACGGAGCTGCTTTTCCGATCCCAACCATTTAAATTTGTCGAGATTTGTGCATAGAAAAGTTTCTTTATCGAGATACGCAAATTTAAAAATTTGAATGGTTGGGATCGGAAAAGCAGCTCCGTGCTTTTCTCTCAGAAAAGCACCGGAGTCGGATCCCAGAATGAGACGTCAGCACGCCGACCATAGATAGTGCCCATTTATTTTTACAATATAAATATAAATTATTTGAATTTCTCATGTCACAATTATGGTTAATTATTTAAAAAAAAAATCAATATTCTATTGTGTATACAAAATCCAAAATATCTTGTTACAGTTTTTTTTTTTTTTGTAGAATATTCCATTGTGAGTCACTGACAAGTGACTCATTTATATTTTAAAAGCTTCTTTTTCAATTGGTTAAACTGAACCGAACCATTTAAACCGAACTATTTCATAAAATCAACCGAACCATTTAAACCGAACTATTTCATAAAATCAACCGAACCGAACCATTTAAACTGAAATTTTCTGGTTCGGTTTAAAACCAAATAAACCGAACCATTTGAACACTCCTAGCCAGGCATAGTTTTCTTCTGAGGAATGTGAATATTTGAGGTTTATCAGAATAATTATTTTATTTTTTTGCCCGTTTCTCTCACAACTCACATTTTTTTGCCCGTTTCTCTCACAACTCACATTTTCTTCTTTTTTTCTTAAGTAATTGTACACAGGGTGCATTTGATAGTAACTTTATAATAATAAATTTTATTTTTAATATTTGTTATAATAACAAAGGTATTAAATAATTTGGTAGCTTGACCTCCAACTTTACTCAAAAAAAAAAAAAAATTGTGAGTCCTAATAACTGACGGTGTAAAAATTGTAAAAAAGTTTCAAACCGAAATATGGGGAAATTTATAGTTGTTTTGAATCTTTGATGATAGAGTAGCTTCTCTTATTTTTAGTAGTTTGCTAAAATTGAACTTCAACAAAATAGTTGTTTCATACTTTTTTTTATTTGAGAAGAATCAGATTTTAGTTTAGTGATAAAATGCAATGCTCCATATGTGAGAAGTCGCATTCTTGAATTTTCGGATGAAGAATTCTTCATAAATATTGTAATGTGAATAACTATACCAGTATACCGCCATCTTTCTCTTAATAAATAATTAAATATTATTTGATAAGAGCAACCATTTTTGCTCTTTTCTTTTTTGAGAACAGCGAGTAGGCGCGCGCGCACACAACACTCAATACTCTAATTTTACCCCTCTACAGAATCGAGCCCCTATTTTTCTGTGGAAGCACTAATGTCTTAATCGTCTGCACTAAGCGGTGGTGGCAATATTTTTGTTCTTTCTTATTAATTCAAGTTTTTTTTATTGTTGATTACGTGTTTATTTCTAGATTGGCGAGGTTAATTGAGATTTTGTGTTGACTAAAATTTTCATAAATATAAATTGAAATATTGTGAAACTTTTTCATGGGAAACATGGGAAATGCGTGTACCCCAAGTTCATTATGATTTTTTTTATCTGTACCACTGGTACCGGTACATGTCCAATTGTTCATACCTAATTGATTGTAATTATTGAAATAGTAAGTTGGTTCAGCCATGTTTATCAAGTAGCAGTAGGAATCTAATAATTAAAATTTGTGCAAAGTCCATACCTGATAATGTAGCACTAGTAAGTATCATGTACAAACCCTTACCAAATATTTTGTTATAATTTCTCCAATTCACCATTGTAGGTAGGTTTAGAAGGACATAAGGAGAGGGCCAACAATTCATATCCTGACCGTTCAATCAAAATCCGCAGAAATATTAAACAGATCTCGTGAATTTTCATCCGATTGATTTGAATTCTAATCGGACGGTCCGGATCCGAACTCAAATTTGAGTTACTTTAGATGATCCGGACTTGAGGGCCAAGAAGGTGGAATATTTTAAGCATAGTGATTTTGACATTACGAACTATCAAGAGAATCAGTCTTCGATCTAGGTGATTAAAGGTGATATTTTCCGTGTAAAAAATTAAGGGTTAAAAAATATACTAAAGAATTTCTTATAATATTAATGATTGTGTGGTTAATTTGCCCTTCATTTCTTTATCCGAAACAAACATTATGAACTGTTAGGACTTGGTTTATATTCCGTTTTATATGTGATTGTAACAATTTGAACAAATTAAATAATTATGTTTTTTTTTATACTAAAACCTCTTTAATTCGACGAGTAAAAATAGTTGCATTTTATTGAAAAGCATTGCATACAAATAATAAAATGAGGATTATTTATATGCCTGAAACAGAAATTACATACAGGGGTATTCTTGTCTTATCCTATCTCCTCACTATTTTTATACACTCTATCATTTCACTATTCTAACTATTTTTTTTTTACCAAATAATATTTTTTACTCTTACGAATAGTACAATAATAACACTATTTAAATATTAATGTTTTAACATTATTCTACTTTTATTATACTAATAACACCATTCTGGCGTTATTATGTTTGTAGGGCTCACTGTTATAGACAGAATCATTTTTATAGCATCTTACTCTTTCAAATAAATTAATTTAAATTATAACTTAAGTTGTCAAGTGAATATAAAATATAAAGGGTAAAATGAAATATAAAAAAAAATATTCCTCTTTATATTTAAATAATAACCAAACATGATCTAAGTTGATCGAGCGGTTAATGATTATCATAATTTATTTGATAGTCACTAGCTTGGTGTGAGTGGAGAGTTCTTTAGTGAATCTTGTATGGGATAGTCAACCGGCCTTTTAACTAAATGTAACATCTAAAATAATAAAATATATCATAGTTGAAAGCCAAGTGTTACCACCAACCATCCCATTGGTGATTTGCGTCATGTTTCCTTAAACATGTGCGTTATTAAATTCCATATATTTTTCCTATATATATATTTATTATTAAAAAATAAATTTTTCTTTTTTTCTAGAGACATAGGTAGGAGCGAAAAAATTAGATAATATTTGATTCGTATTCGATCCGTATTCAAAAAAATTAGATGTGGATACTTGATATATGAATATCCATGTGGATAAGAATACTGATATGGTATCCGAATAGTAGATATATACCATACATTTTAATATATATTATGAAAAAATATGTTATTCATCGGTATAATTAGATAAATATTATGAACTTTAATATTTTTAATAATTTTTTATATTATTTTAATAAATATCCAATCCGATTCGGATCTGTATCCGTATCTGTCTGATATCCACTCCGCATCCGTATCCGAAACATAAAAAAGAAATATGAATCCGCTCCATTTTCACCCCTAGACATAGCCACATATTACTCGTCCCCATCCATACTAAATTTATTTTTATATTTTTTGTATTTTATTAATCAGATTTGTTGATATCACTTTCCCAATGAATAAGGTAATAATAACGACAATATAAATATATCATCTCTTTTCATTAATTATTTTTAACAAAGTTTTCTTGCATAGAACATCATTAAAGAAAATAACAATTTGGAATATTGTTTACTTCAGTAGTTGCTTTAAAATAAAAATTGTGGTGGAGAAACAACATAGAACGATAATCAAAACTGGCGTTTAAATCACTTCGGATAAAAACAAAATAGATTCAAGAAAGCACCAGAATTTGGTGTAATTAAAAATCGGCAAGTTGGGTGGCACGAATTTAGCCACTTTTTTTCCGATTGAGGAAAGACCGGACAAATGTACTTGGTGTTTTATGATAATAAAATTTTAAAATCTTAAATGTTAAAATAAAATTTATCAGAACATCTATATTTCTAATATTATTAAAGTTTATAATTCAATTTTATAGATGTAGACATATTTGTTATTTAACAACTTTGTTTAATAATTTTTAATAAGAAATTGTTTATAAACTCCAATGTGGTGAAATCATTGGCTAATTTTCTATCTCATGCACCTCTGACGGTCTCTCTCTCCTACAAAACGATACTTTTCTCATTTCATTTTTTCTCTGATATATTTTTTTCTCGTCGGTTACGCCAATTGATTCACCTCTTTTTTCTCATCAAGATGAAATCTCAATTGCTTCTTTCTTCTCTCCGGCAAAAGTCTCTCAAGACCGTGTGAGAACGGAGATAGCCAGACCTTAGTTAGAGCGATCCACAAGAAATAGTGGCTTAATAGAAGGCAACCAAGCCTGGACCAGAGAGAACAACATCCGCAGTCGGATCGCCAACATGTCAATAAATATGGAAATTATTATTTTTAGTATTATTATTATGTAAATCAATAAGTTGAAATATCAAAATTAAAAAATTATTTACATCAGTATATTTTTAAAAGCTCTTGATGCCAATCAAGATAGTCGAGATTTATAATATTTTATACATACATAGAACATAGAAATCACATCTAACAACTCTATTTTCTCACATTTGAGAATAAGCATATGAACTCCCTCTATTTAGAATATTATTATTTATTTTTAATAAATTATTAATTCAAATCATGTCACATTATTTATTATAGAGAGATCAATAAATGACTGATCATTTTAATTGATCAACATGTGGTCTCAATGCAACTTAAAAGGTGCTTGTTCATTTTTATGGTTAATTTTTTTTTTAATTATATATATTAAACTTTACTTGAATTATTTTAGTTTATTTTTTTCATAAAATATTAAATGTATGTTTAATAGTTAGAATTTTTCATTATGGTTGTGAAAATTTGAATCAAAATTCCGTCTACATACATTAAACATTTATGCATTTTAAATTTCAACAACCTCAATATAAATTTTCTAATTCCATCCCTTTTGATACTTATTAAAAGTACTAATAGGTTTAGTGTTGATCTAAAACAAAAACCGCTCAATTGGAGATGATCCGAGCCAAAATTGATAATATATATCTCAGAAGGCTAAATAATGAGAGAATCTTATCATAGAACAAACAAACTTGACTTATAGAAACAAAAAGAGAATCACCTCTCAATTCATTCAAAAACTTGCCACACACCAAGGATACATTAATTATGAGTCCACGACTTCCATCTAAGGCTGTAAACGGAGCGGATTCGGAGTGGATAATGCTAATACCATATTCACATTCTTTTTTCAACAGGCGGATACGGATACGGATACGGATAGTAAACGGATATCAAAATTGAAAA